>JAENPR010000215.1:600000-882585 GCA_018135685.1 Themeda triandra | reverse complement strand
ATTATGCATATTACTAGTTCCTGACTGATCTGTTATGCATTGCAGAGTATGCTCCGCTCTCCATGTCACTGAGAAGAGTGACATATAGCTTTGGTGTGGTGATCCTTGAGCTTGTCACCGGAAGAAAGAAGCCGATGGCAGCGAGATTGGCGAGATGGACCTGGTTGCGTGGGTATCTGCCACCATTGAGCGGCATGGGCTAGAGTCTGTGCTTGATCAAACCTTGCTGAGCAATTCAAGGATGAGATGTGCAAGGTTCTGAAAATTGCACTGCTCTGTGTCTCAAAACTTCCAATCAGACGCCCACCAATGAGATCCGTGGTGACGATGCTGCTGGAGGTCAAGGAAGAGAACAAGCCAAAGACTAGGCAGCGGCAACTCTGACCATCTTACCTGGGAGGCAAACCCATCTGAACAGTAAGAAATAAAAGTAGTGTTTGCTCTTCTTGGGATAATGTACTAAACCAATCTGCTAGATCTGATACACAGCATGTTGATTGCTAAAGCTTGTAACTGTAGTAGCCTTTTGCTCTGAATGAGAGTGCCGGCTGCTGCCAATTTGTCTCTGTAATGCCCATTTGTTATTGGTTGGCAGCAAGTGTTTTAGAGGGTTATATCATGTAATTCTCTCAGATGTACAAATTTTTGATTGGGCTATTTATTGACATGTCGAGACATACACATACACATGTTGGATATTTGTTGTTCATGGTAGTTAAGCTAATCTTGATTTTCTGTCGAAAAGCCGTATTTGTACTGATTTGTATATGCAAACCATTATTGTTGCTAGCGATATAACCTTTTGGCTGACTCAATCTCACCTAATTGATAGATTTTGTGACTGATTCTTTAGCCACCAAGCTCTCTATTTCCTTTTGGTTCAGTTATAGATATTGAGACGATGTTTCAGATAGCGTAGCAGATGCAGGAAGGTAAAACTTTCAGCAATCAGTTGGCCATTGAATGTAGTAGGCAGTATGATTCAGTGCATTTTATGGATTGATTGGTGTGCCTTACTGCAGATGCTTTTGTCTACAGCTGATATATGATAATGTTGCTGGACAATTGGACAAGTGCATCATCATAGGTTTGTCATGACCAACCTACCATAATGTAAGCAATCTTGCTTGGCATGCCTTATGCCACGAGCCCACGATGCTGGATATTTGAATTTGTCCGGATCACAAGTAAATATACACAATCTTATAGTGCCCTCGGTTTGGAATTGGAATGTTTTCTTGTGTATATCCCCTTCTCTGTACTGCGATGTCAACATGATGATGAAAGATTGCCAGGTTGTATTTTCGCGATAGCTTTGTTCTCTGAGTTTGTTGCGTGCAAATTTATGGGACCTCGTTTGCGAATGTTGATGTCATAGTTACTTGTGGGTTTCTGTGCAAAACTAATTGTGGCTTTGGTTAAAAGCGACGGCAAATGACATTGACAAGAAGCAAAGATCTTACAAGGCTGATTCAAAGAAATGGCTGTCAGACACTCTTGGCGGGTAGCTGGGCTCTTTTTCCACGACCGTGCCTCGCACGTTTTTCATTGGGTTGCTGGTTTCTCAGAGTCAGAATCCGCTACAGTTTGACTTTCCTCTTCTTTGAATTCTTTTCTTTTGTGCATTTGTTTAAAAATTTTCTTATCCCCTTTAATGTGGTGCCGTGTGAGCAAAAGCACTATCAAAACCGCTTAGAGTGTAAAAATAAATGGTTTTCCAGAATTGAGAGAGGTTAAAAATATTGATTTTATAAATCAGGAGAAAAATTGAATAGTCGTCACCGTGCTGTCGCCTCATAGGCCGTGCATGGCCTTGTGGGCCGATTTTCGTGCCGTGCCGGCCTGCTGAGCACGGCCATTGGCTGGGTGTGAGGCCAAACCAAGGCCCACTAAGAGAAAGAAAGAGACGAGAGTGAGCCGAGGAGGAGGTAGCTTGCCGGTCGGCGGCCGCACTCGTTGCCACTGCCGATGCTCTCGAGGCGGTGAGGAGGTTGCCGCTCGCGTTGCGGCTCTGGCGGGAGGTGGTGCGCAGGCACCCGAGAGGGAAGAGGGGAGGGCGTCTGCGCTCGGTCGCGAGACGACGTAGCTTGAGAGTCGGACGAGCTTGTGCCTCGCGGTTCGTGGAGTCGCACTTGTGGGAGCCGGAGGCAAAGGTGGAGGCGTGGAGGCGGAGCCACGGAAGCTGGGCCGCCCGGAGGCGTGAATGCGGCGCTGCGGCGCGGCCTCTCGGGAACGACAGGGAGGGGATTGGGGATTTGGGGATAGAAAAGTAAGGGTTGTGGTCTTAGGGGAAGTAGGCTGCTGGAGTTGTGGCCTGGTGAACACTTTCTCTTGAGCAAAAGGTTGGTGAGCTTTTTAGCTCTCGGCATTCCACGGTGGTCATCAGGCCATCACCTGCCTACCTTGGGGGTAGGTCATGCCCGTGTTGGGCCACATGTCTCAGGGGCGGCTCAGGCACGACCTGCTCCCCTGGGTCGTGCCAGCCCAGACCCATAGGGCATCGGGCCATGCCAGGCTTGGGCCGGGCCAAAAGACCGAGGCAGAGAATTCTACTCCATCTGATTGACATTGACGAATGCTACTTAATGAAATATGTGCTAATAAGCTTGTTCTTGAAAAAAAAATATGACGAATGCAGAGCAAATTTGGCAAAGGTACAGTCATAGGCAACGGGGTTTAATGGAATGGCGCGTAGGACACAATCTACATAGCTCTGGAGGAACAGGTGCGATAATACGAGACTCGACTGGTTCCTTTGTGGGTGCCGAGTTAGTTTCCATGAACATATGTCTGATGCTGCTACTGCTGAGGTTACTGCTCTCGAGAAGGATTGGTATTAGCTCAGACCTTGGGGTGCAATAGAATCAAAATCCAAGCCGATTGTCTTGAGGTGGTGGAGACAATGAGGCAAGGGGGTTTCACAGCTACTATTAGTGGGCCAATTTATGAACAATGCGATCTGTTGTGGCATGATTTTGTCTCTATATCTCTAGACCATTGTAATCGTGAAGCAAATGGTGTAGCTCATGAGCTAGCTAGAGTAGCTCTTCAAGAGAAGCTTATATGTAATTGGGTCGATGAACCCCCTAGTTTTATACTAGGAGCCTTGGTGAACGATGTAACTGTTATGCAAAATCAATAAAGTGCACAACAAGGCTTTCCTCAAAAAAAAAAAAAGTCATAGGCCTTGGACAGATTTTTGCTTCTTGTCAATTGCCATCGCTTGCTACCAAAGCCACAATTAGTTTTGCACCGAAACCCCACAAGTAACTATGACGTGGACATTAGAAAACGAGGTCCCATAAATTTGCACGCAACAAAACTCACCGATCAAAGCTATGGCGAAAGTACAATCCGCAACCTCCTTTCATCATGTTGCCGCCGCAGTACAGAGAAGGGGATATAATATATACAAGAAAACATTCCAATTCCAAACCGAGGATGAACACCGACATCGATATATGTTACAAGACCAGAAAGAAGAACACCGACATCGATCGATCGAGACAGAGGGGTTATCGAAGGTGGCAAGGGAAGAGATGATGCTTGCCATTGCCAAGAGCTCCATGTCCATGGAGTTGGTTCTTGTCCCCTGTGCGGTGGCGACCATGCTGGGTTACCACCTTCTCCTCCTCTACCGTATCTCCCGGCGCCCGCACACCACCATGATCGGCTACGAGAGCCACAACAAGCTCGCCTGGGTCGAGCGCGTGGCGCGGGCGACGACGGCGCCAGAGGAGGCCGCGCTGGCGCTGAGCGTGATCTCCGACGGCATCTCGGCGTCGACCACGCTGGCCTCGCTCTGCATCGCGCTGGCCTCGCTCATCGGCGCGTGGGTGAGCACCGACGGAGCGTCCCCGGACGCGCTCACGTCGGCTGGCAGCGGCGAGGCGACGGCGACCACGACGGCAAAGTACGCCTCGCTCCTGGCGTGCTTCCTCGCGTCGTTCACGTGCTTCGTCCAGTCCGCCGGGTGCTACGTGCACGCAAGCTTCCTGATCAGCGCGCTGGGCTCCGACGCGCCGGTGAGCCACGTGCAGCGCGCGGTGCTCCGGGGCGGCGGCTTCTGGGCCGCGGGGCTCCGGACGCTCTACCTCGCCACGGCGCTGCTCGTGTGGGTCGCCTTCGGTGCGGCTGCCATGCTCGTCTGCTCCGTGCTCACCGTCGCCGTGCTCTACCTGCTGGACGGCAACTCCGTGCCAGTGCACCGACACCAGTTCGTGCTGGGGCTGTCCGTGACGATGGCAAGACCAATCGTCGTCGCAAGAAGAGATGCATCGTGAATTCGTTACAATGAATTGTCAAATTTTTCATGATCCCAGAAGTCGTTCTTCTTGTACTATATATATCACAAAACGTGTGTAAGTACAACGAGATTACCGAACTGCAAGAGGATTCCTCCGTTTCCGGTCACAAATATAATATTTACATTTTGCACAATGTTTGCTCCATCTTTAACCAAGTTTGACTAATATAAGGATTTTAAAGTATTCAGCTTGCAAATATCAAGAGCATGTGTAGATTACTAGATGTATCGTCTTATAAAACACAGAAATGCACAGCAGGCCTAGCACAAGACAGTGTATATTTTTTTTTTTTTTTTGAAACAAAGGCAGGAGCTCTGCCGCTCAATTAAGACGAAAGAATTTTATATACAAGAAGGTTAGCCCGACGAGATACCGAAAAGGCACCCGAGGGGCTAACTGCCCCACGCAACACGGCCGAAGACGAACACGACACACTACCATGGGTCATCGTTGCCTAGCATGGAAGTCAAGCTTCCAAAGAGCTCTCCGACTTCCCATAGCAGGCCACCCACTAGTCCCACTCCGCGGGTCCAAAGCAAATGGCCGCCACCGGTCATCGCTGCCAAGCTCAAGGCGATGAGCAGCTCCGACTTCCAATCACGAACCTTTTGCCTCGCATCGAAGCCGCGACGCAAATCCACTACGACGCCTTCAAGAAGGGAGTGACGTCGACAGCGCCACCGCCGCACGTCCGAAGCGGACTAGGTTTTCACCCTTGGATGATACGCTAGAGGGAAACACGACGCCCCCAACAGGGAAGCGGCGCCCAACGGCGTCGCCGTCGCCAAGGCTTTCGCCCAATAGCCCTCTAGCATGAACGTCGAGTCGCGGCCGGACCCCGCCATCCATCACCTCACCACCATTGCCGCTGTCCAGCCACCCCACGAAACCCCTTCAGAGGGGCATCGACGCGCCGGCTGCACGTAGCAGCCGCACAGCTGCGTCGGCCGCCACCCCCTCTGACCGGGCCTCGCAGAGCCGGACCTGACTCCGCCGTTCGCGTCACACCACCGCACAGCGAGGCCGCTGACCATCGCCGTCGGCACTGGCACCCGCCGATGTCGCCGCCGACCATGCTGCCAGCCGCCACAGGGCCTGTGCCCCACCAACTCGGGCGCCGCCCCCTGCCCTGAGGCCGCTGGATTCAGCTGGCAAACCCGGCGTCCCCAACCGACGCCACCGCCTCCGTCTCGACCATGAACGTGGCACCACCCAGCGCCAGCCCGCCACCCAGGCAGCCAGACCGGCCAACGAGGACAGGCAAACCGGACGGTCGCCGCCAGCCACAGCCAGACCATGAGGAGGCGCGGCCGCCGCGAGGCCGGCCGCCGCCGCAGGGGCTAGGTCGTGCGGGGAGGGGCGACAGAGAAGAGAGCGCCGCCCCCCAGCGCCTAGCACGAACCCGACCACCGGCGCCGCCGCATCCGCCTGCAGCCGCCACCCCACTCGCCGCTGGCCGCCAAGGGCCCAGATCCGGCCGAGCAGGGCCCAGATCCGGCCGTGAGAAGCCCGGATCCGGCCGGCCGGGCCCTGGACCGCCGTCGTCGAGGATGGAGGAGGGAAACGCGCGGAGAAGAAGTCGCCGCCGTCCCTTACGCCGGCTCGGGCACTAGCCGACGCCGCCAGAGCCGCGGCGGCCCTCCTCGTTGGGCTCCACGCAGCCCACACGGGGAGGGGCCGCGGCCACCGCGCGCGCGCCGCCAAGAAGGGAAGAAAAGGGGCCCCGCCGCCGCCATCCCAGCCGGCCGAGCGGCCTTGCCGTCAGCCAGCTCCGGCGGCGGCGCGATGGGGGAGCGGAGGGAAGGGAGGGAGGCGCTAGGGTTTCGGGGGAGCCGCCCGTGTCGCTCACGTGGGAGCAACGCGGGGGCACAAGTTCAAATAAGTGTGCATAGGAACTTTGCGCTGAATACCCAGCATCATGACATAAGGGAAGGCATGCCAAAGATTGCTTACATTATGGTAGGTTGGTCATGACACTCCCGTTACAATGTGATGATGCACTTGTCCAATTGTCCAGCAACATTAATATATCAGCTGTAGACAAAGCATTCTGTAGTAAGACACATCAATCAATCCATAAAATGTGCTTCTGAATCATACTGCCTAATGCATTAAATGGCCAATTGATTCGTCATTCGTGAAAGTATATACACCTTCCAGCATCTGGTACACTATCTGAACTCTGAAACAGCACCTCAATATCTATATCTGATCACTTGATACTACAACAACTGACTATAAGGTAATAGAGAACTTGGTGGCCAATGAATCAGTCACAATATCTATCAATTAAGTGAGATTGAGTCAGCCAAAAGGTTACACAGCTAGCAACAATAATGGTTCGCATATACAAATCAGTACAAATACTGCTTGCTCATGTGAAAATAATTTGACGGACACAAAATCAAGATTCAGCAAGTATAAACATGTCAATAAATAGCCTGGTGCAGAACATAAACCTTCAATCCAAATTTTGTACATCTGAGAGAATTACATGATATAACCCTCTAAAACACTTGCTGCCTACCAATGACAGATGGGCATTTACCGAGTGGAACATAACCCCTCGTGACATAAAAGAAAAAGATAAACTCTTTGCTCCCAGTAAGAAAAACATCAGTAGCTCCAATTACAACACTTTTAGCAGGGTATGTTACGCAGTGAGGTGTGGGGAGGATTCTAATGTCAATTAGTGTGGAATGGTAGCACATATGAACCATAGAAGGAAACCATGAATATCAATGGCACCGTGAAAAGTTAGTTTTTGTCCCAACTTGGAATCAAACTTAACCTCTAAATCATTTCTGTGGAGTACCAACATAATCTCATATTTTCAGTTACCAATCATATGATCGGGTGAGTATATGGTTCCTTTTCATGGTCATAAGTGATTCAGGATGAACAGCACCCTGACTTCTTCACAGCAGAGACATCATCCTTGCCACCAACATTGATGGTTTGCCCTCTTGGTGGAGCAGCAGGGTCATCGCCAATGTCAAGGGCCTTCTTGCTGACCACACGATAGATCTGAGTTAGGACCTCTGTGAAAGCGCTCTCGACGTTCATGGACTCGAGCGCGGATGTTTCCATGAAGAAGGTGCTTTCCCTCTCGGCGAAGCCCTTAGCATCCTCCACGGATACGGCTCTAAGGTGTCGCAGATCAGCTTTGTTGCCAACAAGCATGATGACAATGTTTGCATCGGTGTGATCCCGGAGCTCCTTTAACCACCTCTCCACATTCTCAAAGGTCACATGGCGTGTCACGTCGTACACGACAAGTGCGCCAACAGCCCCTCTATAGTAGGCACTTGTAATTGCCCGATACCTACAAAGGGAGGGCGATATATGACAAACTTAAGCTCCATCCAAAGAAAATTTGGTAGCAGAATTAGGAAACAAACAATACAGCTGAGCAGACCAAACAAAACAAGTCATTTTGGAGACAGATACACAGAACATAATTTGATAAAATGCCAACAAAGTTCAGCATTATATTCTTAGGGAAATGGCAAATGAAAATGAAACAAATGTTGGCCTAAATTCCACATCAGGTGCAACCATTTGGCTGGAAGCATCACAAGAAAAATGAAGATGGAAACAGAACTGCACAAACAATAGGAAACCATCCTAGAATATCTTCAGTTTTGCACAACCACTGCAGAATTTACATTTTGCAGGAGAGCTGGCCAAGTGCCACCATATAAGGTTAATTTAGAGGCAGACTACCAAACAAGAGGTGCCTGCCTAATTGCCCATTGCCATCACCAACAGAGGTTGCAACAGAACCTTTTTTTAATGCAGCTAGGAGGGTAGTACAAAATGGAGAATCACCCAACATGTCACCAGATATGACAATGACAGGACATAACTAAGCCATGATGACAAGGAATCCTTGTGGACAGCGATGGTAGGAATTAATAAATTGCAAGGCTGTTTCTTCATAGAAGCAGAGAATGCCTCATGAATGACTGCAATTAACATTCGAGATCAATATAAATCCATCCAACAACGATGATGCCTAGCATAGATCAAGAAACTAAAAAAAAATTGAGAAAAGGAAACGGCCGAGTATACACCTACCTCTCCTGTCCTGCGGTGTCCCAGATCTGTGCCTTGACGACCTTGTCGTCGACCCTGATGCTCCTGGTGGCGAACTCGACCCCGATGGTGGACTTGGACTCGAGGCTGAACTCGTTGCGCGTGAACCTGGACAGCAGGTTGGACTTGCCGACGCCGGAGTCGCCGATGAGCACGACCTTGAAGAGGTAGTCGTAATCGTCCTCCGCCCTGTACGCCATCGCTCGCTCGCTCGCCGCTGACCGAGCCCCCCGGCACGCAGGCGCAGGCGCAGGCGCTTCCCCTTCCTTCCTTCCTGAACCGCGGTTCTTGGGACAGGGCAGGAGAGGACGGGCAGGTGAGGCCCGCAGCGCTTCTCGGGGAGGGTGGCGAGGTGTAGGAGGAGGACGGGAGGCGGACGCGAGGCGTGTGGGTGGCGCGTATAAGAAGGTGAGGAGAACGTTGAGGCCACGCGGCGGCGGGAAAATAGCAACGGGGCTGCGGCCTGCGGCCTGTGGGCGGGCGGACGCGCCGCGCCGAGGGCTGCCTTGCTGGCCGCCTGTGTCAGCTTGCCGTTCGGCCTCGGTGTCGTCTCGTCTCGTCTGGCAACCAACACCCAACACATGCGGCGCCACCCAACAACCTTCACATGACGATGATGCGATTGCCAGGAGCGATTAATCATGCAGATGAATGCAACAGAAATGTTGAGGACTAGGTAGTGTAGTACCAGTAGAATCCAACAAAAATGTTGGGGACTACCACTACTACTAACTACCCTGCGTGTGTATGGAACAGGAATTTTGCTTGCATGAATCAACAACAGTAAACACAAGTTGTGCCTGTTACTGCCAGAGTTTAGGACGGGCGAGCAGCTCTGGTTTCTGGAAATGAGCAGCATAATGTAGTCCATCGTCATGACGTGCATGCACGCTCATGTTTAGCAGTGGCTAAACATGCCAGGATAGAGTCACTGAAATCTTAAATTAGGCGTTGAAACGTGAATGGTTCTAGCTTAATTCAGGGGCGAAGCTAGGGGCACATTTTTAATTTACATTTGATTGAACAATGTACACTTTTATTTTTAACTTAGATATTCAGCAGTTGTCTACGATGAAGAAACTAAGATGATATATAGTTTTTAAACCAACACCAAGGCCACTAATATCTGCCGTACTTTGTATAATTGCTTCCTTTTTGCAGTACTAACAGAAAAATAAAAACCTTCTGTAAGCCCTCCACGTGCCTTTCAGTTTCAGCAGACGGGAGGACTGATAAAAAAAATGGAACAGCAACAAGAAAGCTACAATCATTCAATTATCTTACTTACTGTAGGTGCAAAATAATAATCAGCAACACTGAATGACAATGGTGGCGCCACGAGCTAGAAAGGCTTGGAATTCTCTCAATGTAAAACAGAGCATTCAGAGTTCTGAACTTAAAACAGAACTGTGACCGTTTCTGAATGCTCACAATATTCAGAATGTTCACACCATTCAGAATTTATACAGCATCGACATTGACACTGCTCATCAGTCCTCTGGAAAGCCCGTCTGAACTAACTTCAGCACCTGTTGTCAAGCGGAAACAAAGGGTGACTACTGCACAGCAACATTAACATGTCTTATAACCCAATGGGATAATATAAGCAGTGTTGACAGTACTTCTCTTCCATGCCAGTGGAGATTTCAGATCTTATACATTCTGCATCACTGGACACACGTCCTGTAGCCTATATAATGCAGGGTCTAGCCGTCTAGGTCAGCCTTATCGACATTTTCATTGTCTCTTGTGATTGATGCTTGCAAAATTTTGAATCTGCTGTAAAATATTGTCCACGTAATTAAATACAGAAAATGACAGTAAAGTTGATTAAGAACAACTTTTCCTCTGACCCTAAACAAACATACCAAGAGTAGGTACCGCCAGTAGAGATGATCCAGCATTTGCTCCCTGAAGCTTTTCTGTTTCAGCCTTCCCCTTTGCTTTGGTATTCATGTTGCTTTCTGTTCCTTTCTTCCCTCTGTTCCTTACAGCACGGTTGCTCATAGATCCAGCTATACACAAAAATGTTATGAGAAATACATAATGACAGTCATATATTAATATTTTTGGATGAAAGATTACAAATATTAATGGTCATCAGGTTTGTTTTTGAACGAACATGGTCATCAGGTTTGTTGCATTATAATTTATAAGGAGTTGTATTGGATGGCTCAGATGTGTCCCAGCGTTCTCAAGGCACTGTCTACTTGCTTGAGCCACAGTCTAGTACTAGTATGGTATTCACACTGTTTTCTGTTCTATCCAGCCCTTTTACGCTGTGCCTCATTAGAAAGTGTTGTTTGTGGTCCTGTCGCCAATGTTTTTCTGAAACAACTATATATTAGATTGAAATTGAAGTGTGGTGCATAGTATATGATAGATAAATAATACACATGAACGAAGTAGAGCATCAAACTTGAGATGTTCCTGTTGTTGGATATATCTCTAAATGCAATGCATACATTAATAGAAATTTGTTGTACATAAGTGGCACAAAGGAAGAAAAGTTCAGAAAGTGTTAAGGGCACAGCAATACATGGGTCTCGCCAAACAAATAAAATTAGCATTAAAGATTTCAAATCTAAAATGTGTAAGGGCACTGTGTACATGAAATTTGTCAATGAAAAAAGATATAATATAACAAATCTGTATACTACTTCTAATTTCTCAATGAAAAAAATGATGCAGCCAAATGATTTTCTGATCATGGTATAAACACTGTCTGCAATATGTTCCAACCTCCAGCAGGAATGAAGATTGCAACTATAATGGAGTGACATGATACTATGATGAAAAGGGTACGGTAGAAATTTTGCCAAATGTTGTAAAGTCCTATCCGTTTCACATGGAAATTTCAGATCTATTGAGATACCTAAAAACATAGCTACTGATATTGTAGTTGTATGGTTGATTACATAAATATATAAGAAACTCACTCTAGCATGCAGATTGGAGAGTGATCTTGATTTCACCCCTTGCAGATAGCTGATGACATTTAACAAAAAAGCTTCAGATTAACAATAGGCCATCTCATCCTAAGTGCCCAACAGAGATTTTTGATATTGGAAATGCCAAGACCTCCAAGCTCTTTAGGGAGACAAACTTTGGGCCAAGCAACCAAGCAATGGCCACCTTTTATATCCTTTCTACCTCTCCACAGGAAACCTCTTCTGAGTTTGTCTATTGCTTTAACAGCCCAAGGAGGTCTATCAACAGCCATAGCAAGAAAAATCAGCAAGGAAGTGAGCACATGCTGTACTAAAATTTGCCTGCCCTCAGTCAATAGATCAGCCTTCCAACCAGGTAGCCAATTAGCAATCCGAACAATAAGGGATTGAATCTGATTTTTTCGATAACTTCTTCAAGGAAAGAGACACCCCAAGATATTTACAGGGAAAATCCAGAAACTCACAAGGGACATGTTCCTGTATAGTCGTGATTTCAGCCTCGGAACATTGGATTGGATAGACACGACATTTTTGCATGTTGGTTCTTAAACCAGTAGCAAAGTAGGTCTAGTGGGCTAGTGGCTAACAGGGCCATATCCAGACATCAGGATGCCTACTTTTTCTAGTCCTTTAGCCTGTATTGCATAAACATGATTTCGAAGTCCGCTGCAGTTCGTTCAGAATTTATTTGCATGAAATATCTAGTCATAATCACCAGTAATCACCGCATGAACAAGAACCATCTCTAAAATGGTGAAACCGGTTGGAATCCCGCAATATGATCAGTCTGCCCTCAATTGCAGAGATATACTTGAAAGCAGTGTGACAGTCTCTGCATACTCTCAGGTTCTTTATCACCCGGATGGGCCTCCCAGGAGGAATTTTTAGAATACCATAAGCAACAGCAATCTTCTCGCTATGATATTTTAGCATGTGCTCCTTCTCTTCCTCCTCCACATCATGCAAAACCATATCTGTAGCTGATACATATCCAGCCTTTTTCATCCTGATGTCAAGGTCTTCCAGGAAAGCATATATGTCTTCTCTTTCAGGATGCACAGAATCACCCACTGAGAAAGTGTGAACTTTGTTCTGCACCTCAATCCAACTGAATCCTGGAACCTTCTTCACACCGCGTTCATACATCATAAGTCTCATCTTGTCCACATCACGCCATTTGCCAGATGATGCATATATATTAGAAAGCAAGACATACATGCCTGCATTTTCAGGTTCCAACTCAAATATTTTCTCAGCTGCATTCCTGCCTAGTTCAGAGTTGCGGTGGATCCTACTGGCACCAAGTAATGCACCCCACATGGTAGAGTCAGGCTCAAAGGGCATGTCCTTCATAAGATTAACTGCTTCATCCAATCGCCCAGCCCGGCCAAGAAGATCTATCATACAAGTGTAGTGTTCAGGTTTTGCTGTCACACCAAAATCCCGGTGCATCGAATAGAAGTATGAGATCCCTTTCTCAACCAAACCAGAATGACTGCATGCTGCAAGTACTCCAACCTGAAAGTTAAATTTACCAAAACATTAGAAGATCACAGCTTCTCCAGTGAATGTTGTCTAAAAGGAAAGTCAGTAGCCAGATACAAATATAATACATGATTGAATGCCAAGAGGGGTCTGTAGATAAACATGAAAGTGTCATCAAGTAGATACTGATCCATCAAGCAAAACCAACTACATATAGTGTACCTTGTATATCCTACAAACTTAAAAATACAATGTTCCATTTCCAGGAAGAATGTGCTTACAAATTTCAAAAAAAAAAAAAGAAAGAAAGAATGTGCTTACCAAAGTAATATTATCTGGTTTGGTAGATGTCTTCCTCATCGTATCAAAAACCTCAAGTGCTTCCTTGCCAAAACCATGCCGTGCATAGCCTGCAATCATAGTATTCCACGAAACAATATCCCTCTCCTCCATCTCTTCAAATGCACTGCGAGCTTCCTCCATGTTCCCACATTTAAAGTACATAGCTAGGAGCGCATTTCCAACAAAGCATCCCATCCCATAACCAGCCTTAATCAACCTACTATGCAGCTGCATTCCACACTCAAGTGCAGCCATGTCAGCACACGTGCTCAAAACACAAGCAAATGCTGACCTATTCACCCACTCACCACAGCGTCCCATCTCTTTGAACAACTGCAGTGTTTCCTCACTGAAACCACCTTGTGAATACGCAGCCAGCATTGCAGCCCACGAGACTGAATCCTTCTGTGGCATCATGTCAAAAATTGCCCTCGCCTCGTCCAGCATCCCAGCCTGAGCGTACCCCGTCAACATTGTGTTCCACGAAGCCACATTCCTGCAGGGCATAGCATCAAACAACTCCTTTGCCTCCTCCATCATCCTCCGCTGGACATATGCAGCCATCATTGCATTCCACGACACAGCATTCTTCCCTGGCATGGCATCAAACACCCTCTTGGCCTCTTCGAGCATCCCATTCTGTGCATATCCAGAGACAACAGCCGTCCAGGTGAACACATCTCTAATTGGAGCCACATCAAACAACCTTCTTGCCTCAGCCATATCTCCTCTCTTCGCATAACCAGACACCATAGTATTCCAGGAAATGACATCTCTCTGCGGCATTCTATCAAACATTTTCTGAGCTTCTTCTATCCGACCGCACTGCACATACCCAGCCATCAAAGCGTTCCAAGAAATGGCATCCCACTCCGTCCTCGAATCAAACAGCTCCCTCGCCTCTCGGATCCGTCCGTTCCGGATATACGCAGCAAGCATGCCGTTCCACGAGACAGCATCCTTCTCCGGGGCGAGGTCGAAGTAGCGCCGAGCGAGAGAGACCAGACCGTGGTTGGCGTGGGACGAGATCATGACGTTGTAGGACACGGGATCCTTCACGGGCATTGCGTCGAACAGGGCGCGCGCGTCGGCGAGCGACGAGGACGCCCCCAGCGCGCTCAGGAGCGTGTTGTAGGAGAAGGAGTCCGGCCGCGGGATGGAGCGGAAGAAGGAGCGCGCCAGCGGGAGGCGCCCGTTGGCGGCGTACCCGGCCAGCATGGCGTTGTAGGTGGAGGTGGAGCGGCGGGGCATCGCGGCGAAGAGGCGCTCGGCGTCCGGGACGCGGCCCGCGCGCATGTGCGCCGTGATGGCCTTGTTGCGCCGGATCACCTCCGCGTCGGGCTTCCCGGTGGTGCAGGCGTCGGCGGGGGCGGGGGCGGCCGGCCGCCTGTGGCTTCGCTGCCGCGCGGCGGCGCGGAGATGGCGGGAAGGGAGCATGGGTGGTTTATCGAACTGCGGTTGTGAGCTTGCTCAAAATTGTGACAAGGTTCTGAAGACAATCTTTTTTGAGAGAATTAGGAATCCGGCCCTGAAAACGAATTCGTTTAGGAATCTGGCCCTTTTTTTTTTGAATTTAGAAATCCGGCCTCAAAACGAAATTCGTTTAGGAATCCGGCCTTCCGTGAGGTCTGTTAGTGAATTCAGTTAGTTGAGCACTGTAGCACTTGCGAATAGACCGTTTTGCCCCGAGTTTGGTAATTTTTGGAAATTCATATCTGGAGTTTGGTAACTCCAATTTTGGTGAACCAAATTTTGTCGTGCTCCTGAGATGTCTAGTTTTTATTAAAAATATAAACTGACTATGTTCTATAAAAAAAATAATTAGTTAAGATTTATGCCTTTTAATTATGCTCTAAAAGAGGAATTTATATCTCATGCTGTGTACCTCAATTGAGTTGAAATTTTTATGAGGTGCTATTCATGCTATGACTAGGCTGTAGTTTAAATTTCAAGAGTCTTGGGTACCATATGATTTAGTTATAAATTTCTCATTCTAATAATTAATTTTGTGTGTCTCCGTATCAGGTGACTGATGGTTTGCTTAACCATCAGTCACCGTCCCAATCTCTATTACGGCTCCCAGTTCCGTAATTTGCGTGTCAGCTGCCGAAGAAAGCACAATAATACCCTTGCCTTGCCTTGCTTGCTACCAGTGGCCTTTACCATGACCCGAAAAGGCAGCTGAAGCATGGAGTACGTGGCTCGGTGCACGTGATCGCCACATGACAGGCTTGGCTCGATTCAGGTTGCATGAGTGTTCAGCAATGCGCGCAGGTGCAGCCGTGCAGGTTCTGTCCCAAGCAATTGCGCGCAGGTTATGTGCAGCGGGCTATTGTGTGCGTTCGGGCGCGTAGCTGCCGTCGACTGACGGTTAAGCAGGATATCAGGCGACTGTGTTTGAGTAAAACTCTAATTATATATACTCAATATATATATAATAAATAAATAAAACTCTATTTTTTATTTTTTTTCTCGAGGGGTAAAATAGTCTTTTTACCCCATAGTTAACACCGTTAGGTGTCAAAACGGACGGAAGGCCGATTCCTAAACGAATTTCGTTTAGAGGCCGGATTCCTAAATTCAAAAAAAAAAAAAGGGCCAGATTCCTAAACGAATTCGTTTTCGGGGCGGATTCCTAATTCTCTCATCTTTTTTGGGCAATTTGTCTTCTTGTCCTATTCTACAGACTCACTACTGCTTCGTTTGCTCCCGTTTTTTACGTTTTGTTTGTTTGCCTTGTTTTTGAAAACGAATCCACTTTTTGCCCCGTTTTCAAGTTACTGTTAGGCCGACGTGAGAAAATGGCCTCGAAAAAAAAGAAAAAAGAAAAGAAAAGGACAAAAGACGTATGTGCCCCTTATCTCTTCTCTTCCCACCAGCCAGTTCCCGTTCGCATTCTTCCTCCACTGGACCGTGAACCCGTCTAGGGTTTGGGCGAGCTTCACCGGCGGGCTTCGGCGGTCGAGAGCAGACACCTCGCGCGGCCGGGCGGCGGCCTTGCGCGCTACATCTGGGCGAGCGGCGCATCCTCGCCCTGCCGGCCAGGCGCGGGACGCGAGACGGCCTCGCGTCTCGCGTGCGCGGGCGAGCGGAGGTGCATCGCGCTGGCGGCCCCTGAGCGTGGTCGGGAGGGGCCTCGCGCGCGGCCCAGCGGAGGGGCATCGGGCGGGCGGGCCCCCAGGCAGCGGTTTCGACCCCTGACAGGAGTCGCGCGAGGACGACCCAGGGCGGGTCGCATGGGCGTCGCCCCGGGCGACGCGTCCGGCTTCGGGAGGGCACCGAGGCTACGACCGAGCGCGCTTCGGGAGGGCAACAGCGATATGGAATTCATTGGGTAAGGAAACTCCATCCTTCTGTCAGTCAAATTGTTTAGAGTTTAGTTTAGGTATGTAGTATGGATGAATTTATTCTTTTCGCTGTGAATTGTAGGTCGAATAACCACCAAATTAAGCTTGTTATTCTTGTTCGGGCACACTGGAGTTTGCCCGATGGGGGTCCAAAGCGTTATAGAGCCAGGGAAACCTTAACCACAATTGTTGACAGTGAAAAGTATAGTGTGCTGCAGCTAATTAATTTCATTGGTGAAAGCTTTGTATGGGGCTCAAAGTAGTTTATTTCTTTGTGGCGGGCACTAGAGGATGATTCTATTGAGATTGCAAATGATGAACAACTGTTCGATTGGTTTGAGCTCAACAAAGAGAAGGCGGAAGTTCATATTGTTGCTCAAATCAATGATTTTGAAGGGCCATTGCAGTTCTCACCAACCAAGCGCAGGCTTCACCCTACTGTGAGGAACCTTTCGAGTACAGCACCTATTGATTTGGATCCTTTCATAGATCCAACAAAGCCCACTGAGACCACTCAGCCTGCCGAAGAAGACAAGAAGGTGCACAGTAAAGTCTCTGATGATGTACTGAGTGATAGCAGCTATGACTCTGATAAGGCTGCATCTTCTGACTCTAAATTAGATGTGTTTTCTGACTCTGATTGCTCTGACTTTGAGTATGATCCTAGTCAAGAAATATTTGGTGATGATGACAATGCTGCTGATCCTAGTTTCTCTTATGATGTTGATGCTCCATGTGTTGATGTTGGTTGTTTGTTTGGTGATGTGGATCAGTGCAAGTCGGCGTTGACCCAACATGCAATCTTAAACGACTATGCTTTTCAAACTGTGAAGAAAGATAAAGAACGATTTCGAGCTAAGTGCTTGAGGGCTGAAGAATCAGGCTGTGAGTGGGGTTTTTTGCTAATACTAGTAAGGCTGGTTCATCCAAGTAAGTCATCCCATGTAAACTTGCTTACTAATTTCTCATTAATTTGAACATAGAACCTAATACATTTATTCTACCTCCAAACAAGTGATGCTATAAGTAATATTGGAGGAGGACCACAAATTGGGACTAGTGGAGGTACAAGTTCAACACCTACTTTAACAGTCAAGTATGTCACTTTTTCACTTTACCTTGAATATATTCATGCACATAGCTAAATTTGTCACTACACTTTACTGATGCATGTTCCCTACTTTTTTTGAAGTGATGATGCCATTCATGCTGGATGAGGAAGGGGGAGAGGAAGAGGCAGAGGCAGAGGAAGAGGAACAGGAAGAGGAAGGGGAAGAGGAAGAGCAGGCCAAGGCAGAGGAGGAAGGCTTGCTGCATTGCTCAATGTCTACCCTTGACCACTGTTTGGGATATGTAATAATTAGTGAATGGTTGCTTTTGTATGTGCGCAGCCCACACTTTATTTTGATATGCTTAGTTGTGATCGAGACTTCAAAACTTAGTTGTCAACCCTTCAATTAGT
This sequence comes from Themeda triandra, assembly GCA_018135685.1. Classification (NCBI taxonomy): domain Eukaryota; kingdom Viridiplantae; phylum Streptophyta; class Magnoliopsida; order Poales; family Poaceae; genus Themeda; species Themeda triandra. The sequence continues at coordinate 864,593 of JAENPR010000215.1, read as the reverse complement.
TGTAATCGAGACGTGTGTGCAACTATTATGCTTATATTCTGGACATATGTGTGCACATATTATTCTGGACACGTGTGTGCAACTATTATGCTTATGTGTGGAAATATTATGCTTATATATTGCCCAAATATTATTGTATATATTGTGCAAATATTATGTGTATATATTGTGCAAATATTATGTATACAAATATTATGCTGAATTTACAAGTGCAAAGTAAATCTGTCAAAAAAAACAGGGGCAAACGAGCAATTAACACTAGTATTCATGTTGAGGGTATTTCGGTCTTTTTACCCTTGACTTAACGGTGTTAAGTCCACTTCACGGATTAGGGGCAAGCAGCAGCTTCGTTTTCAAAAAACAGGGGCAAACGAGCAAAACACAAAAAACGGGGGCAAATGAGTTATTGAGCTCCAGAATAGGGGCAACAGCGCAAAAGACCCATCTTTTTTTCTCGAATAAGGTTATGAAGACAATCTAGCATCAAGTGTTTGGATGACAACAGTGTTGATATTTCAAATTTTGTCAAACCGAACAACAAAGATTTGTTCCCTAACCCCTGGACGAACACACAATCTGTAAACTCCTAGGTTTTCAAAACTTCGAACGTGATCTTTTAAATTTTTTTATTATATATAATATGAAGCATATTATGTGCTTCTTATTAAAAAAATCCTAAAAATAACATTTACTCTCTTTTGTGAGCCCTTTAGAACGCATAAATTTCATTTGAGGAATTTCATAAAAAATAGTTTTAGCTTAATTAGGTTACATAAAACAAATTATTTAGGCCATCCACATTGAGCACGTGCACACATGTAACATCTAATACTCATATAATAACATAGTTCGTAATATATCACATTGAATAAGTAGCTATGGACAGACATTTGCTCACCTACAACAAGTTAATATGCGTTGGCTATCCTAACCTTTTGGTGCTTCTGGAACTAAAGAAATGCAGTTGTTTTCAAAAGCTCGAGAGACACGGCGATGCAAGTTTTGGCACACATTAAAGTCAAGTCCTCCTCCTTGTGGGCTAGGCCTAGAGGAAAGGTCTTCTGTTGAAACTCATTTTGTGAGTAATTAGCTAATGTTCTCTTTGCCCATGTAGGTGGCCGCGCTCCTCGCCCATTAGATTGTAAAGTCTCTTCTACCTTATTAATATATACTCTTAATAATAGTACCGCAAGTATAATGTTATACTCCATGAGACTCTTCCAAACAAATAACCAAAAGGGTATGCATTTATTAAATGCAACTCCGAGTAGATCATTGTATTAAGGTTTCGATGCTATCTCTTTGGCAAGGAGCTCCGATGAGTGTAAAAAAAACTCCATAAACTTTTTTCTCCAAGTTTTTCAAATCGCTAGAAACTCCGATGGATCGTCCACTTGATCCTAATGCACAAGCAAAATTAAATCTCACAACTGGCATGATTGATCCTCTTAACACTATTATAGAAAGCGAAAGCAAAGGATGAAATCAATCCGATCATTTTTCACTTCTCTAGCCACCTTATAGTCTGGTGAAAGTTAAAGCACTATGCGTATACCTTTACTTTGGCTTGTCATTCATCCTTTGCTTCCATCTCTTCACCTTGTTGAGCACTTGAATCACATGGTCCATGCAATCTATTCTTCATGGCTCTTATCTCTCGACTACACTTAACCTTTTTTTTTTTTGAGGGAATACACTTAACCTTTCATCTTACATAAAACCATTAGTCCACAAATGTGTTGTCATTAACTAGCAAAAACTCAAACCAGACTTTTTCACTTTTTTAGACGCAGCCGCCAGCAGGAGCAAACCACGGCCCACGCGGTGGCTGGGGCCGAGTCCCCTTACCACCCGCGGAAAACCGACAAAATATCTCATTCCCGAGCCCACGTGGCCTAAAAGGCCCAAACGTTCACTTCACTGCTATCCCATTTCCGACATGTTCGCGCACAACACCTTCTTCATCGGGTCCGGCAAGATCGCGGCAATACGATCGGCTAGCCCGCCCACCGTACGCTCCGCCTCCTCACGGTTCGACCTCGCCGGCGCCGTCATGTGGTGCTGCCGCACTGCCGCGCTGCAGTACCACCTTCATTCGTGATTCGTGAATGTCTATGTCAGAAACCGGAGGCGGCCGGTGCCCACGGGCTACTCCGGCGCGTTCGCGTCCGCTGCGGCATCCGCGCTGGCCGCGGGAGCCCTGCCGGAGGCCCTTTCCGTACGCGATGAAGTTGCTGGTAGAAGTACCTTAACATGGAAGTAACAATGTAACGTGCCGTCATTCTTGTAAAAAAAAAACGTAACGTGCCGTCAAATGGAAATAAAGAATGGATCGAACGTCGAAGAGGTATGTGCTTTGAGATCCATATATGACGAAGTATACGTGTCCTTCGAAGAAGAAGGTCCTTCTGGATGAAGAAAAGACCGGGTCCTTTAGAATTTGCCTCCCACCGCGAGGTGTATTCTACATCATTCCTCTGTCTAATACCCCTTGCCACCTCAGCTAACCACGCGATTTACGATCTCGTCATTATTGTTTGCACGAATCTTATCGCGCTAATCTACGGTCCTGAAAGTGGTGGGTATTAGCCCCTGAGACACCAAATCCGCGTTGGCAACAGCTCGCGGTCGAGCGAGGATGATGATCATGACGACGACGGTATCATGGGCTCCAACTCACCACCGATTCAGAATGTAAGTGCTCTGAGCCAGCATCCATCTCATTATCTATTTTTGTTCCCTATTTAGAAATTTGCACCGACATTCAACACTGCAAAGGTAGAAAAGAAGAGGGTGGGGCAGAATCATGGATGAGCGAGAGAAGAGAGAGATGGGTGTGCGGGTGAGAGAGGACATATTTTTTTGAGAGAGAGGACAGAATAAGACGGGTACTATAGAGCTAATCTTTAGCTTGGATCCTGCTACCATATTTGTATCTTTCTTTGGCTTTGCTACTAAAGGCACCATTACGATGAATATGGCGACCTATCATTCACAAATGCAAATGCTTACTTCATATATCATCAAGAATATCTCATTCACATTTTCTTCATTCAACTCTACTGTAATCTCAAATTTTCGCAGCAACGCGCGGAGAATTCAACTAGTCTATTCTATACTATAAAAGAGTGTTCAAATTGAAATACTTTGTTACAATAAAACTCTTTACCCACCTTACATTGACAGGTGGACCCACTTCCTATCCAGGTTAGGTTGACATATGGACCTGCTGGAACCAAGTCAGGAACATATGAAACAATCCGCGTTCCCACGCTGCGGAGGACTCCTCCTTCATGTTTTTTTTCACCCGTCAAAGATTCACCCGCCCGCATGTACCCACACGGCCACACCCACCGTGGAGCAGTTTTGTTCCCCTCTGAAGCCGCCGCAAGGCCACGCTGAAAACCGCTTCCTCCACGTCCGCTCGCTCCCACATCCCCACCCCAAATGCGCAACCGTCTTCCCCGCCATGGAAGCCCGATGTGCTGCCGTTGGCACCTTCTACCCCCGATGAGGCTCCATGCATCCAACCGCACCGTGACCGGGCTGTGCCGCACCAGCGCTGCCGTGGCGTTGGGAGCAGTGATCCCTCTGTGCCGCCTCGCTGTGTCCATGTGCTCTCCCCTTCCATAGGCATGGCTTTGATGATCGACTGCAGGATAGGCAACATGAAGGTTCCCGGGACGCCGCTCTCGGCCGCTTGCATTCATGGTATTGGGGCATAACCACGTGCGGCGTGCCGGCAGCAGACGCGAGTCACCCCCAATTGCACCAGCGGCGTGAGTTCCATCTATTTCTTTTTTTTCCTTTCTCTTCAGAAACAGATCGTCGACAGGCTGCTCGATCATCAGGTTAACAGCCATGCGATTCTGCCTCCCCATTCTATAGCCAATGCCTTCTAGATTAGGATACTGCGCATCTAATTTATTTTTCTCTGATTAGCCTGGGATCCATTTTTCCTCTGATTATACCCGTGAGTATTAGTGGCAGTTTAGATGTTGTAGCCATGCATTCTGAATCTTAGAATGTTGAATATGTCTTATTTTATCACTGTTTGCTTGACCACAATAGCAGATTATGAAGGAGGACGACAGAAACTGGCCCGAGTCTAACGTAAGTCATTGGAAGGCGGGAGGTTGAAACCATTATGGGCAATGAGCACATCTCATTCACCACCTTCAAGTTGGATCCCTTGAAGATGTTCAGATAAGCAAAGACCTAGAAGGCCTACGCATTTTCTACTGCTTTCTCTAGGTTTTTATCCTCAACCCTCCTGAGCATTATACTGTTTCTTTGACCCCTTGCCATGCATTGTAGTTTTAAATGCAAACAGTATTCAAAATCATAACATATTATATAGTTGAGATGATAATGATAGATAATTTTTCATTTGATTTATTAAAAATGAACAGAGCAATCAGGTCTCCAGAATGTTTCTGACAGGTTTGGTGGGTTCGATATTTCGATATCACCCAAAATTATCATCTTGCAATCATAATCCTGAGATTTCTCATTTGTTCTTTTTTGGAGGGAGGATTGGAAGGAAACAGATCAGCCTGGGTGCATAGTTAATTTCTGCATCTAGGGAGCATTAGAAACTCTTCACAGGTATGATCTTCCAGATTTTGATTTTCATTCCATGAGAAGAGTATACAAGGAGATAAAACTTTTCCCATTACAAAGCCGTTGTTGAGAATTGGTCAGGCAGATAATCATTTTTTTCGTACGAGTGTTACTACAGAGATCCGTACATGCCAATGCCAAATATCTTGCAAAACTAGCTCACCATGATATGTTATATGATCTGCATGTGTCTTCTACCTAGAAGTCGAAACAAAAAGGTTCGTTGCTGCTACTTTCAACATTTTATAGATTGATATCTCTACGCCTAGAGTGTTATCTATTTCAAGGTTAGTGATGTCGGTCCTTTTAGTTGCAGAATTTTAACATGGCATTCTTGTAAATTGACATTCACTCATTCACTTTTATTCTCCATCTGGTACATTTATATCCTTTTAAAACTTGTTTTGGTTCATTGGCTCAGAAGAAGTCCACCATCAGGTTGTATATTTAATATTAATAAATGTACCTTCATGGTCCTCTATCTCAGCCGAGTTATTATTTCAATAGTTATTCAGAAAAGGCAGTTGTGTTTATTGTGTTTAATTTTTTGTGGCTATTGTGTTTATTGTGTTGACACAAGTAGAAGCAAACAAGGAAGCCTCTTTGAGAATGTCAAGCATGCAGTTTCTACTCCTCTTTCAGAAATTGCGAAGTGCAACTGATTAGAAAAAATGCAAAATTTTGATGCTGAGGGTAGCGCAGATATAATTAGCAAGTGCAAACTTTGTAGTCATATATTTGTATCAATTTTTTTTGAGACATGATTTTAGTATATTCACGTGTGACACGCATCATGTCTATTGTAATGACATGGCTGCTGCATGAAATTATTATCTCAGTTATTTTTTACCACTGTAAAAGTTCTTATTTCCTAACACAATTATTTTTTTACCACGTGCGTGCCGCACGTGCCTATCCGCTAGTTTAAAAAAAGGCACACACATTTGAAGCACTGAAATCAAATATAAGAACATCTGATAGATACTCGCACAAACAGCCTAAACAGGAATCGTTGGTCTTCCTAAGCTCAATTGTTTGCCAACATATATTGATCAAGACAATAGACTCTGTGTGTAAAACCTCAATGGCCCCCTAAGGTCCTCACTCATCTCCATTAAGTCTGTATGAGTGCCTAATCTAGGATAGTATAGCCGCAGAATGCACTTATGTTTCCCTTGTATTGTGAAGGAGTTTAGCATCAATATCCGTCCGTCAACCAAGATGTCCAACACGTTAAAATACCACCAACATTCCGGCATTTGTATCGTATGTTGCTTTACCCATCTGCTCTTCTCGGTATCAACGAGACTCCATATGCTTGTGTAACGGCTACAAGGGCCCACTAGAGTTTGAACTAGGCACAAGGAGCCCCTGAAAACTGCTATAGTGATATCCCATCTCTCATCCTCGTTTGGGTACCCGATTGGTGGACCATTGATCGTTGCTTTCCACTTCTCACTCTCCAAGTCAAAAGAGGCTATGCGGTTCCACTCCTCACTTGGTTCTGGACGTTTACCATAGGCAGGGGTTCCAGTATCCAAGAAGTAGAGAATACCACTAGCAGTGGACGCCGTGGTGGAATCTGCTGAGGATCGGCGAGTAAGGAAAGGGGGCTCCGGCCTTTGTCTCCAAGTGGTTTCCATGACAATGCTGCCATTCCCTAAGCCTAGAGTGGCAACCTGACATATTTGGATAACACCGTACCCCAACCATGCATCACGGAGACGGACAATCTTGTAGGCATCAGATGGACTAGCACGGCCGAGGGTAGAACTGCAAGAAGGGGTGTACACGACAATTTTCCCGGTTCCGTTGTAGTCGGTGATGGGATATTTCTTGGGCGCTGACTCTCCACCGATCACTACTGCACAAAGGCACTGTAGGGGCGGCTCAAATCCCACTGTAGGGGCGGTTGGGCGAGCCGCTCCTACGCCCCCGATCTTACAGAGGGGGGCACTGTAGGGGCGGCTCAACACCAGCCGCCCTTACAACACGAGTACTGAAGGGCGGTTGGTGTTCCGGCCCGCCCCTACAAGTGCTAATGTTGTAAGGCGGCTTAATCTAGAGCCGCCCCTACAATGAATTTTCGAGTCAAAAAAGAAAACCCTAGATAGGCCCGCCGAGCCCATCCACGGGCCCAACGAGCCCATCTAGGGTTCCAGCTTGCCGCGCCGCCGCCGGATCCACGCCGTTGCGACCATCGCTGGGGCCGGGTCCGCCCTCGCCATGGAGCTCCTCGTTGGCCCCGCCGTGGATCGAGCTGTGGCCTCGCCGGATTTCGGCGGATCTGAAAAGGGAGAGAGAAGAGTGAGGAACATCAAGAGGGAAAGAGAGAGGAAGATGGGAGGAGACATACCTTCACGAAACCCTAGCGCCGTCGATCCACGCCACCTTGCCGGACCCGCCGCCGGAGCGCGCGCCGAGATCCGATGCCGAGGTCGTCCTCACCGGATCCGCGGTCGTGGAGGATGTGGTGACCGGGATCCACGGCTTTGGACGACGTGGACGCCGGATTCGCCGCCATGGACGACGTGATGGCCGGATCGATGAACGTAGACGAGGAGGTGGCTGGATCCGCGCCCCCACACGTGCCACCGTGGTTAGGCCGCGCTCACCGTAGTGCTTGAGCCACCGCCGAGCCATGCGCCGCCACCGGATCTGCACGGGCGCCACTCCCTCCAACGAGCGTCGCCGCCGCACCATGCGCCGCCGCCGGATCTGCACGGGCGCAACCACGGGAGGGCGCGCCATAGGGAGGGGCCCGCGGGGAAGGCCGGCGGCGGTGCGGCGATGCTCCACCGCGCGCCTGAGGACGTCACAGTGGGGGAGGGGCACCGCTCGCCGCTGGCTCGGTCATGGTGGCCGGGCTAGAGCAAGGGGCCTCCTCCCCACTCGATCTGAGCCGGAGCTCCTCGCCGGCAACAGAGAGAAGGAGGAGGAGACAGGGGGAGGGGGGCTGCGCTCGCCGCCGGCCGGCCATGGTGGCTGGGCTGGGGCCAGAGCTCGGCCCTCCCCGATCTGCGCCGGGGCCCCTCGCCGGCGTAAGAGAAGGAAGAGGAGGTTGGGGGAGGCTTGGGCGGCGGCATGGCTGGGGGAGGCGGCGGCGGTTGGGAGTGGTTGGGAGCTGGGAGTGGTGTTGGGTTAAACCCTAACCGCCCACTACTTATACCACCAGTGAGGCAGGGGTGGCGCACCCGGGCCGATTTGGCAGCCTGTGCCCAGTTTGCGGCCCATCCCATCGCCGGGCCGGTGCTGTTGCGTTAGTTGGGCCGGCCAAACAGCCCGGGCCGAAGTCATCCCCTTGTATTTTTTATTTCAAAATTTTCAAATGGCACTTTGACCGTGTTTTTTGGGACCCTAGATGGCCTCGTATGCAAAAGTGATGAACAACAAGTTTTCTCCACTCATCAAGATACATATTTTCTCCAATGGTCACCTTTTCATCTCGGGATTGTTTGAACAACTCAAACTTTGAAACTTCGCCTTTTCGCGGCCGACGCGGTTTTCGACACCCTAGACGGGCCCACCTCAAAAAGTCATGAACATCAAGTTTGATCCACTCGTCAAGACGAACAATTCATACAAAGGTCATTTTTGCATTCGACGAAGCGTTGCCATAAAGTGTAGTTCTAAATCCACTCGTCCCGCATGAAGTTTCATTAAGTCTCAGGTGGGATTCAAGAATTTGTGACTAGAGTTTACCAACACTTCCTCAAATGAAAAAATGTTCTATACATGAAATATGTATCTTGATGAGATAAAACTATCTTGTATTCAAAAGTTTTTCATTTGAGGTCATTTGGTACCTCGTTTGACTAGGGTTGACCAAGTCTCGCCTTGGATTTTCAAACCCCGTGAGAAGAGTTTACTAAAAATTTTCCAAATGCAAAAATGTTCTATATATGAAATATGTATCTTGATTATATGTAACTATCTTGTATTCAAAAGTTTTTCATTTGAGGTCATTCGGGAGCCTCGTTTGACCTAGGTTGACCAAGTCAAACCTCTCGTTTTTTCAGAAAATACACGTTGACCGAACCATAGATGGCCTCAGATGCAAAGTGATGAACAGAAAGTTTGATCCACTCATCAAGATACATATTTTCTCCAATGGTCACCTTTTCATTTGGGATTGTTTGGACCACTCAAACTTTGAAACTTCAGTTTTTCACGGCTAGACGCGGGTTTTCGACCCCTAGGCGGGCCCACCTCGAAAAGTCATGAACATCAAGTTTGATCCACTCCTCAAGACGAACAATTCATACAAAGGTCATTTTTGCATTCGACGAAGCGTTGCGAAACAGTAGTTCTAAATCCACTCATCCCGCATGAAGTTTCATTAAGTCTCATGTGGGATTCAAGAATTTGTGACTAGAGTTTACCAACACTTCCTCAAATGCAAAAATGGTCTATCTATGAAATATGTATCTTGATGAGATAAAACTATCTTGTATTCAAAAGTTTTTCATTTGAGGTCATTTGGTACCTCGTTTGACTAGAGTTGACCAAGTCTCGCCTTGGATTTTCAAACCCCGTGAGAAGAGTTTATTAAAACTTTTCCAAATGAAAAAGTGTTCTATGTATGAAATATGTATCTTGATGAGACAAAACTATCTTGTATTCAAAAGTTTTTCATTTGAGGTCATTTGGTACCTCGTTTGACTAGGGTTGACCAAGTCTCGCCCGGATTTTCAAACCCCGTGAGAAGAGTTTACTAAAACTTTTTCAAATGCAAAAATGTTCTATGTATGAAATATGTATCTTGATGAGACAAAACTATCTTGTATTCAAAAGTTTTTCATTTGAGATAATTTGGTCTCGTTTTAACTAATTTTGTTAAAAACCACCAGTAGGCTGCGCTGGATCACCAGCCCGCCCCAAGGGCTCCGTAGAAGGGCGGCCGGATCACCAGCCGCCCCTATAGTGCATTAGCAAATTGGTGATTTGGCCGCCAGCCTCCTCTCACAAAGGCTTAACGTAGGGGCGGCGCATCACGAGCCGCCCTACTAGGGAATGGCCAAGTCATTTACAAAGTCTTTTTCACGTAGTGGATGATGGCAAGCCACCCGGACGACGGATCAACTACAGTAGCACCATGCTTCCCATGGTCGATCAAGACGAGATTGGTGTTGCTGCGCGTCAGCCTTGTGCTCCTGACATCACTGACCACCTTGAGGACACTGCCATCAGCCGAGTCAATCACCCGCAGCTCAAGCAACTCCTGATCTGGTTTTTTTTGGTTCGAGGACTTGTCGCGCAGGCACGGTCTTCCGAACACGCCCATGACGAGGGGAGCAGCAGCGGCGCGAAATCCGTGCGCTGCGATGAAGGCCGGATCCGAGATGAGGGCACGCCATGTCTTGGACACGCAACGCAACTGGCACAGGATCTTCACCGGCAGCCTGGCTAGCACGTCGAAGATGATGTCTTCCGGCAGGGAGACCAAGACGTCGACCCCATCGCCTTCGCCGTCATCCTTTTTTTCTCAATCACGCAAAAGGCTTGCGTGTATTTTCATTAAGAGAGAAAATTGTTTGATTACAAGCGGGGCGGTTTGAGTAATCATGAACGCGCTTCCCCGCTGCCTTCGCATGTCAGTGTATTACTCGGCTAACTAAACTCCCTAGGTGCGCCGTGATCCAGAGCTCGGCCTGAAGCTTGATCAGAGCCTTGAGAGCCCCCAGTTGAGTCGTGGCTCCGCGGAAGCACCTCGCGTTACGTTCCTTCCATAGCTCCCAAGCTATCAATGCAAACAGCGTGTCCGCTCCCTTGTTGTATGGTGGTGGCCACAGAGCTCGCCAAGCCTCCCACCAATCCACCATTGATCCATCTGGTTGCTGCTGCACCGTAGCTCCCATGGCCGCTGCTGCTTCGACCCATAGCTATCGCGCGAAGGGGCACTGCACAAGGATGTGATCAATTGTCTCCTATTGCTGGTCACAGAAGAAACATTTGTCGTGAGCTTGGAGCCCATGCCGCCTCCTCCTGTCCGCCGTCCAATGCCGCCCCCGTAGTGCCAGCCATAGGAAGAGTTTAACCTTCAGCGGCGCCCAGACTTCCCAGACACGCACGCAGCCCGGGATTGCGTGCGAGCCGATGTGCAGCGCCTGGTACGCCGACTGTCCTGAGAATTTCCCGTCTGTGCTCCAGCGCCAAACAAGGCGGTCTGGTTCATCTCGGAGCTCGAAGTCGCGTACAGCGTGCCATACCTGCAAGTACTCCGCTGCCGCTGGGATGGTAACTCCTCCGGAGATGGTTCGTATCCAGTGACGCCCTGGCAACGCCTCCGCCACTGTGAGCATGTTGGCTACATGCTTGGGGACGAAGCGCATGAGTGTCGGCGCCATGGTCCTGACAGAGATCCCATTGATCCAGCTATCGAGCCAGAACAGGGTCCCCTGACCGTTCCCGATGACCGTTGTTGTGGATGCCCGGAAGAAATCCGCCGCCTGTGCTGACTGCTTCAATGGTAGCGCTGCCCAAGCCTTCTCTGCATCAGTGCGCTGCAACCATAGCCATTTGGCCTCAAATGCAGTGTTCACCAGCTTGAAGTCCGGGATTCCGAGCCCTCCCAGGTCCTTTGGTCTCGTGCACGCGTTCCAGGCCACCATGCATTTTCCACGGGCATCGCCGTCCTTGCCGCTCCAGAGAAACCTCCGACATATCCTGTCAATGTATTCCCGTGCCCATTGCGGCAATCCATCAGCCAACATGCAGTAGATCGGTATGGCTGACAGCACGGATTTCACCCAAACCAGGCGCCCGCTCTTTGCCATTAGCGGCCCAAGGCAAGCAGGCAGCCTATGCGCGATGGCGTCAACTGTGCGCCGGACGTGTTCCTTCGGCAACCTGGTCGTGCTGAGAGGCAGCCCCTGGTACCTGATTGGGAAGGGGGCGATCTGGCATCCAAGAATTTGCTGCAATTCTGGCATCGTTTCCTCAGCTCCAAATATGTTTGTGATCGAGCACTTGGCCATGTTGGTCGCCAAGCCCGATGTTTCCTCGAAGATTTGGAGGATTCCCTTGATCGCCATGGCCTCGTTGACGTCCGGGTATGCGAACAAGATGACATCATCGGCGTACAGGCTGCACTGGAACTTGATCCTCCCGTCGGCAAGGCTCCGGATCACTCCTTCCTCTCGTGCTGTATTGAACAACCGGGCGAGCACTTCCATGGCGCAGATGAAAAGCATAGGGGATAACGATCACCCTGACGGACTCCTCTCTGATGTCGGATTAACCTTCCCCTTTGTCCATTGAGCATGATGCTAGAGGATGCCGTGGAGAGCAGAGTTGCAATCCAACGTCTCCAGCGAACTCCAAACCCCATTGCCTGTAGCACATCTAGCAGGAACGGCCACTGGACGGTGTCAAACGCCTTTGCTACGTCAAGCTTTAGCAGAATCTTCGGTGTTTTGGTTTTGCGCAGCAGCACCGCGGCACGTTGGATGTATTTGAAGTTGTCGTGGATTGAGCGCCCTCGGATGAAGGCGTTCTGCTCAGGTGAGATCAGGATCTGCATCTTCGGCGCTAGCCTCAGCGCCAGAATTTTGGAGATCAGCTTCACCACACTGTGAATCATTGTGATCGGCCTGAAGTGTGCTGGCTCACAGGCGTCCGATGATTTTGGCAGCAGCACGATGATTGCCCCATTTAGGCGGCCAAAGTTTCTGCAGTCCCCGAATAGCGTGGCGTTGATGGCGGCCATCAATTATTGCTTGATCACCGGCCATGAGTGCTTATAGAACGCACCCGTGTATCCGTCAGGCCCAGGCGCTCTATCAGGTGGGAGTGCTTTGATTGCTGCCCATACTTCTTCCTCTGTCACCGGCTGTTCAAGCAGGGTCAGGTCCTGGCGCTCGATACCCAGCGCCTCGAAGTCCATTGTCCCTTCTGCCTCTCCTGCCGTGCCGAAGACCCCCCTGAAGTGACGGTAGAGAGCCTGCTCCATTGCTTCATGGTTTGAGGTGAAGGCACCATCCACCTTAAGCCTGGTGATCATTTTCTTCCGTCGGCGTCCCCTGGCCAGCAAATGAAAATAGCTGGTGTTGGCGTCGCCCTCTGCCAAGTATCGCACGCGCGCCCGCTGCCTTGCCATTGTTCGGTCTAGCGAAGACAGTCCGAGGCATTTCTGCTTGAAGTCAGCCCGCAAGGCTCGTTCCCCCTGTGTCAGTGCGCGCACGTCACCGAGGCGATCCAGCTTCAAGATGATGGCCCGCGCCATGATCAATTGCTCCTTGATGCTGCCAATGCTTGCGGTCGCCCAGCTTCTCAACTCGTTCGCCAGGTGCCTGAGCATTGAATCGAGGCGCACGATTGGATCACGAATGTCCCCCCGGTGAACCCATCCCTGTTGCAACACATCTTGATATTCATCAGATTTGGGCCAGTGCTGCTCGAAGTGGAATCTTGGTGTCTTGGTCAGGGACAGGTTTGTCTGCAGATGGAGGGGGCAATGATCCGAGGCATCTAAAGCCAGTGCTTGCAAGTGACATGCCGGGAATTGCTCCTCCCACTCCAAGGAGGCCAGAACGCGATCCAGACGTACCAGAGTCGGGCGCTCTCTCTCATTGTTCCAAGTGTATCGACGGCCATGAAGATGAATGTCGAGCAGCTGTAATGTGGCCACGGTGTCCCGGAACGCTCTCATAGTTCCTCGGTTGATTCGGGCGTTGTTCTTGTCTGCTTCGTCAAGAATGAGATTGAAATCTCCTAGCACCACCCAGGCTCCCTGACATAGGTCGCGGATGGCTTCCAATTCCTCCAGGAATAAGCCCTTCTCCGCTTCCTCTTGCGGTCCGTATACTGTGGTGAGCCACCAGGGCTCTTGCGAGGTGGTGACCACCCTGACAGTGCAGGAGAAGCATCCGATGAGCGGCTGCTGCAATTGAACATCCGGTGCTTTAGCAGCAACCAGAATCCCTCCCCTGGTGTTTGCAGACGGTACATAGGCGAAGTCTCTGTAATTAGCGCCCAACATAGAGGCAATCAACCACTGGTCTACACATCTAAGTTTAGTTTCAACGAGACACACGATGTGGGCGTTTGCGCCAGACATCATCGTGCGCACGTTGTCCCGTCGTGCCGCGGCGTTTAGCTTGCGCACGTTCCAGCACACAATAGTCGTATTATCCATTAACATGGACTACCGGCTTGAGGCAGGGGGCCGATCATGCCCGCTGCCGAGGCGCGCGGCGGCTGCGCCGGCGTTCCTGCGCTCGCTTGCCATCCGGGAACAGCTCCCTGAGGGCTTCGTCGTCTTCGGGTTTCCCTCCAAACAGCTCATCGAACATGCCGTCAGCGGTCCCATCTGCGATGGCCGACGCGTGGCCTAGACGCTTGAGCACGAGGTACTCCCCCCGCTTGGATGTCGGGATCCTGGACAAGCACGGAAGGCAGACACGAACGCATCAGTCGTCGGAGAGCCCCCGCTTTGCCCATGTCAGGCGTAAGCCAGTGTCGTGGTTTATTGTGGTAGCAATAATAAACAATATACAAATTGGCGCTGCGTCCCAGCAGAGGCTAGGCAAAGTATATAATACTGCTACACCCGTATCCGAATCGTATGGCAGATGAAGCTTCGTATTGTACACGGATCGGACTCCCTGCTAGGCTGCCACCACCCAAAATCCATGCTCACATGCATATAGTCAACTAGGAGTATACTCCGCACATTGTCGCGGAATTTCTTAAACATAAATCTGTAATATGCGATGAAACAAATAACATATATAGTTGACTTGTATGTTAATAGATTAAGATTTATAATATATCACATAATAGATATGAGACAGATATTTTTTATAGTTAATATGAGATGACACGGATTTAGTCGAGAATGATGTGGACACATTGTATGAAGAGATAAAATATTTAGTGGAGAATGATGTGGACACCTTACATAAAGATAGAAATCATCTAGTGAATTCTCCTGATGCATATAGTAAATGAATAAGACCTTTGCGCAAAAAAAACATTTAATATATGATAAAGCACTACGCATATAGTACTTTTGCTTTCACCTTATAGTCGGTGAAAGTTAAAGCACTATACATATACCTTTGCTTCCATCTCTTCAGCTTGTTGAGCATTTGAGTCATTCATCCTTTTGCTTCCATCTCTTCACCTTGTTTAGCATTTGAATCACATGGTTCATAACATCTCTTCTTCATGACTTTTATGTAGCTAATAACTCTTACCTCTAGACTACACTTAACCTTTCACCTTCTTACATAAAACCACCCGAAGTAGACCCAAAGACCGGGTTCGACTCTCATGAGTGAATTTAAACAGTCTGCATTATATAAAAAAAATAAAAAAATATAGACTGGGGTTTCCCTTGCTGACTTCGGTCAAAAAAAAAAAAAAAACAAGCAAAAACTCAAAACGAGACTTTTCATCACCTAGAAAGCGCACTGGCCCACTGGGTGGCTGGGGGCTGGGGCTGGAGCCCACCGGCGGAAAACTGACAAAATATCTCATGCCGAGCCCACGTGGCCCAAAAGGCCCAAACTTCCACTTCACTGCTATCCCATTTCCGACACTCACTGTCCGTCGCGCCGACGGAGATGGGTGGCGCCGCCGTGGCCATTCTCGCCGCCGCGACCGCACGCCGGAAATCCGGCCCGCTCGTATCCCTGCTCTCCCGGGCGGCGCGCAGGCTCCACGATGCCGCAGAGGCTGCGGCGGCGGCGGAGGAGGACAAGGCAGGGGCGCGGAGTCGGCCGCGGCGGCGGCGGCGGCGGAGCAGCAGCAGCCTCCTCCTTGGACCGGACTTCCCCGACACCTGGGACCCTTCTTCGCGTGACCCGGCGCCGCAGGCTCCGCCGCGGTGCGCCCAAGGTGAGCGGGGCTTACTGCTTTGGTAAATCGCTGGGTGAAGGCGGGCTCTTTGTATGGCTTCGATTGAGCTGGTCGGCTGGGGCCGGGGAGAGGCTGTCCAAGAGTGCATTTTTTAAAGAAAAAATTGCAATTGAATTGATAAGTTGGTGGGAGCTTAGCGCTTATGATTCGTGAACCTAGCGTTGTGGCATGGAGTCAGTTCGTGGGCAATCGTGTCACTTGCAAAGAATTAATGCTCACATCCTAGTTTATCCTTCAAGCCTATCCTGTGGCGAAACTAGAAACCCAGGCATGGCAAACAGAGGAAGCCACATGTAGAGAATTATCCTTGTTTCTGTTGTTCGTTGCTGGCACTCCAATGTGTATCATTGTTGGCAGTTTTCTTCTTTCCATTTGGATCCATGGCATCATGCTTCTTGCAGAAGTCTTATTTAGATCCATGACTCCTGATTAGGAAACACAAACATGTCGGAATCAAAATCATCCAAATAAAATAAAAAGGAGTGGAGAAGGCTGTCGAGCTAGGGGTTACCTCTTCTTCTCCGGCGATATCCTCCATCTCTAGTGATATCCTCCAACTCCTGTTGTCTAAACCTACCTTTTACTCGGTTGTTGTCTCAGCAAAAGTTGGCCATCTCCAAGAGTTTGCCAAAAGCATTGCTATCTTTGGTTTTTTGGCAAAACAAGAAAAAACATTGCTCCAACAGTTTGGCATTTGGCTTGCCAAAATTTGGCAACTTGCCAAACTTCGGTCGTTCACGCGCATATTTGCGCGCATGAGGTGAGTTGCCATCGCCCGAAATCCCGTCCCCGCCTCCTCTCCCGCGCGCGATGGAACTTTCACCCCACAGGCCCGGAGCGCGGCGTAGGAGAGGACGAGGGCGCGGAGGTGCGCGATGGAGGCCGCGAGGTGCGCCCGGAGCGCGGCGTCGCGGATGGTGGAGATCTTGCGCGCCTCGTCGGCGGCGCGGCGGAAGGCGGAGGCGAGGAAGGCGAAGGGGCGGGGACCCCGGCGGCGGGTCCGGAGCGAGAGGCGGTCGATGAGGAGCGCTCGCGGCGCGTCGCGCAGCGCGAGGAGCGGGGCGCGACTCGGAGAGGAGCTCGGCGGCGGTGAGCTCGAGGTAGGCGACGGCGGGGCTCGGGTTGGCCGGCGGCGTGAGGGCGACGAGGAGGATCTTGCGGAGGATGATGTCCTCCACCTCGTCAGGCGAGCGCTGCGGGCGCGCGGAGGCCGGCGATGGGGACGCCATCGGCGGCGGCGGCTCGCTGCTGGTTCTGCTGCTTCGACTTGGGGAATCGCGTGTTGTGGTAGGTCGACAGAATTAGTTGAGGGTGGTTTGGAGGTGGGCCTACTTTTTAAGTTTTACCAAGCTCATTTGGCAAACTATTGGAGAGACTAGAAAATTTCACTTGCCATATGTTTTAGCAACTTGCCAAATCACAAGATTTGGCAAGTGATTTTTGGCAAACTCTTGGAGATTAGTTTTCTCTATTGAGCAGCTGATCGGCAGCTCCTAGCTATAACATTATGGTAGAGTGCACTTTGCACAGCAAAATATTAGCCAAAAATGCTCCTACTGCTCTCTAATCTTTATATTTAAATACTGCAGATGTCTCTTCAGTCCTGAAGTAGTCATTGATCAAAGAATGCTGTTCTGTAAGAAGTAAGAACCAGGGCTACAAGTGGTAACAAACAGATCAGACTGACAGGGGCTCTCAGATCTGTTGTTACTTCAGAGATGTCAGAATTGCATTAAGTAATAACCACGAAAGCAAAACACAATTACTAACGTATTTAGAAATGTTACTCTCCTGTAGCTGCCTATCATAAGCAGAGATTTCAAACTAATGTAACTCTCCTTGATGAACTACGAACATAGACCGGAAAGATTGTTGACGGCCTCTGAAAGCTGCTTCGTAAACTGTACCTTTCCTAACATCAGCACATATAAGGAGAATAGAGAAGATTATGGAAAACATGAGGGATTCTAACAATTAAGAGAATGTCTATTACCACCTTGGGTGCAGTGAAGGCCACTGTAAATAGTGGATTAGCATACCATTAGCTTGTATAAAAAGAACAACATTGATACTAAGCAATCAGTAAATCGATCATTGCCATTGGTCTTGTATCTAACCAAGACAATCTGAAGATTGCACAAAACAAAATTGTCCAATAACTAAATTAGCCTACAATAAAGGAAGAATAATTCAGTGGTATTCTTCTGCAAACTAAAACTAATCATTTGTCTGAAAAAAGGCTATTTGAGTCCAGTAGGTGAGCTTTGAATTATGTGGCAAGCGGAGGGTGGCACAGACACGTGTAACGTGGCAGCGGAGGAAGGCATGGGTCATGGGTGGCATGGCAGGTGGAAGGTGGACGCCAGCAGGCGGTGTGGCGTGTCACGTGCTTGCCATAAAGGCTCTTGAAAATAGCTCCTGATCTGCGGTAAATGGCCCGATGAAGATCTGATGACCCGAGAAATAGGCGCTACATGGCCCAGGGGCCAGAGCTTGAACCCATGTTTCATATGTTCACTTGATGCAAACTGAAAGTATATGTTTGGTGTACTGCACTATTCTTGCTTGGAAGCTGCACTCATTAAATATATGTTTGGCTCAAGGTTGTATTGAAATTTCAAGTCAACACTTTTGATTCTTGGCTGATTCATTGATGGCATCTATTTCATTGTTCGGAATCTTATGCCAAAAATCTGATGCTGTCAACTCTCATTTCTGTATTTTGTAGCTGATTATGATCGCACTGCAACCATTATTGATGGCAAGTCCATTGCGGAGGACATAAGGTTACATATTGCTGAAGAAGTCTGTCAAATGAAACGTTCAGTTGGACATGTGCCTGGTCTAGCTGTTGTTTTGGTTGGTGATAGAAGGGATTCTGAATCATATGTGCGATACAAAGTAAAAGGCTGTGAGGAAGTTGGAATTAAATCTTTGTTGGCGAAGTTGCCTGGAAACTGTTCAGAAGATGAAGTGATGGATTCAGTGTCAAGATTTAATGAGGATCCATCTGTTCATGGCATCCTAGTGCAGTTACCTCTACCAGAGGTAATGCGTTTTACTGCTTTAGTGTTTCCACCTTCAAAACACAAGATCTGTGATTGTTCACACTCAATAGATTAATATAGTTAAAAACTTTTCAAATGAACCCCATTAAAGACATTCTGTTTTATGGTAAGTCGTTCTGGCTTTTCTGGGTACATAGCTTTTACTACACATCTAGATTTCATTGTCTTAGATACGTAGTTATGTATATATGAAAACCAGAATGACTTACAGTTTGGATTGGAGGGAGTACCTATTAGTTTCCACTTATTTATCTGTTTGATCAAGATTCAGCTTAATTCACGAAGACGACTTTGCTGTGTTCAGTACTCAATGTTATAAATTGTTGACCTTTTTAATTCTGAGTACTAATTTTGTGCAGTTTATGAATGAGGAAAGGATTCTGAGCACCATCAGTCTGGAGAAAGATGTTGATGGTTTCCATCCCTTAAATGTTGGTAATCTTGCACTCAGAAGCCGAAATCCTTTGTTTGTGCCCTGTGCTGCAAAGGCTTGCATTGAGTTATTGCTCCAATCTGGGATTGAACTGATGGGCAAGCATGTAGCTGTCATTGGGAGAAGCAAAGTTGTTGGATTGCCCACTTCCTTACTTTTACAGGTATAAAGTTGTCAAAAATCGGAGTCACATCTATGATTTTTTATGCATTTTATTTTTTGCAGTGTTGTTATATGAAGACATTACTTTGTCATTGATTTTTTTTTTCAGCGGCATCACGCCACTGTCAGTGTTATCCATGCCTTCACAACAAATCCAGAGGCTATTACCCGCGAATCTGATATTGTGATATCAGCTGCTGGAGTGGCTAATCTTGTAAGGGGAAGCTGGTTAAAGCAAGGTGCAGTGGTGATTGATGTTGGGACAAATCCAATCGAGGTGAAGGCAGCAGTTTTTATTGTAATTTTTGTTAAGACAATTTTATGTTGTTTGTGCATTTTCTCTAGAGTTGTTTGTCCATCAACAACCAGTTTATATCATAAATAATGAATCTAAATTAATTATAATTATTCTTAATTATTGTCCCAGATCAATGATAAATATTACTTTAAAAAATTTCCCAAATTAGTTTATTGGTGCAGTTTTCTTACAGAAAGTTTTGTAGTCTAAGCTCCAACAGCACTTGGCCATCAGCATCTGATGTCCCCTGTTTTGCAGGATCCAACCAGTGATTACGGTTATCGCCTAACTGGAGATGTCTGCTTCGAAGAAGCAGTGAATGTGGCGTCTGCTATAACTCCAGTTCCCGGTGGAGTTGGACCAGTAACGATTGCGATGCTCCTTGGCAACACACTTGATTCAGCAAAACGTGTTTATGGCCTAAACAACTGAAGCCCCTGAACTGTAATTTTGTCATGCTTGTCCTTTGTAAATTAGTTCTCTTTTCTTTTCTTCCTCCCGTTGCTCTCTATTTTGGCTATATGAGGGCTGGGATGTACCATATTCTTGCTCAATAAATATTGTATGTTTAGCTGTGTCCACTAAGCAACTTTTTTTTGGTGACCTTATTATCCTATTACCTAGAACCAACACACAACAGCAGGAACATGTCTTAAGACACGATTTCTTTGCATTTTTTTTTATAGAAGAGAAAATAGGCCTGACTGACAACATTATTAATTTGATGCCTCAACTACATTAATATTAAGAGTAGAATCATAATGCATAGCCAACAAACTGGAGAAATATATTTCAGTAGCAGAAGCAAATATATTAGATATGTCAAAGATCAAAATGGGCACTCCCTTTCATTTCAATTTTCAACAGAGTCCATGCAGTTCAAATTGTACATGTGCAATTCAGTACACATCAGACTGCGAGACAAAAAATTGGATTTGCATCACTTATTCTTTTCAAAACATCACATGTATAGCTATTGTGATGATACATGCCATGAAGAACTACGTTGGAGGAGCGCCATTTGCATCTCAGTCTACTTGATGCAAAGCTGTTATCTTCAGACTAGTCCAATTTTCTGTTCTGCCACCCAAGATTGTTTTGGCTCTAGTTGTACCATTTCAATCTACATGAAAAAATTATTTATATCATCATCCAAATCATACAATTATCAAATGTGGGGATTCCAGAAAACATCAAAGGCTAAATCAAGTTGTGTACTTGTTGTAATACCTTGGCGTTTTCCACACAGACAAAATCTTTATAGCAGGCTTCCATCTGCATGTGAGGATTCCACAAAACTGCTTCTGACCATCTGCATACAAAAAATAACAACCTTAATAATGTGGACTCAGTGTGAAAACAGAGCCCTTTATATTTCCAGATTCCCACTTACTTTGAATTTGCGATGGCAATTTTGTCACCCAATCCATTGTCCAGGATGAGCTCACTTGGCGCACCAAGGTAGATGCAGTCGACGAATCCTGGAAAAGTCACCTCTTCCCTGGATGGTATTGAGTGGGTTAAAGACTTATGCTCAGCAGCATACCCATACTTACAAATACACTAGGTGATGCAGCAGCTCTGAACATCTTAGACGAAAGTGGTACAAATGCAAATATTGCTTTCTGCTCCCAGTCACATACAACATATTGATGCAAGGCAGTGAACCCAAAAACATCCAATGAGGCAACGCAAGAAACCAGAGGCAAATTTTTTTTTTTCATGTAGACGAGAGAGTTCCTCATAACTATTGACCAAAATCCAAACTGACCTCTCTTCTTTGCCCTCCAAAGGATTGTTTGGGTCAGGATCCTTATTGAGAGTCTTGCAACCTTTTAGACCTTTCACAGAAACGCCAGTTATGAAAGCCTGTAAACCGAATGTGTGAACACCAACTATATGGTATTCCCTCCATTCCAATTTATATGTTGTTTTGACTTTTCTAGATACACAACATTTGCTATGTATCTAGGCATATCGTATATCTAGGTACACAGTAAAAGTTATGCACCTAGAAAAGCCAAAACCTATAATTTGGGACAGAGGGTGGTATTTCAGAAAGGGAAGGTTTCAAGAAACTGCAACTTACACGGAAATAAGTGTGGAGTGCTGAGTTAAATGAGAAAGGCCTGTCATCCGTATTTATTATTTCTAGAGTTGTTGACAAGCTTGTAGAGTGCAGGGAAACCTGCAAGTATTTTTAAATATACTCAAACCATATTATGCTACAAAGCACAAGGTTACCACTTCTGTGGTCAATAATATGGATAAGGTTATGAATGTATGGACACAAAGCATCAAAGCACATAGTACACTGCCAGATTTTAACCTTGTACAGTGCATGGAAGCTGAAATCCCACATAGAACGGCTATAGGAGTCATCTTTCAGTTCCAAAGTTACAGCTGGATCTCCTTCCGTGACTTCTGAATCTGTGATAGACCAATTCACATTCCGTGCAAACCCATGCTATCAAAGTAAAATTAGCCTTGGTAAGTACAAAGAGTACACTGAATATGTGTTTCATTATCATGTAGGAGATTATGAAATGTGATAAAATTATGCTACATAGCTGCATCATTGGTATAGCCACATCGATAGTGGTACTATGATTCATCAAACCTAGTAGAAGTGATGGAATTCCTCAAGATAAAGTTTGAAGGCTAACTTGGGTCTATTTCTTCATTTGCCAAGATACATTGTATATTTAACTGTGGCATCGGTAGACCTTTATGATTAACTTTTTGGGACCAAATATCCATGAAGACTAATGCTTCATGTCATATATATCTTTTCTGTTAACATGGGCTACAACAGAAAATTGGTTTCACAAACCTGCTGCATGGCACCTGGGCCAAACTGGGGGAAACAATGTGGAATTCCACCACTGCTTTCAGAAAAAGTATGTAATTAGCATGCTATTGGATAAATACCTGATGTTCTATGGCATATGGTTTGAAACTAACCTGATGGGTTTCTGCCCATTAAACACAGCATCTGGTCGAACAAAGAGCAGGTCCTTGCCATTAGGGACTTTGAAAGAAGTAACACATGCTCCAAACAGATAAATCTCAGCCTCGCTTCATGCATAAAATGGTTACCCATTTAGTTGGCGGTAAAATGAAAAAAAAAGCGAGAGTTAAAGATAGTACTCCATCAATTCCTTTTTATATGGCATATTAGGATTTGAGAAGATCAAACTAAGTAGAATTGTCAAATTGTATGCATCTATAGGGTAATAAAGTAAAATCACAAGATTCAATTTGATATATCTTTAAATACGAACACTAGCTTTGTAGAAGCTTATATTGCAAGAGAAATAAGTGGCCAAAGTATTTAATTCAAAGCCTAACATGCTCTACAAAAAGAAACATGGGGCATGGGGGAGGACAGGAAGGGTGTACATTATTTTTTGGTTGCACAGCAAAAGAGATCCAAGATAAGTTTACAGTTGCAAATGTACCACCAATGTCAGGTTAGGTGGCTGAAATGTATGCGATTAGGAACTGTGTACTTTTGGTTTAGGAGATGAGTTTGGGGAGGGATGGGTGTTTGACTGGGGGGCTTTAGGTAAGATGAGGGGAGCATTAGGATGCATCAACTGCATATGCAACACGAGTCACAACTCAGTTCTAGATCCAGGATAAGTTATAATCGCAAATGTACCACCAAGGTCAGGTTATGAGGCTGCCAAACACAGATATCAAACCACAGGAAAATGCATCTGATAGACACTATTTAGTATTTACAAATCATAATGTCCATACTAGGTAAACCAGCGAAGGAAACCATTCATAATTAGTCAAACTTTGTAATACTTCCCCTAATCTAGTATTGTGAGTTGTGATTCGTGTTGCATATTCAGTTGATGCAACCTAATGCTCCCCTCATCTCACCTAAAGCTCTGAGTCAAGCTCCCATCTCTCCAAACTCTTCTCCTAAACCAGAAGTACAGTCCCTAATCGCATACATACATCTCCTAAACCAAGAATACACAGTCCCTAATCGCATATAGAATAGACACGCAGATTGATCGCCTGATGTGATCCCGGGGGATAAAAAGAAGAAATGAAAAGAAGCACCTTCCGTGCGGCGATTTGAGGTCGATTTTCGGCAGCCCGCCATTGCCCTCCGACACGGCCACACCGGGCGCATACACCTTCTGCCCAACGCTGGCCATGGCCACCACACCAGAGCGCCTGCGTTCAAGAACCACGAAGTCTGAACCGCCCAAGAATCGTCTGCTTCTTAACCGTCCACACGGATCGAGTCAGAACACAGATCAGCAGCGGTTGGAGTAGTGGTACCTGAATCGGCGGGATGAACTGGAACTGGAAGCGGAAGAGGAGGGGAAGGAAGGAGAGCGAAGGGAGGGTGGAGGCGCAAGAAGCCGCCATTTCTGTTTGGCCCCAAGTGAAGCTGCTGCTTGAGCAATTTTGCGCCCCCTTCCTCGGAGCAGCTGAGACTTCGCTGGTGTTTTTGCCTATTTGGAGTTGGAAAATGCGCCGGATCTTCTGAGCTAAAGTGCTGCGTGCTCATATTTGTGGTGCCATGTCCCTGCCCGGCTGTCCAATCCTATCCTATCTACTCTCTATGTAGCAAATGGATATCATGAAATCTTTAAATACCTCCATAAAATTATTTACTACCTTGAATAATATTCATTTGTATAAATTTACAATTGTGCTCCAAAAAAATATAAAATGTAGCCCGCTACTTAAGCTTAGTTTGACCAAAAAATAAACTTATTTTAGCCTATTCTATGCAATCTAATGGTTTAAATAAAAAAAAGAAAACAATTTCCTGAACTCAGTTGCATTCAGTTCAACCCAGTAACAGGTATGTCTCATATGTACCTTAGATGAAAGCATCTAGATCTAGGCCGTGAATTTGTCATGATGCGTAGCCTCACATTAGTTGCTCAATCGAAAGATGACTTATATTGAGTAGAAACACAATACTCGATTTGTTATGGTCACTTTAAATTAATATAGGGTATTAGATAATTAAAAATCTAGGCATTAAGCATATATAGGAATTACTATTTCTTTTAGGTATATTAAAATTTCCCTAGAGTTATTTATTGACTATGTGGATTACTGGTTTTATAATAAGAAGAGAAGCACAAAGGAGCATATTCTGTTGTCAGACAAAGGATCCCATCCCTTCTGCGGATGGAACAAAGCTCATCTTGTTGCATGCGGCCAATTTTAATCTATGGATATGCCCTTTTTGAACAACAACGACTGAAGAGGCCTTGGCTGCTTGTTGGAGGATAAGAGTAAATTACACTAGAGATACAACAACTATAGAGGTGGGTGCAAACTAGTCCATCAAATTGTAAATTGTAATTTTTGGTAGAAGAACTAGGCAAACATGAGCACGTACGGTCAGGTTGATGAGTCTGCGGTTGTTCGGCTGGCTCATCTGAATTTAGAGCTCGGCTCCGGCCTTTCCGCTAGCTTAGCTCAGTTGTAGCCTTACGTGCTAATCAACCCAATTAGGAATAAAATGTTCATCCACACAGGAATCATAATCTAAAATGACGACAAGACAAAAATAGATATTTGTATTGGTAGGGTCTAAGTGTTTGATTCATTTAAAAAATCTGGAAGGTGAAAATATTGTCAGAAAATATTCAGAATCTCTTAAAAGACATCACAAATTCATCATTTAAACATCACAGGTGCGGATTTAAGTCTTCAGGAGTTGGGACATCTTCACTCAAGTTCTCTCTTGGAGCTGACTGACTATTATTCAACTCTTCCCGTGCAACATGAGATTGTTCTGCATTTCCAAATAACAGGAAGTTGAAACCTCTTGCATTGTCTTGAGGTTGGTTTGGCACCTCCATATTATCATCATTGCCATGCCCCCTTGCTCCTCCTCTTCTTCCTCCCCTTCCTCTTATTCTGCCAGCACGACCTGCTCCCCTTCCTCTTCCCGTTGCCGTAGCACTAGATTCTGCAACATGAGCGCCATCTTTTGTAACTTTTGCCTTTTTCTTTGACCTTGTACCAGTAGCTCTATCTCTACCTATGTTCATTGCTGTAGTAACTCTTGGTGGAGGTAGGCTATCTCTTTGCAGTGCTAAGCTCACTAGCTTTAATTGTTGACCTTGTACCAGTAGCTCTACCTCTACCTATGTTCATTGTTGTAGTAACTCTTGGTGGAGGTAGGCTATCTCTTTGTAGTGCTACAAACTCATTTTGATCTGTCAACGGACCTCGTGGCTGCATTGTTGATTGTGCTTGATTATTCTACACATAGTTAGAAAAAAGGTAAATATATCTTTCAATTTAGTAATGGCATGAAAATACTTTGTATACCTGAAGTAGATTAAACATCATAGTACAAGCATTGTTACTTGAATGTGCTGCATTATTCAGTCTAGCTGGCATAATATCCTAAAAGAATTGAGGCATTAGTATTCGAATTGCCATAAATAATAAATTATATTTAGAAATGTACCTCTATTATGCTTGGGTCATCATGTTCTTCCAATTCTTCTTCTGGGTTAGGCATATTTCTCTTATCTGCATATTTGTGGCATCTTCTCTTGTTGTGGGTATCTGATCCACAAGCACTGCAGTGCATTGTCACTCCATGTTTGCTAAGTTTGGTGCCACCTTCTAATTCTATTGGATTTTTTTTTCTGTTCCTTGCGGGCCTGCCTACCTTCTTGAAATAAATAGGTGGCTGAACATCAACCCCATTCATTTTTTCCCAGTGTATTTTGTCTCTCACGGTCCATATGTTATGAGCATACGCTTGCATGTACGTTGCAATCGAATAGCACTCATGTACCATTGTTTCTGACTAATCTCTGTTGAAATATCTGACCTTGGTACTTGGATGTAACGGCATTTGTGGTTTCCTTCTCAAGTCATGATCGACTAGTTAGTTGTGGCTCCGGTTGTATATATGATAGTTTGTTGTAAGCTTGTAGCTTAAGCTAGATTAGATATGGTTGTTAGATTAACTTGTTGTACAAGATGTTGTAAACCACGCCGGGGGTTCTTCCCGGCCCTATATAACACGGAGCCGCACAGCCTGAGAAGGTGTGCGTTACAGCCATTCTTTCAATCTCATCATGCCTAAAACATGCAATGGCATGGCAGCATGGTATCCCTGTTAATTGCCACCTTTACACCTTTACAGTCACATGACCTCACATTTATGTCTACTATGTTCGACGCATATTTATCACTCACCAAAAAATCCCTCCTCCAGCAGGATGCACCATGCAAGATGACGCAACTTCTGTATGCCTATAAAGCTTCTTCTTCACTTTGGGACAGATAGTGCCAGTCCACTTATTTGTAGCTTCCCGTTGCTTTGTATAGATCCGATTCATGATTTGGCACCTGATTTTCTCAAGCATTGAGAGTATAGGAACTTCCCTTGCATCCAATATGTACCTAATGGATTATGAAAAAAATCAGTACAATTATGAGGTAACTTAATAAAAACATGACATTATGAGGTAACTTACTTATTAAATACCTCACAATTGTTGTTCAGTAACATGTCACATTTTGGAAAATGACTCAAGAAGGCCCTGACCCATGTATTGGGTGCTAGTTGTTCAACCCAAACAAAGGCTTCTGGGCTATCTTTCTTCATTTGTTCCATGTTCTTCTCCCATCGAGGGACATTGCTAGATCTAGCTATTGTCCATAGATCATTCTTCAATATTTCCCCCTTGTGAACCGAATGAAAATTTTGATACAAATGCCTCACACAAAACCTATGTTCAGTGTCCGGGAAGATTGAGGTTACAACATTTATAAGACCCTTTTGTTTGTCACTCATAATGGTATAAGGACCTATATTGATGATATTTAAGTCATTCTTCAGAGTTGCTAAGAACCATTTCCATGTGATTGTCGATTCCACCTCAACTATACCCATTGCAATAGGGTATATACATTCATTTGGATCAATCCCCACTGCAGTCAATAGTTGGCCTCCATGCTTTGTTTTAATATGGCATCTGTAGCGGAACCGACCAACTAATTTAATTACGAAGCACTAATCAAGCCGACGTGGCAACTTAATTAGAACTTAGTAACCAAACCAGCCCGGTAGTCCGTGAAATCTCGAAGGATTTCAAACCACTCTACAACAAACCTGAATCCACAGTTCAACAGTTCCCATTCACCTGTTTTATTTACATTTCGCATATAGGAATATTACAACCCACAACAGAAATAACAGCGGAAGAAAACTCTTTTTATAATACACACTCACACCTATACTTTTAAATATAGTGCCAGCTCAGGGTCGACTCCATCAACAACAGGTAGAAGAGGTATAAGAGTTGACTTTGCCCGAAGTCTAGTCCTCCCGTAGTGGGATATAAGTCCACCGTGTTGCCACGGCAGTAATCTCCAAAACCTACAACAACATTGGGAATTGCACCCTGAGTACATTGTACTCAGCAAGACTTACCCGACTAAAAGAAAATAAAGACTCTTTGGTGGATGCCAGGCTTTATAGTGGGTTAGCCAACTCCTTTATTTGCCAAAAAGATGAGCTTATTAATAATCATTTAGTGACAAAAGGACTCTCTAGCTTATCCAATTAAGTTGGATCCTGCCATTACTACATTAGCACCTGCACTACTTCATCATTTTAAGGTAGAAGCAATCAACATTATATCATAACCGCATTGATTGAGTAATCATTAAACCATCATGAGAGAACATAACCAACTCGCATTTCAAAACTTATTTGCGGCACCGTAACTGCTCGGTCAAGTTATTCGCTATCCAGGAACGATGGCGATTATAATCGATTGCAAACCAGCTGGCGGGGTATTCCTCACACAAACCACACGACTCCCGTCGGAGTCGATTAGATCACCTTGATCTACTCGGGAAAAGCGCGGGATCAACAACTCACCACCATGACTAAGGAAACTCTCGATGCCGAGGCTGAGTGAACTCATAGACATGGAACACTCGCGAACTCATAGACATGGAACGCACCTCCCGGTAATGGACTTACAACGGGCCCTTGTTTACTCTCCTACCATCGCCAGCATGGATACCTGGAAGTTGAAACCCGGCCCAAGTAGATTCTAGGCTTCGCGGTCGAGCACTCCGGCTCTTCCAGCTATCTGTGAGGCATTGTTCAAAATGACCGAGGATGCTCATGCACCATAATTCATTAGAGGTGATTTATCATGGCCACATGGTTATGTTCATATCCAACATCTCACTATTCTCAATCCAAAGGGGTAGTAACACCTACCTCGCGAGTGATAGTCGATCACTCGGCTTCTACCGTTAAGTAGCAGGCCTAAGCATGTAGTCGATCCTATACGTAATAATAGGATATTTCTGGTGCAAAGTAGTCCTGATGCAACTACGGTTTCAAGCAACGCCTATACACTTAATGCATCATAAAGAATAAAAGGACGCAAAGTAAAACATTTGCAAACGTAGGAGGGATGCTCCGGGGCTTGCCTTATTTAGAAGATCGAGGTTAGTGCCCCAGGTACTCGACTATTCCAAGTCGGGTCCTGGTGCTTGATCACTTCTCGTGCGGATCTCCGTTCGCAACTTGTCCTTCTGGATCCTCAATTCCACAACGAATGTTCTACACGCGATCCTAGAATGATGCATGTGCATATGTATGAGCACGTGATTGTCGGTGTATGCATGATAATGAATGATCAAGGAGGATAGATGTTCAAAGATGAATAGCTGGTTTAATATGCTACACTTACCACTAGCAAACAAGACAGTAAAGCCAAAGACCAAAACCTAAGCATAACATCCTAACCCAAACATCATGACACACCTATTAACCATCAATCATACATGTTCTAGGCATCACTAGACTCTTTCATTAAGCTCTATACCCAAACAACACTCATCAATGCATCACTAGCAATCATGGCCTACAATCAGCATTGCTGTAATAAAATCATAACTGCTGATCTATAAATCCTATGAACATGATTGAGGACAATTTGGAAAGCTTATGAAACTACCCATAAAACATCTTAAAACATCACAGCCCAGTTCTCAAGTTATCTTTGCCTAAATCAGCCAACAACAGAATCCGTTCCTGACAAAACAGCATTTAACAGCCCCTATTGACCAGATTGCAACAGCAATCACTGCTAAACTATCCATCCAATGCTCACCAAATTTTAACAGTAGATAAATAAACTAATTTCAATCCTATCATATGTTGACAAGTTTCCCAGAAAACCAACTATACTATGGTTAAGCATAGCATCATACCAGCAACTCCGATTTAAGCAACTATGGGTTGAACAGCAACCTCTAGCTAGACAATTCATAAAATTCTACAAAAATTACAGTAGACACAGCATGGAAAATATAGTTTACCATCCAAATTTTATCTCATTTGGATAACCCTACTGGCCTACACATAATTCACCAGGCAGCACATTTCATGGGACCAATAAATACTTTGCACTATGAAGTATGGCAATCCTCAGATTTAATCACATCAATGACTTCCTAAGGGCATATAAACAGTCCACAAAAATAATCAAACCTTAACTAGGTATAAAGACCCTATTTATGAATTTCCTAAGCCATTAGCCAAATAAGGCACTTGAACTACAACTAAATAAATTTACACTAAACATGCATGTGATATCTTTATCATAGACAGAGCACCTCGATACAAGACCAACAAGACCAAAATCACATTTTTTTGAGCTTCCTAGAATTATCTATGCATTTCCAAAGATAAACCACAATTATACCAATTGATAGACTTTAAACTAAACTATACAGAAAAGTATCTCAACATGGTCATAACATATTTTTTCCAGATACTACATTTCACAAGGATTACAACAAGACCAAGATCACCTAATTTGACACTCCTAGCTCCCTATACACTTTTTACGAGATTTAAATCAAAATCTGGAAAAATCCTTTTTCTATTAAAACCGGATCCTAAAACGCTACACGCACCCAGACATGTACACAGGGGCGGTTCTTCGCTAGGTTCACCCGAAACGTGTACCCAGGCGGGTCCCTGCTGACGCCAGCGGTGACATCAGCGCGGGCCCGGCCTGTCAGCGGCCCGGTGGCAGAGGAGGCGCTCCCGCCGGCCGGATCTCGCCGGCGGCGAAGTCCTCGGCGAAGAGAAGCGCACAGCCATGCTCCTGGTGCCGTTGCGAACCCAAGGGTGCAAGAGATGCAGGTCCTTGTGGCCCGTAATGTCGACGGTGGCGCACGGAGGCGTGCATGGCGGACGGCGGCGGAGATCGACGACGCGCCGGCCGATTCCGGCCGCGGCGAGGTGAAGCGGCAGCGGCGCTAGCTCCTACGCGGTGTGGCGACCCCAGTGCGCACCAAATCGAGACTAAACAGTGGCCAAACTGAAAACAAGCCTGCATGCGGCCATGGCGGCGCGGCCAGGTCGGGGCGACGGCGAGGCCGGACTACCGGCAACCCAGTGCCAGAGCGGCGCCATTTTCAGCGGGACGGGCGGCGGCATGCGAGGGCGGACTCGGTGCGCGCGGAGTAGTAAGGAGAAAGAGAGGAAGACGTGCTCGTGACGGAGCCGAAGAGCTCGTTGGAGCTCCGTTCGCGGCGGCGGACAGGAAACGGCCCGATTGGGCCTTACCTTGTACCAAATTGAGGCGCGACTGGGTGGCGAAGGTGAAGGAAGGAAGTGCGACGGCAACGGCGCAGGCAGAGGGGAAAAAGGAGGCGGTGGTGGCTTGGTTGCGCCGCGGACTCGCGGCGGCAGCAATGGCGGCCCGAGCTCTCGGCGCTGGGCGAGAGAAGAGAGGGGAAGCGAGCAGCGCGGTGGAGTGGAGATCGAGGCAGAGAGGGCGGTGGCGAGCGACTTGGTGAGGGAGTGAATGAGGGAGGAGCGGCTCGGGCTGTCCCCTTCGGACCCCGAGCGCGACGCGGCGCGAGCGGCAGAGCTGCTGAGCCGCGTGGCTAGGGCGAGCAGGCTGGCGCGGGCGCGTGGCGTGTGCGGCAGGCGCGGTCGGTGGCTCGCGGTGCGGGGCGACGAACAGGAGGCACGGGAACCGGCCGATGACCGAGCTCCACGCGGCGGTTGTCGCTCTGAACAGCATGGTCGGGAGGTTGAAGAAGAGGCGAGGTGGAGTATGACAGGTGGGTCCCACCTGTCGGGTTTTTCTTTTATTTTTAAAATGGCTTTGCACGAATATTAAAGCGTTTATAACTCCCAAACGAAAACGAATTGGCAAAAACTTTCAACATGAAAGTTACTCCCCTCAACGAGTAGAATAGTTCATCTAAAAGGAGTTTGGTCTAATTCGGCCTAGATTTGGAGATACAAAATTGGGCCATTTTCTCATATAAAAATAATACTTTTAAAATATCCTAGAGACTGTTTTTGGCCCTTTTGAACACCTAAAAAGCATTTTCATAAAATGATCCCAACACAAGGTTTTCTCCAAATTTTTTTCTCAATAAACTTTATTTAAGGACCGACTTGAGATAAGCAATCTAGCTACCACTTCTAGTTCAAACCACCAATCACACTTAGGACCTAAGTCAAACAATGTGCAACAAACATCAAGCAAATCATGTTGAAAAGGTGATTAAATGCTAATAATATGATTATGCCCATGATTTGCAAAGTTAATGCATGATTAACATCATGGATGTTACAGCATCCGTCAATGCAAATAATGGGTCTGCATCCTTTGAGAAAACCTCTCTTATATGCATCTAATGAGTAGTATAGTGTATTGAAATGCTCCATGACCATTCCAGTTTTAGGATGTTGTAATGCCTTCGATGTGAGGAAAAATGTACTACCAGGATTTGTTTTTCTTAATTCTTGGCCGTAATCCCAAAGCTGATTATATTGTTTTTCTTCATCACCATGAATTATTCGCAAAGCTTCCCTCCTTGCCCTTCCTAACTTGTGCCTAGATGGGATCATGTTGTACTCCCTCTGCACCTTAGCTGCAAAAGCCTTTAGGCTCATTTTTTCATCATCCCTGAACATATCGATATACTTTCTTGACAAAAAAGAAACGGCCAAAGCCTTGATTTTCCAATTTTTGTTGCAAGTGTGGGTGTCTACATACTCCTTCATGAGCATGCTGTTGCTCCTACTATCTATAGTAGCTTTAAGCATCCATGCACAACCACTTGTTTTGCAGTGCACTTCTAGCCTGCCTTTTTCATTCCTCTTTTTCCAAAGTTGTCTCCTTTCCTTAATACTGTATGCATCAATTGCCTTCCTCAACTCCACAGCATCTGTAAAAACCATGCCTAACTTAAAAATCGGTGCTGTCATGTCAACATCGGCCCTGAAAGTTTTGAAATTAAAATTGACAGTTTCCCCATCAACATCTGTTGGACGCAAACTAAGATGTGTACCTCCCACACCATCTTCGCCAATGTATTCATCTAAATCTTGTTCAGTGGCTGCTAACTCCTTCCCTTTAGTGTTAGCCTCTTCATCTGTTAACATGTCATCCACATTTTGACAGAATAAGTCATCGTCATCACTACCAAGCTCATAGTCACTATCAACAAAGTCAGGATCACGATTAGAGTCTTCATGTGCACCTAATCCCTCCTCACTATCTCCTTCTATGTCAATGCCTTTTTGATAACCCGTGCTTGTACCCTCAACACCATCCCTATTCGCCTTTCAAGAAAATTTGAATGATCTAAATAAATCAAGAAATTCTTGCAAGTGGCACTCATATTTATCATTTCAATGATATCACGATCATCCCCGAACGTTCTCGGCCCATCGATCCACTGTCTTTCCATGCTCACACCAATAAATTCCTGCGAGATGTAGCATTCTTGCATTCTAGAATCTCCAAAAATTCCCGAACATACAACAAAGACCATGTATCGCTATTGCAAAAATCAAACCAATCTATCTTGTTGTCCATATATATCCTTTTCTTGCCAAGGCCGCAGAAAAATCCATCATGATGTATCTCCACACTGAAGTGATCATCATGAACACCTGTAGTTCCGGCCATGCATGCATATAGTCAGGGAATAGATGCATGAATCATCCTTCCGTGAAACCATGAAAATAGAAAGACACTAAAAATAGATGCATATATGAATACTGACAGTAGTTAGGAGGAGCTTCGCCTGCTTCTCGATGGCGAGGTTCCATGCTTGCGCCTGGTTCTAGACGACGAGGTTCGATGGTCAGCAGATCTGGTGCTGGTCACCCGTCGCCGCCGTGCCTCCCGCGTGCCGCCGCCGCCGCGGTTTAATCTAGGTCTAGAGGCTTAGATAATTGTGGCGGCTAGTTTGGCAACTGCTCTGGTAAGTACGTGCATGTGTGTTGTTTACTCGTATGGCAAGGAAGATCGTGTGCAAGTCTGTTGCGTACTCCTATGGCAAGGGCGATCGTGTGCAAGGTGCAAGCAAGCCATTAAGCCAAGCACGTGACAAGTTTTGCAAGCCGAGCTGATTACATTTCCAAGCCGAGCCGAGATGGAATCAGCCAAATACGGTGTTGCCCGATGTCTGTACGTTTCAATAGTTACCATCTTCGTATTTGGACAGTACTTACACCAGCGTGCCAGTTTGTTGAACTAAATTAAGCATTTTACAAGTTGTTGGGGTTATTTGCACCTACTAGCCTAGTTGTTGTACTATGAATGCATTTTACTATAAATTCCAACTACCTGCTAAGAAGTAATAGATGATCGTAACCATATGATCTCATTAAATTTTTTGAGACGACGTCGAAGCGCGTTTTTTATTAAGCAGAAAGAGTTTTATTACAACACCACAGGCATGGTAACACGTGGTTACTGTTGACGGTCGATAAGTGTCAATTTTTACCGTCAACTAGACATGAAAAAGGACCTAAACATAATTACCTTCTAGATATAGGGCTTACACTAATGGAATTCCACGAGTTTTGGTGAATGTCTGTTTCTGCAGGGTGTCAGCTGAAAATACCCAAGGAAGGCCCACATGTCAGGTTTACATAGAGATAATCGGGAACCGACCAAAATTCTGTAATCAGGAAGGTTCGAGAAGGCTCTGGACCAAACGGGAGCCCGAACCGGCTCGGTGACGGGGCGGCCGCCCCGGGCATGAAGTCGGCCGCCCCGGCACTTCAACCAATCAGAACATGTATCGCGGATCCCTGTTCCACCGCCTTTGAGGATGAATAATAATCGTCCATTTAGGTCGGTTTGATCCGAGGGCTGTGGTGCATCCTAGAGGGCTATATAAACAGGGCCCCTGGCCCCTGGAGGAGGCATCCCTTAAACCCTAATTCATTATCTCCCAGCGGAATCAGAGTTGTAGAGGCGTCCCTTGAATGGATGACTTCTCTTCTCTAGAGAATTAGACCTAGACATTCCAATGTAGTAGATTAGATCTAGATGAGAGTTAGGGAGAGCGGAGCTACGCTCCGGTTCTGGAGAAGTCTTCAGAGATTTGGTATGTCTTTGTATCTATTCTTGTAAGACTTATGCTTTAATATATATTTATCTTCTCTATGTACTTTTATGCATCTTGTGATGATTAGTATAGTTGTTATTCTTTGGCATGGGATCTTTGCTCGTATTGAGTGCTCTAGTTATCTATAGTGATTAGAGTAGTAATCGATAGTGTAGGCATGGTGTCTAGACTATAGGTTACCTGAGGTTGCGCCCAATCCCACGGATAGTTGTGGTAGCCCCAGAGGTGACAGCTCTGTCAGGCCTTTGTATTCCACCACGTTCGGGTTGGTGTTTCGTAGAGCTTTTTGGCAGCCTTCCCCCGACTACTCTTTACCCAGTCTTCTTCGAGAGTCGGAAAGGTACTGTTGCTCCAAAGTGTTATTGTGTGACCGCTATACTTATCCATCCCCCTGTTATCATAGAACCAAAGTAGTAGAGAAGAACATAGGAACCTAGATCTCTCCCGTTGTCCTCCCACTATAGCTAGCTACGCATTTATCAGTTAATTCTCCTATTTGTGCTTATACATATATCCTATCATATATCTTTTACCCCTGCTTTAGTCTAGTTGGTTTACTAAGTTAGTAGATACATGATGGTGACTTATTAGATTCTTTAACCCTTGCTTCCCTGTGGTAAAATATAAATAACGATACCTGGTTTACTCCCTGTAAAATGCTACAATGGTATTCTGTGCGCTTGCGGAATCTTTCATATTCTTTTTGCACTTAACAAATACCAACAGTTACCAAAACCTGTCCCACCAAGAAACAAAAAATGACTACATGACTAAAACTAGAAGCTACTAAAGAAGTCCAAAGAACTCCCACTCAAGCCTCCTCAGCCTCCAAGGCCTCCAAGTTGAGGTCCAAGGCTGTGACGTCGAACCCGCCGTTCAGGAGGATGTCCAAGCACTGTCGCTTGTACGTTGACATGCCGGGCCCAAACGCGGCTTTGACCTTCTGTACAATGTCGTGCTCAGGCTCATCCACATGGACCTCTGCCCCCAGCTACTTCAGCAGCAATCTTTGCGCCTACATAATCGTGTTTGCCGCACGCGGCATGGCCGCGATGCGACTGCTTTGCCTGAGGGTGTGGATGGACACCGGCATCCACGAGCGCCTTAGCCGCGAACCAGCGAACCAGCTTTGATGAGTGGCATAGACATTGGCAGACATACCTCCGCCTCAATCGCCTCCCGCACAGAGAGCGCCACGGAAGCAACCGCCGGTACATCGACGACCGAGCAGGAAGGCCCCGGAAGGTCGTGCGCCGTCGGGTCCTCAGCGAGGATGTCGGGCATATCCTCCGCCTCAACACATGGAATAGCGTCATCGTGGGAGGGCGGCTCCATCAGCAAGAGCACATCCTGAGAAGCCGCCATCGAAACCACCTCCTGCACAAAGAGCGCCACAGAGGAAACACTATCCAGGTGGCCCAACTCTGCCCCAAGGTTAAGAACAACAGCTGGCACAGGGCCGTCCCCGTCGTCATGAACGTGAACGTCCACGTGAACCGGGGGGATTCACCAATCACTCCCGGCTGGTCGTCGACGACGTCCGCCCTAACACGAACAGCAACTGATGCAAGGCCGTCGCCGTCAACGTAAATGGGAACGTCCACAAGAACCGGGGGTGATTCACCAATCACTCCCGGCTCCTCAACCCCCGCAAAATTCAGCTGAACCATCCATGGTGGTGACTGGGGGTCCGCCACCGCTGCCACAACAACCATAGGGGCAGCAGCCAGAGTAGACGGACACACAAGAACAGGGGCACCCGGAGACCAACCTCCCACCAAGAAGACAGCGAACTCATCGAGCATTGGGTCAACTGAAAGCTCCGGTTTGGTTTTGGTAATTAATGACACTCAACGTTGCTAATGCTTTGCTCTAAGTGTGGTTAGACACATAGCAACGTGACGGTGGATGATGGAGCATGGTGATCACGGTGATGAACATGGTGGACATGTGTTGTGATCAAGCTCCGACGGAGGCCCATGGTGATCAAGGCGAAGGTATACTTGATAGGGCTTTCCAGTTTAGTGATCGAGACACTTAGCGAGTGTGATCACATTTAGGATCGATAACCGACTATCAAGAGGGGTTTCCTCGGTTTCATTCGTGGTCCTAAGTGCCTCTAGTTGCAACTTTGCATGATGCATGAGAGACTAACTAGAGGGCTAACTCTTGCTGACGTGGTCGTGCTTGTACTACTAACTCCGGTGCTTGAGACGAGGTCTACACTTGGTGGAGTTGGTACTCGAGGCAAGAGGTTGGACTTGAGCGAAGACGGCGCGATCAAACGACGAGAATTCTTCATCAGTGCAGCGCCGGACGCGGCCGACGCAGGGCGTCGGACGCTGGACTTGCGCCGGACGTAGTCCAGTAGCCCTGCTGGCTTGGTGCTCCCCCGGACGCGGGCACCGGACGCAGTCTCACGGCGTCGAACGTGCGGCCCTGGCGTCCGGCGGTCTCAGCGCTGTCTCAGGCAGCTCACGGTCCACGGCAGCGGACGCGGCTGCCGCCTCATCGTCGGACGCTGGGACTCGGCAGTACGGCGTCCGGCGCGTGAGTGCATGGCTGGTGGCTGGCTCGGCAGACCGTGGCGACGGACGCAGCCGGCGCGGTGCGACGGACGCTGCAGTGATCGGAGGACGCGGAACAGAAACCTCTGGAGCTCGGCCGACCGACGAACGCGCGACGGACGCGCGTGGAGAAGAGCGACGGACACGGCGGCGGACGCTGATGTGGCACCTGGTTCAAATGCAACGGTCGACTGCAGCACGCGACGGAGGAGGCGTCGGACGCGTTCGACGCCGAGCGCAGTGGAAAAAGGCGCCCGAGGGGGCAACGGCCATATTTTGGAGAGGGCTCTATAAATATGAGGTTGGCCGGTTGGGAGACTCTCTCTTGCCCATTCTAACACTCTTGAGCATACTTTGAGCTAGAGACACTTCTCCCCACTCATCTCTTTGATTCCCTTGTCAATCTTGAGAGAGATTTGAGTGAGAACAAGCGATTTGCATTGAGAGTTGCATCTAGAGGCACTTGTTCATCGAGTGAGCTGCGGATTCTTGTTACTCTTCGGTGATTCCCGTCACCGTAAACGGTTTGGAGCAGCGGGTGGTGGTTGAGCTCGACTTGGTGATTGTTCGAGGCCACACCGGGTTCTTGTGAGGGGTTCTTGATCCTTCCCCACGGGAGTTCGCAAAAGGATACTCTAGTGGATTGCTCGTGGCTTGTGGATCCTTGTCTTGTGTGGAGATTGCGGCTCCCCATTGGGGTCTTTGACACCAAGCCAATTGAGCGGGCAACTCACCAAGCAAGTGCATCGCCACAACGAGGACTAGCTTGCCGGGAAGCAAGTGAACCTCGGTAAAAATCATTGTGTCGATTTGTGATTGCCGAGGCTTCGACCTCCTTGTGCTTGTGCTTGAGCTCTCTAGGTGATTGGCTACTGTTGACGGCATTTAGACCCTGTTTTCATCTCATGAAAGCCGTCAACATTTGTCACAATCCAGAGCTACACCCAGCAAAGAAGTAGTGACATAGGTAAATTTCACTTGGTTCCACTTGTACATGTCATTATTTGGATGCAGGTGCAGACGACTACAAATCAAGCACGAACAAGCTTAAATGAAGAAAATGTGACAAAACTCCAAATGAGCTGGAAACACACTCCATGACACGTGGGGACAATGGTGCAACAAGGCTGGCGGGCCCACCTGCCGGACCGGTCCCACCGACCTTGGGATGCTTCTAGAAGGTGACACATGTCACCAGGGGATTGGACCCCTGGTCGACCGACCTTGCAAGTGGGCCAACCAAAGGTCGGTTGGCCTCCCACCGACATGCTGAAGCCTCCCGGAGCTGACACGTGGCAAACGGGTGAAAAACCCCGGTCGGCCGACCGGGTGTTTGGGCCCATCTTGGGTCGGTTGTCCCAAACCGACCTCAGGAGCACATCCTGGCCCTCCATTCAAGTCGGTTGTGAAGTCGGTTGATCCAAGGGCTAAGAAGTGATGTCACCTGGATCCATGACATGGCGGTGGAGTAGCCCCTACTCCTCCTCCCACTATAAATACTCCCTCACTCCCTCTCATTCAAGACATCAAGGAGAAGCCTCTTGAGAGTCATATAAAGCTATGTAGTCCACTATAGTAGTAGTAGTAGTAGTGTGTGAGTTAGAGTGAGTCGAGTGGAGCTCGGGGTCTCCGGAGTCGTCTTCTGGAGAGTCTGGTATGTCTTCCTCTTGTTTTAGTAAGATTCTCAGTATTTAATATATAGTATTCTTGCTTTGCTTTCCTCTGAGTAGTGCTAGTATTTACTTTCTGTCTTAGTTTATCGTAAGTATACATTCTTTCTGCTGGCACATTGCTCTCTCCTGAGCGAGCGTATGTTAGGCTCTTGAGTGAAGTGCTCTAAACCCTAGCTGAGTTTAGAGTAGTAGAGATAGTGTAGGCGTGGTGTCTAGACTAGATCTGCCGGTGTGAACGTCTGGCTGCACCCAGGAACGCCCACAAGTGTAGTGTGACAGCCTTCCGTTGGGACCTTGGAGTTCTCCTGAGCGTGTTGTTAGGTTAGATTGTAGGCCTGCACTGGTGGTCGCTTCAAGGTGTGTTATTTTAACATCCTGTCTCGGCCATCGGCCGCAGCAGAAAGTTAGAGTTAGTTCTCACATATCCTTAGGATAAGCTAGGTCGGAATCTAAACGCTAGGACTAATTCATGGAAGTAAGCCAAGACCCATTAGGAATCTTACACTCTCTCATTATCCTCTCACTTAGCTGCTATTGCATTAGTTATCCTTTAGACTCTCTTACCAACTCCTTGATCCATCCTTCATACCCACTTCGTTCATCCCCCGATCACTAGTGATACTAGATGATAGACATTTGGATCTCCTTTCCCTATTGACTCCTAGCTACGGCTTTCCCTTGGGAGAATATAAATCGACAACCTTGGAATACTCCTTGGTGAAATGCTACAGCGGTACATTCTGTGCGCTTGCGGAATATCCAATAGTTAGAGAATTACCCCTCCTGGCATCTCTGGCGTTGCTGCCATACTTTTGGTGGTTACGCTAAGAAATGCCAACAAGCATTTCTGGCGCCGTTGCCGGGGAAAGCGTCAGCCTAGGAGTTTTAATAGGATCGAATCTAGGGTCAGTGACCAGTCTAGTTAGCAATTAGTGTTAGGGTTTTACCTCTCACCTGTCTTGCTTCTCGAAGCAAGACAGTGCATGAACGGTTGTTGAGGTGAACTGGACATTGTCAAGTTCTACCTCCAGGGTTCATTCGAACCTAAACCCGTTCAAGGAAGGAGGCTTTGCACTAGTTATCAAAGAAGCCCTGACCCAAAAGATCATCCCTGACTATTCTGCACCGTTAGCAGACTATGTCGCTACGGGTTCGCAGCCTAGCTTGGGGGATGCAACTTTTGAGTCTGTGCTTATCAATATGGTGCAAGCCAACCCGTTTGTGGGAAACCACACGGAAAAGCCAATGCCCATCTCCAATACTTCCTGTAGGTGTGTAGGACTTCTATCATTAGAATGTCTTCACAAAAGCCATCTGTCTTCGCCTTTTCCCATTCTTGCTATTGGGAAAGGCGAAACGGTAGTTTTAAACCAACAGAGAAGAAGTCGCCGTCAAGAGAAATCCTTCTCATCATTAGTGATGGAACGGCTCCATCACTCATAATCCAATCATAGATTGTGAGTGATGACTTGATCCAAGGATGTCGTTTAATCCTTTTGTGAATCTTTGTGCATCATTGTCTTTACTTCCATTTTTCTACTCTAGTATGATTTGGTTTGGTTGTGCTTCTGGGGTACTTCCATAGGCTCTTTAAATTAAGCGTGGTGCTTAGGTTAATTTGCCTACCTTAATTAAATAAGACATGGAGTCAAGTTTGATTAATTGAACCAAAAATTACTAGTGTAGACTTTGGTTGTATGCCTAGACTAACCCCTGCAGGAAGTTCAAATCCAAAAGGGTAAGTCGTTGAGATAGAATCACAATTAAGGTCAACATTGAATGAAACCTTGATCAAGAAGAGAATGGAGATCTCGAAGGTTTGGCAAAGTGCAATCATCCCCATCCATCTCTAGGATGGAATGGTGCACATTCAAGCTCGATCGTCAATGGAGAGGTCCTGCTCTATGGACCTAAAACATGGAGCCCACGCTGATAAGGTATGTCAGTAGTTATCCCATATTTACTTTTTTGCATTTCAATTCTGCATTTCCCTTTCAATTGCATGTTTTCTTTGAGCACTGCATACTTTTATTTTGACAAAATAAGTTAGACTTAGGTAATAAAACTTGAGAAGAGTGAGTAGAGAAAAGTTGAGCTGGTGGGGCCAGCATAGCCAGGTCGACCAACCTGTCTTGTGGGGTCCACCACCTCTCTCTTCATTCTAGCTAGAAGCAGGGATCCAAGGAGCAGCATAGGATGCTCTGGGCTCCAAAAGCCAAGTCGACCGACCTGGACTTGGTGCCTCCAGGCACCCTCCTATCTCCCAATGATGACAACCAAGGATCCTATGCCCACCACACTAGCCAGAATTCGAGGAGAGATGGTTCATTGCTCATGACTGTAGCTTAGGATGCCACTTCGAGCATCTTGAATGCTTTAGGAAGCATGCCACCAGCCAAAGCCAGCATAGGGAGTAGCAACGCATACTTAAGTGTTTCCATGGTTCATGGGAATCACTTTGATGCTTGTCTCCACTTCTGCTTTCCCTTTTCTCTTTCACCAAACACTAGACATAGGAATCCAAAGCAACCTTAGCAACTTTGGACCATGACCACCACCACCCTTGCCAGACAACCTGACTTAGACTAAAGTGGTTGGACGGCACAAAAATTGGTCGACCGACCAGGTTTATGGTCCAATGCTGGTGGCCTTTTGCAAACACTAGGCTAGATTCCTTGTCAGAAGGGGAGCATGCTGCATAGGGGACAGGGCCAGGTCGGCCGACCTGCCCCTTGGGAGGCCTTGCCTTGCCCTTTCACCCCTATAACTAGCACCCCAAGTTGAGCTCAATACCACAGCATAACCAGTAGAATCATCTCGAGCTCACTTGGCCTTCTCTTTTCTCTTTAGTGTTCCAAGCCTTCTCAAGCTTACTGTAGTAGTAGCCATAACCAAAAACCCAAAAACATTTCCCTTTCCAAATGCATAAATATATAATAAAAAAAATGAAACAACCTTTTGCTTAACCTGTTGAGCAGCTTGGGGACCAGGTGGGGCCCATGGCTAGGTCGGCTGACCCAGCCTTGGTGCCACCCATCTGCCAACTTTGCCCCCTTGCTTTGCCATGTTCATGACTTACTCTTAGCTAAAATCTTAAAATCATGACATGATTAGCTTCATAGGCTTACTTGAACATCTAGATGAAGCTTGCTTGGCAAGCTCTGCAGCTTTAAGAAAAAGATCTTTGAGTGCACTTAGTTGGCTTGTTGTGTTTGAGAGTGTCGCCAGAGTTTGGGGGAGACCAACCATGGGTCGGCCGACCCAGTGGTTGGGCCTACCTCCTTCCAGCCTCTGGTATGTGTGATCATATAGCTGTAGGATGAGTGCTACAAGAAAAGGAAGACAGGAAACTGTCAACTTACATCCTAGGAACTAGACTCTCTCACTCTCACCTCTTGCTTTAGCTAAGAAGATGAAGAAACTCACCATCCCATTTAGCTAAGCAAGAGTGCTTAAGCCACTAAGCCAATAATAGCCTTGAGAGCTTCTTGCACCAAGGCTTTGGGTTGGTAGATCGCCAAAGGTAGGGGTCATCCGATCCCACCATTGAGCCTACTCATGCTCCTTTCACTTTGGCTAGATGTGTAGATTTAGGGACGACACTTGGATACTCAAGGGGTCTCCAAGTGTGGGTCGACCGACCCACACATGAACCCCATGGGCATCCTGTTGTCTTCTACTCACCTCACAAAAGAATCCTATACACACTATGCTAGCTAAACATTGAAAGGAGTGGTCCCTTGGTCCATCACTCTTAGCATAGATACTCCTCTTCACCTTGGGACCAAACCACCAGCTCATATCTGCAAAGTGGTCAGACATGCTTGAGTGCTCCCATGGTTCATGGGAATCACTCGAGCCATGTCCCCACTTTTGCCAATCACCTTCTATCGTTCACCAAGCACTAGACTAGGGAATCACTGAATTATCACTACCTCTGATCCACAACTAGCCTTCACTCTCCTAGAATTCCATGGCAAAAGGTTTTGAGTGTTGAGAGGCCAAGCTTTGGGGGTCGGCCGACCCCCACTTTGTGCCAATTCAGAGATGGATTCATCAAGATTCCCTGCTCATAGTCCAATAGAACATTTAGTTGTGCTTAGGGGAGATCAGCCTACCTTAGCTTTGGGACTTCACCATTTGCCCTTCTCCCCCTGTGAACAACCTTGCAATGTGAGCCCAAATCCACTCTTAGAATCATCTTGAGCTCACATTGCCTCCTCTTCTCTCTAAGCTTAGGATAAGTAGAAGCTTGCCTTTGCCTCTTCCTTATCCTCACTCACTTCAAGATGGGGGATGCCACGAGCATGCTCCCAAAGAGAGAAAGAGAGAGATATTTTGGGAGTGCACCCAACATAAAATGACCTCCACTCACTTCCCACTTTGG
Source organism: Themeda triandra (assembly GCA_018135685.1). Lineage (NCBI taxonomy): Eukaryota > Viridiplantae > Streptophyta > Magnoliopsida > Poales > Poaceae > Themeda > Themeda triandra. Next base: position 821,075 of record JAENPR010000215.1, on the reverse strand, counting down.
CACAAAGCAAGGGGAGGAGCACTTTAAGGTCTACAAGGGTACAGGTCGACCGTCCCATAAAGTTGGTCACCAGTACCCTTGTTCACTTACTCTCCTCCCCCTGGGAACACTTTTTGCGAGCCCTTCTTCCTGTAGCAATAGAAGTTTGACTTGCTCAACGAGCAAGTGTGGCGTGTGTCACTACCCACTAGCACACCCTGCCGTGGGAGTGACTATGCCCCGCAAGGACCACTATCACTTGGGAGGACTAATGCTAACGCTAATCTTTGTTTTCCTAGTGTGTCCTTGTGTTGTCTCACCTTTTGCAGCTAAGAGAAGAAGTTGTTCTCCCCAATAAATGCCTTGTGCACCTCCACTGAGAGTAAGAGAGTCCAAGAGCAGCCCCATGTCTGGCCCTCTTGGACCACACAGGCAAGAAGCCAAAGTGTTGCAGGAACAAGCAGACCCTACAGGTGAAGTGTAGAAGAAGACGATGAGGGAGAGTCGCCATCAAAAGATGGACATGGACGGCCTCATCGACAACACTAAGCTTGGCTCAACAAAATGCCCAACTTCTACAACTATACAAGATGAGCAAAAGCCAAACTTGGGGGAGATCCTCTCCCCCACTAAGGTACGTTTATCCAAGGTATGTCTTCTATCTTGCATTTTCATTTATTTACTTTATTACATTACAAATAAAATAAAAGTTTGATTATAATAAAAAGGCTTATCATGCTTCTTGAGTACTCTTCTTCCTATGGAAATGATTGCTAAATTGCTAGTTAATGTTTCTCTAATGCTTGTTTACAACTTAGCACTTCTCTAAGTATGGATTACTTGGCACTCTTAACCATCATGAACTTGATCACCTAGTGGGTTGCAAGTGCTAAAACAAAGTCTAAGTTGTTGTGAGATATGACATAGTTAAGATAAGAGCTCTATACTATTGTTCTAAGCACGCATGATTGCCAGAGAATTTATCTTGGAAATGAATGAAAAACTTAGTTATTCCTCAATGGTGTTGAAATTCCTACCATGGCCATATACACTTTATTTATACAAAAGCCTTCTACATAAACTACTTGCTTGCATTGAGTTTGGTTAAGACTTGTAGAACCTGTGTTAGAGGTTTGTCATGGCCCTAAGATCAAGATCCATAGACCACCAAATATGCTGCTTCTAATCCGGAAGTACGCAACTATGCTACTCCTACCCTGGGAGTACGCATCTTACTACCATCATTATGCTACTCCTACCCTGGGAGTACGCATCTCATCATTCATCATTATGCTACTCCTACCCTGGGAGCACGCATCATCATCCATACCACCATTCTTGTGCTGCTTCTACACTGGAAGTACGCACCTTCACCATTTCCATCATATAGGTTGCTCCATGTTCCAAAGTTAGAAATCTTCTCTCAAAGTTATCATTTGTTAGGTGAGACACATCCCAAAAAGGCTAGACATCTATGCTTAAAAAAAAGAGAGAAAAAAAAGAGAAAGAAAGAAAAAAAAAGAGGAAAAAAAGAGAGAGAGAGAGAGCTAGCCTTGTCTCAATAGAAGTAGAGAGAGAGATAGAATCAAATAAAGGAGCAACCTCATCCACCATAAATCCACCTTTCTTCCATTACCTTACCATCCATTACATTCCTTCACTCCATTCATTCTACTTTATATCTTGATCTAGGGGTATGATGAGTCTTTTCTGTGGTCTAAGATCTTGTTCTTTCTTAACTAAGACAACATATGCATTGCTAGTATGCTATTCCTTGACATACCTACTTAAGCTCTACATAAAGCCTTATTAGAGGTAGGATGTTTTTGAAAGGCAAACACGTGATGTGCCTTGGTGAGGATTCATACACCACTTGAGTGACTTGAGGGAAACCATTTGAGGAACATTAAGACTTCTTTTGAAAAACTTATCAAAAACCTCTGGCATGAAACTTGCTAAAAGAATGAGAAAAGTAGATGCTCTAGTCAAAACTGTTCTGTCTCTCAACATCCCAAGACTAAGTTAATGCCATAAGCCCCATGAGTGCTAGAGTAATATTGGTGTGTTAGCAGTGCTAATTTTTCCATTCAAGGAGAAGTTCTTTGTTGTGCACTTAGTATTATTGAGATATTAACTTAGTGGTAACACATGATCCACTGATGCTAAGTCTTATTGTTTGCTCGGGACGAGCAAAGGTTAAGCTTGGGGGATCTTGTTGACGGCATTTAGACCCTGTTTTCATCTCATGAAAGCCGTCAACATTTGTCACAATCCGAGCTACACCCAGCAAAGAAGTAGTGACATAGGTAAATTTCACTTGGTTCCACTTGTACATGTCATTATTTGGATGCAGGTGCAGACGACTACAAATCAAGCACGAACAAGCTTAAATGAAGAAAATGTGACAAAACTCCAAATGAGCTGGAAACACACTCCATGACACGTGGGGACAATGGTGCAACAAGGCTGGTGGGCCCACCTGACCAGACCCTGGTCGGCCGACCAGGACCTGGTGGGTCCCACCTGCCGGACCGGTCCCACCGACCTTGGGATGCTTCTAGAAGGTGACACATGTCACCAGGGGATTGGACCCCTGGTCGACCGACCTTGCAAGTGGGCCAACCAAAGGTCGGTTGGCCTCCCACCGACATGCTGAAGCCTCCCGGAGCTGACACGTGGCAAACGGGTGAAAAACCCCGGTCGACCGACCGGGTGTTTGGGCCCATCTTGGGTCGGTTGTCCCAAACCGACCTCAGGAGCACATCCTGGCCCTCCATTCAAGTCGGTTGTGAAGTCGGTTGATCCAAGGGCTAAGAAGTGATGTCACCTGGATCGATGACGTGGCGGTGGAGTAGCCCCTACTCCTCCTCCTACTATAAATACTCCCTCACTCCCTCTCATTCAAGACATCAAGGAGAAGCCTCTTGAGAGCCATATAAAGCTATGTAGTCCACTATAGTAGTAGTAGTAGTAGTAGTAGTGTGTGAGTTAGAGTGAGTCGAGTGGAGCTCGGGGTCTCCGGAGTCGTCTTCTGGAGAGTCTGGTATGTCTTCCTCTTGTTTTAGTAAGATTCTCAATATTTAATATATAGTATTCTTGCTTTGCTTTCCTCTGAGTAGTGCTAGTATTTACTTTCTGTCTTAGTTTATCGTAAGTATACATTCTTTCTCCTGGCACATTGCTCTCTCCTGAGCGAGCGTATGTTAGGCTCTTGAGTGAAGTGCTCTAAACCCTAGCTGAGTTTAGAGTAGTAGAGATAGTGTAGGCGTGGTGTCTAGACTAGATCTGCCGGTGTGAACGTCTGGCTGCACCCAGGAACGCCCACAAGTGTAGTGTGACAGCCTTCCGTTGGGACCTTGGAGTTCTCCTGAGCGTGTTGTTAGGTTAGATTGTAGGCCTGCACTGGTGGTCGCTTCAAGGTGTGTTATTTTAACATCCTGTCTCGGCCATCGGCCGCAGCAGAAAGTTAGAGTTAGTTCTCACGTATCCTTAGGATAAGCTAGGTCGGAATCTAAACGCTAGGACTAATTCATGGAAGTAAGCCAAGACCCATTAGGAATCTTACACTCTCTCGTTATCCTCTCACTTAGCTGCTATTGCATTAGTTATCCTTTAGACTCTCTTACCAACTCCTTGATCCATCCTTCATACCCACTTCGTTCATCCCCCTATCACTAGTGATACTAGATGATAGACATCTGGATCTCCTTTCCCTATTGACTCCTAGCTACGGCTTTCCCTTGGGAGAATATAAATCGACAACCTTGGAATACTCCTTGGTGAAATGCTACAGCGGTACATTCTGTGCGCTTGCGGAATATCCAATAGTTAGAGAATTACCCCTCCTGGCATCTCTGGCGTTGCTGCCATACTTTTGGTGGTTACGCTAAGAAATGCCAATAGCTACTACACCGGTGATTGGCTATCTTCTACTCTTCGCGGCGGTATAAACTTCCATCCTCCCTTTACATTCCGCAAAGTAGAATTGCTTGTGAGGTTGGCCGCGTACCTCTACTTGTGTAGACTAAAACCGCATGGGTTAGAATTGCTTGTTGTGGTCGGTCGGAAACCACTCATTGTGTAGCATAAATCACGTGGGTAGAATTGCTTGTGCGGTTTTCGGTGAACCGACATTGTGTAGCTTGATCACCGTGGTTGATTGTGCAATTGGATTGAGTAGCCTTGCATTGTTTAGGACGGCTTGCATAGAGTAGTCGAAGTTTTAGCTTTGCACATTTGCCGCCTAGCTTGCTAATTGGTTGTCTAGTGTTCTTGCTAGAAATTTTATTAGGCTATTCACCCCCCTCTAGCCATTGTGACCTTTCACATGGTATCAAAGCCGGGCACCGTTTGTTTGAGTTGGATTAACATCCTACGGTGAAGCAGTGGCATTGGTTTTGCATATCAACAACACCAAGAAGGCACCATCGTTTCGTGGCGATGACTATGCCAAATGGAAGCTCAAGATGAAGAGTCATCTTAAGTCAATCAACCTTTAGGTGTGGAAAGTGGTGAAACAAAGTTTGAGCTTGTTGAGGGTGCGGTGCCAACACCGGCCGAAGAGAAGAAGCAACAAGCAATGATGTTGCCGTGAGTGCTTTCCATGAGGCACTTGATGACAAAGCCTTTGAGCTCATCAAGAATCTTGAGGTGGCTCATGACATTTGGAAGAAGCTAGAAGAAGCTTATGAGGGCACCGAAAGTGTCAAGACCGCAAGAGCTTACATGTTGCAAGAGAAGTTTGCAAGCTTCTCCATGAAGGAAGATGAAAGTGTGCCGGAGATGTTCCATAGGCTCCAAGTCATTGTTAATGAGCTTAAGGGACTTGGAGAAGAGATCAAAGATACACAATTCTCCACCAAGTTCATGAGGTGCCTACCCAAGAGATTTGACATGTTGAAGACCGTCATGGTGAAGACAACCATGAGAGAGAAGCCAACACCCAACCAAGTCCTTCAAGAGATCATGGCCGATGATGAGTTTAGAGAAGATTATAAGAAGGAAGAGTTGGTGAAGAAGAAGAAGGAAAGTGAGAAGAAGGATGATGACAAGAAGAGTGTGGTATTCAAGGCCACATCATCCAAGAGCAAGGGCAAGAAGAAGAAGGAAGAGTCTTCAAGTGAAAATGAGCCATGCTCTAGCTCAAGTGAACAAGAAGAAGAAATAAATGAGCAAATGGCACTTCTTGTGAAGAAGATGGGGAAGCTCATGAAGAAGGGGTACCAGTCCAAGGGCAAGAGAAGCTCATCCAAGTCTAGTGACCGTCCCATGAAGTGCTTCCGGTGCAATGGCAAGGATCATCTCATTGCTAAGTGTCCCTATGCAAGTGATGATGAAGATGCCATGAGAAAGGAGAGGAAGAAACAAGAGAAGAAGAAGGAGGAGAAAGACTCCTCTCACAAGAAGAAGGGTGAATCTCATATGGCAACTTGGGAGAGTAATTCATCTTCCTCAAGTGATGATGATGATGATTCCAAGAAGAAGAAGAGGAAGGGGCACGCAAGCATTGCCATTCAAGAGAAGCTTTCTCTATTTGGTGCTCCATCATCTTGCTTCATGGCAAAGGCCACTAAGGTAAAACCTCCACCCGATAGTGAATTTGAGAGTGATGATGATGATGAGACCACAAAAGAAGAACTCTTTGTCATGCTTGAGGATTGCAAAGGTGCTTTCAATGACTCTAGGAAGGAATGTAGGGGCTTGTGCAAGGATAAACAAAACCTTGAGCAAGAACTTATGGAGTTGAGGGCCTCTTATGAGAGTCTAAAGGTGTAGACCATAAGAAGCTAGAGGATGCTCACTCCAAGCTTGAAAAAGCTCATTCTTCTCTAGTTGAGAAGCAAGAGAAAGAGCAATCACAAGTGGTGAACATAGAAAAGAAAGGTGTGTCCACATCATGTGATTCACTTGATGATTCAATTGTTGTTGCATCACTTGACCCTTCATGCTTTCATGCCTCTACTTCATCTAGTAGTGTTGGTCATGCATGTGATTCTACACTAGTAGTTGAGAATGAGTCTCTTAAGAAGGAAGTCAAGGAGCTCAATCAAACCTTGGCTAAGGCTTATGGTGGTGAGGACCGCTTGCTTATGTGCTTGGGTAACCAAAGAGCTTCTCTCTACAAAGAGAGATTAGACTATAACCCCAAGAAAGGCAAGGCCGCTTTTGCTCCTCACAAGACTTGTTTTGTGAAGAACAATGGTAGCTATTGCAAGAGTTGCAAGCAAGTTGGTCATTTAGAGCATGAATGCAAGAACAAGAACACTAGTGCTTCCTCTTACATGTTGAATGCTTCCTACATGCTTGTTAAGAGTGAGTGTGGTGTGAGTGCTAGATTCATTGGTACACCATGGATGAGCTCAAAGAAGAAAGCTATTTGGGTGCCAAAGACTCTAGTGACTAACCTTCAAGGACCCAAGCAAAAGTGGGTACCTAAAGCTTGATGTCTTATTGTAGGTCAACTACAAAGCCGGAGGAAGGCATTGGGTGCTTGATAGTGGTGCATCAAATCATATGACCGGTGAAGATAGTATGTTCAAATCACTTGACAAGAATGACAATGGTGGATTCAACTCCATCACATTTGGTGACAATAGCAAGGGTGATGTCATGGGGCTAGGAAAGGTTGCAATTTCCAATGACAAGGATCTCTCTAATGTGTTGCTAGTTGATACTTTGAACTTCAATCTTCTGTCGGTGGCACAATTGTGTGATCTTGGCTACAAGTGCATATTTGATGACAAGCATGTTGAGGTGGTGAGCAAGGATCAAGCAAAAATCATCTTCAAGGGGTTTAGGCATGGAAGCTTGTACTTGGTTGATTTCAATGCTAGTGAGGCTCAACTTTCATCATGTTTGATTGGCAAGTCAAGCAAAGGGTGGCTATGACATAGGTGCTTTGGTCATGTTGGCATGAAGCAATTGAACAAGTTGGTGAAGCATGATCTAGTGAGAGGCTTGCATGATGTCACATTTGAGAAGGATAGACCTTGTAGTGCATGTCAAGCCGGCAAGCAACATGGGAACTCACATCCCAAGAAGAATGAGATGTCAACTTCAAGAGCATTTGAGTTGTTGCACATGGACTTGTTTGGCCCAACTCACTACACATCAATTGGGGGCAACAAGTATGGATTTGTGATTGTGGATGACTACTCAAGATACACATGGGTGTTCTTTCTCTATGACAAGAGTGAAGTCTATTATCTATTCAAGACTTTTGTCAAGAGGGTGCAAAATGAGTTTGACACTACCATCAAGAAGATTAGAAGTGACAATGGGAGTGAATTCAAGAATACAAGAGTTGAAGAGTTGTGTGATGAGCTTGGAATTGTGCATCAATTCTCACCAACCTACACTCCCCAATCCAATGGTGTAGTTGAGAGGAAGAATAGGACCTTGATTGAGATGGCAAGAACTATGCTACTTGATTACAATGTGAGTGAAAAATTTTGGAGTGATGCTATCAACACGGCTTGCTACTATAGCAACCACCTCTATTGCCATGAGAAGTTAGAGAAGACTCCATATGAAATCTTGAATGGAAGGAAGCCCAACATTGCTTACTTCCGGGTCTTTGGTTGCAAGTGCTATATACTCAAGAAGGGGCAAAGACTTGGCAAGTTTGACAAGAGGTGTGATGAGGGATTTCTTCTTGGCTACTCTACTTCTAGCAAGGCTAATAGAGTGTGGAACTTGGCTAGTGGGCTAGTTGAAGAGGTTCATGATGTTGAATTTGATGAAACCCAAGGCTCTCAAAGTGAAGATCAAAATCAAGATGATGTGGGTGGAGATCAATTAAGCAATGCAATGAAACACATGGACATTGGTGACATTAGGCCGAGGCAAGTGGATGATGGTGATGAAGTGTAAGTGCCAACTCAAGTTGTGATAGAAGATTCAAATGAGGCAAGCACAAGTGGTACTCAACATCAAGATCAAGATCAAGGTCAAGCAAGCAATGCAAATGAGCTAGTTCTTCAACCTTCAAACATTGCAAGAGATCATCCTCTAGATCATATCATTGGTGACATTCAAAGAGGTGTACAAACAAGATCAAGATTGGCTAGCATATGTGAGCACTACTCCTTTGTGTCATTCATTGAGCCAACTAAGATTGATGAAGTATTGAAGGATCCAGATTGGATAAATGCCATGCATGAGGAATTGAACAACTTCACTAGAAATGATGTGTGGGAGCTTGTTGAGAGGCCGAAGAAGCACAATGTGATTGGCACTAAGTGGGTCTTCAAGAACAAGCAAGATCAAGATGGATTGGTTGTGAGGAACAAAGCAAGACTAGTGGCACAAGGTTACACACAAGTTGAGGGTCTTGACTTTGGAGAAACATATGCACCGGTGGCAAGATTGGAGGCAATTAGAATCTTATTAGCCTATGCTTGTGCTCACAACATCAAGCTCTATCAAATGGATGTGAAGAGTGCATTTCTCAATGGGTTCATCAATGAGGAAGTATATGTTGCACAACCTCCTGGTTTTGAGGATGACAAGAAGCCCTACCATGTCTACAAGCTCAAGAAGGCATTGTATGGCTTGAAGCAAGCTCCAAGGGCATGGTATGAAAGATTGAGGGACTTTCTCATATCCAAAGGCTTCAAGATGGGCAAAGTTGACACCACTCTCTTCACCAAGAAGATAGAAGATGACTTGTTTGTGTTGCAAATGTATGTGGATGATATCATCTTTGGGTCAACGAACCAATTCTTTTGTGAGGAGTTTGCAAAGATGATGGCTAGTGAGTTTGAGATGTCCATTCTTGGAGAGTTGAGCTACTTCCTTGGTCTTCAAATCAAGCAAATGAAGAATGGCACCTTTGTGAGTCAAGGCAAGTACATCAAGGACATGATCAAGAAGTTTGGGTTGCAAGATGCAAAGGCCATTAGTACACCTATGGGAACCAATGGTGGCTTGGACATTGATGATAGTGGCAAGATGATTGAGCAAAAGCTATATAGATCAATGATTGGAAGCTTGCTATATGTGACCGCTTCAAGGCCGGATGTCATGTTTAGTGTGTGCATGTGTGCAAGATTTCAAGCTTCTCCAAGAGAGAGTCACTTGACGGCAACCAAGAGGGTGCTGAGATACTTGAAGGGCACTCAAGATGTTGGTCTATGGTATCCCAAGGGGTCAAGCTTTGAGTTGATTGGATACTCCGACTCCGACTATGCCGGTTGCAAGATTGATAGGAAGAGCACAAGTGGAACATGCCAAGTGCTAGGAAGATCTCTAGTGTCATGGTCTTCAAAGAAGCAAAATAGTGTGGCACTTTCTACCGCCGAAGCCGAATATATTAGTGCGGGGAATTGTTGTGCACAATTGCTATGGATGAAAGCCACCTTGAAGGACTATGGGATCAAGTTCAAGCATGTGCCTTTGTTTTGTGACAATGAAAGTGCAATCAAGATGACAAACAATCCGGTTCAACATTCAAAACCAAGCACATTGATGTGAGGCACCACTTCATTAGAGATCATTAACAAAAGGGAGATGTGAGCATTGAAAGCATTGGCACCGAAGATCAACTAGCCGACATATTCACCAAGCCTCTTGATGAGAAAAGATTTTGCAAGTTGAGGAATGAGTTGAACATACTTAGCTTCTCCAACATGGATTGATACACCCCCATATATGACATGCCTCTCCTCCAACAAAGCAAGGTAAAGTTGGTTGTTGCATCTCATGCATCCCTTGCTAGTTGTGTAGACATGTATACATGTGCATCTTGCTAGGCTCATTTATTGCAAATCAAATGAATTTGAAGGATATATGGCACCACTATTGTTTCTATGCTTGATTTGGTTTAGCGGTGGCATATGACTTGTTTGTGAGCTTGTGAACCTAGTGTTGAATCTTTAGCACTTGCTCATGATGTGTATCTCAACATGGTCAAGATAACCCTTATTCTTATGAGGTGTGAAGAAGCTTGCCCTTGGTTCAAACCGAGATGCATTTTCTAGGCAAGTGGTTTAGATTTGGCCATAGTTGATTGACTTGTTTCTCTCATCTTATGCACCCTTGTTGGTGATTGTTGACAAAGGGGGAGAAAGAAGTCACAAAGAGCAATGGAAGGGGATCAATTTTTATGATATGACCCAACCATGAGCACACAAATAGGGGGAGCAAGTTCATAGGCTATTTGTTGCATATTGTGTGTGCATACATGATGATATGGAGCATTGCAAGCTAAATTCAATATTCATGCTTGTTTGGTGTATTGCTAGTATAGAACTTGTTTGATGAAATGAAGTACTAGCATGCATAGGTGGTCTCTAGACATAGAATTTCTCTTGTTCAAAGTACCTTGCTTCTAATATGATCTCATGAGGTATTTTGAGTTTTGATGGATGTCTAGATTTCCATGGTGCTAAGGAAGGTTTATTATCGCACTCCGATTGGTATCACGCTTCAAAGGTCAATTCTATAAATCTTAGTACCATTTTGGTTGTGGTAACTCTCACACAAATTTTATCTATGCATGTGTGCTTGAAAATCGACCAAACATTTGATGCACACATGTAGGGGGAGCTACCACTACCAAAACCGGAATTGAAATGCTTGTCCAATCCAAGATTCATGATCAAAATGTCTTGGGCAAGCAATTCAATTTCATATTGAATTCAATCTCCATATCTTTGTGAGTTTTGTGAAGGGTTGTCATCAATTACCAAAAAGGGGAGATTGAAAGCTCCGGTTTGGTTTTGGTAATTAATGACACTCAATGTTGCTAATGCTTTGCTCTAAGTGTGGTTAGACACATAGCAACGTGATGGTGGATGATGGAGCATGGTGATCACGGTGATGAACATGGTGGACATGTGTTGTGATCAAGCTCCGACGGAGGCCCATGGAGATCAAGGCGAAGGTATACTTGATAGGGCTTTCCGGTTTAGTGATCGAGACACTTAGCGAGTGTGATCACATTTAGGATCGATAACCGACTATCAAGAGGGGTTTCCTCGATTTCATTCGCGGTCCTAAGTGCCTCTAGTTGCGACTTTGCATGATGCATGAGAGACTAACTAGAGGGCTAACTCTTGCCGACGTGGTCGGGCTTGTACTACTAACTCCGGTGCTTGAGACGAGGTCTACACTTGGTGGAGTTCGTACTCGAGGCAAGAGGTTGGACTTGGAGTGAAGACGGCCCAAAGAAACGACGAGAATTCTTCATCAGTGCAGCGCCGGACACAGCCGACGCAGGGCGTCGGATGCTGGACTTGCGCCGGACGCAGTCCAGTAGCCCTGCTGGCTTGGTGCTCCCCCAGACGCGGGCGCCGGACGCAGTCTCACGGCGTCGGACGCGCGGCCCTGGCGTCCGGCAGTCTCAGCGCTGTCTCGGGCAGCTCACGGTCCACGGCGGCGGACGCGGCTGCCGCCTCATCGTCGAACGCTAGGACTCGGCAGTACGGCATCCGTCGCGTGAGTGCGTGGCTGGTGGCTGGCTCGGCAGACTGTGGCGACGGACGTGGCCGGCGCGGTGCGACGGACGCTGCAGTGATCGGAGGATGCGGAACAGAAACCTCTGGAGCTCGGCCGACCGACGGACGCGCGATGGACGCGCGTGGAGAAGAGCGATGGACGCGGCGGCGGACACTGACGTGGCGCCTGGTTCAAATGCAACGGTCGACTGCAGCACGCGACGGAGGAGGTGTCGGACGCGTCCAACGCCGAGCGCCGGCGCCCGAGGGGGCAACGGCCATATTTTGGAGAGGGCTCTATAAATATGAGGTTGGCCGGTTGGGAGACTCTCTCTTGCCCATTCTAACACTCTTGAGCATACTTTGAGCTAGAGACACTCCTCCCCACTCATCTCTTTGATTCCCTTGTCAATCTTGAGAGAGATTTGAGTGAGAACAAGTGATTTGCATTGAAAGTTGCATCTAGAGGCACTTGTTCATCGAGTGAGCTACGGATTCTTGTTACTCTTCGGTGATTCCTTTCACCGTAGACAGTTTGGAGCAGTGGGTGGTGGTTGAGCTCGACTTGGTGATTGTTCGAGGCCACACCGGGTTCTTGTGAGGGGTTCTTGATCCTTCCCCGCGGGAGTTCGCGAAAGGATACTCTAGTGGATTGCTCATGGCTTGTGGATCCTTGTCTTGTGTGGAGATTGCGGCTCCCCATTGGGGTCTTTGGCACCGAGCCAATTGAGTGGGCAACTCACCAAGCAAGTGCATCGCCACAACGAGGACTAGCTTGCCGGGAAGCAAGTAAACCTCGGTAAAAATCATTGTGTCGATTTGTGATTGCCGAGGCTTCGACCTCCTTGTGCTTGTGCTTGAGCTCTCTAGGTGATTGGCTACTACACCGGTGATTGGCCATCTTCTACTCTTCGCGGCGGTATAAACTTCCGTCCTCCCTTTACATTCCGCAAAGTAGAATTGCTTGTGAGGTTGGCCGCGTACCTCTACTTGTGTAGACTAAAACCGCCTGGGTTAGAATTGCTTGTTGTGGTCGGTCGGAAACCACTCATTGTGTAGCATAAATCCCGTGGGTAGAATTGCTTGTGCGGTTTCGGTGAACCGACATTGTGTAGCTTGATCACTGTGGTTGATTGTGCAATTGGATTGAGTAGCCTTGCATTGTTTAGGACGGCTTGCATAGAGTAGTCGAAGTTTTAGCTTTGCACATTTGCCGCCTAGCTTGCTAATTGGCTGTCTAGTGTTCTTGCTAGAAATTTATTAGGCTATTCACCCTCCCTCTAGCCATTGTGACCTTTCAATCAACTCAACCGGGAGGCCTACCGTCGCATGGCACTTCATTGAGCGGGTCAGTCTCGGTGGAGCACCGTGCAGCAGAAGAAGTAGCCCCAAAAGCGACGTTGTTGGCCATCACGGCGGTGGTGATCACCTTTGGACGCTTGCCCCGACGCCGCCGTCGCCGCAGCCACCGACGATGTCGACAGACGTCGTTGGAGCCTCCTGCAGACTCCGACGCGGCACCCACGACGTCGCAGGACGCCTAGGCCGGCTGCAGTTCCTCGCGACGTGGCGGAAGCCACGACAACGCAGGCAACACTGCGGCAGTCGGCAAGCCGCTACCCGGTGGGAGTAGGAGAGACAATTGAAACATATGCCTCTCAACTCAACCGGGATCCTTCGAGTCCACGTGTGCTGCACTCCGGACGAGGCAGCCGCGGGTTGTGCCACATGCCGATGAAGAACCACACGCCAGCCATCCGAGTTGGGGTCGGAGACTCATCCACGATGACCAAGTCGTCGATGGGCGGGGACACGACCTTCCACCTGCCGAGCAGGGAGACCGTGCACCAGAAGAGGACGCGGCCGGCTACAGCTCCCCCGCCCACGCACAGGGCTTTGCTGCACCGCGTCCGTGCCACTAGCAAGTGGTTGGGACGCCATAGCTGGCCTGACCGGATGAAGAGTGGCGTCGAGGTAGTTCGCGGTGTGGTCGTCGTCGTCGGAGACTCGGAGTGAGCGTCCCCATCCGCCCAGCGAAGCAACTTTGGGCGGCCGCCGGAGCAGCAACCAGGGAGGAACGGTGCTGCATCCGGCGACAGGGCAGGGCTGAGCAGGTGGCTGCCTGAGCCGCAAGCAGGTCGTCACCGTCGTCCTCGTCCACCTCCTCAACGAGGACCTCGAGCAGAGGGGGGAGGCGCCGTTGTGCCAAGGTTGGGGGAGGGGGAGGCACTGGCTGGACCAATTACCACCCGTGACGCCGCCGCGGCGCGAGGAGGAGACTGACCGGGCAGCACGGGAGACGCGGCGGCCGACGACGGCGTCAGCGCAGCGGCTGTGGCGCCTCGTGACGGGGAGGATGACGAGGAGGAGATGCCCCGCCCGGCACCGGCAACCTGAGGGGACGGCAAGGCGCGGGGCTCCATGGCCATGGGAGTAGGGAGCGGCTGAGCAAGCTCCGGGTCTGGAGCTGCCAGTGCCAGAGTGGCGTCCGGCAGGCTGGACTGGAGAGGGGCTGGACGGAGGGGAGAGGTCGCATCCTGCCCACAGACGAGTAGATTAGGCAAAGGAGAGTCCGAATCCGAGCTTGGATGGAAGAGATGGCGGCTGGGCTGGCAGATCGGCCGGGGGGAGGGAGCGGCGGCGGCGGCGGCGTCGGCAACGGTAGGGAGGAGCGGGTCGGGGGGCTTCGCTGGGGCCATCTCATTAAACGGATAGCTCATAGTCATTTGTAGGTACCGCAGCAAAAAAAAAAGAAAAAAAAAGAAAGAAAAAGAAAGAAACCTTTGCACAATGGCAGGGCAGCTACTACCGGGACTGGCTACTACACCCAGTATAGTCCTCTCGGCCTGTAGGGTGGTTGTCACTGATCGAAATATACCATGTAGTCTTTCCTCATCACACTTGGTGAGCTTCCTCTTGCTTTCCATGAAGCTGCGTTACTTGTCTTATAGTTACTTCGTAATTCACTTTTGTCGTTGCGATAAAGGTAGTATATTTTGTAACAGCTTGTACATACTTTTGTTTTAATAAATCCAGTAGGGGATCATACCCCTCCTGTTTTCTCAAAAAAAAAAAACATGTACGTCCTATAATTATGTAGCAGAGAAGCACAGCTTGGATCCACATGACGCCCAAACCTTGAGCTCGCCGTCGCTCCTCCTTGTTGTCATGCCCCTTCCTGATCGAAGATTGGTGTAGCTTGAGTAGTTTGGAGGCAACGTTATGGTGTATTTCTTTCTTGCATTGGAATTTATGCTTTGATTGGAAAATGTTTTTATGACACATTTGAGATCCCAAATCCTTTCATGCTCATGGACTCATAGTGTAGTTTTTTCTATAAAAAGTGAAACATGGATGATATTATGTTGAAACAATTATTCATTTATTTATGATTTATGTCCCGGCTCGTTGCAAGGCATGGACATTACCCGATCAATAAAGAGGTTTGGCAGGTTCTCCTGGAGTGAGTGACACTGCTGTACTGGAGTGGACAGTGAGGAAACCAGGAAGGGGCCGACCCGCAGATGTTCATCTTCGTTGCGACCGTGCATTTTGGCCTTCCATTATGAGGTCCAACTAGACAAATTAAGATTTTCTGGGCAATCCAATTCCATGAAGGACCATGATGGTGTGAAGAGGGTAACGACAGCAACAACAATTATACGTACTATTGGGATTGGTGACGGATTGGAGAATTTTATGACACTTTATGGAGGTTTACATTTCACACTGTGTAAATTAAATCAGGAATCTGGTAAATTTTTATTTATTTCGCAAACAATTAATGTCCGGTATATCCATGTTTTTTTTTTGAAAAAACAGGATGGGCAGAAGAGCCCCTAATGAAAATTATTTATTAGAGGTAAGCCAGACGATTACAAGAAAAGTACAGGAGCAAGAAACAGAAAATCTAAGGGTATATCCATGTTCGTGTTACATTGATCAAAAGTGGGACCAGGAGATATAATAGTACATTCCTACAATAATCCACTACATCTTTCTCTTTTTAGAGCTCCTGGTCTTGTACCTACGGCAGGCTTTAGTCGCACATACTATATCTTCGTGTGGCTTTTCCACCTTCAAAGATAGAGCACCATGTTTGGTGGTCAACGTCATTTGACAATTCATGACGTCATCAGGTTCATCCGCGAGAAAGCCGATCATGCCTCGCCTTTCCATATCGATGTTTTTTTCTATATTACTACTATCACCAAGTACCCTATCATATCCACGTCCTTCCTTCATAAAAGTTACAGTCCTCGCTATATTACAATTTGCTTCCATCAGGCATGGAGACAGTAAATGAGGTGTGAAGAAATATGTGATCACAAGAGGCTCTGGTCTGCCACGCCGATATACCATGGCATTGCTCTGCGCTTTGTCAGACGTGGTTCCCAACCTGCAGTCTAGCATTGGAACAATGCATTCGAAAGCAAAAAAGATGGTCTGCTCTGGGAATATTTGTGATAACTCTGATGAGATGATACTGTTACTGGGCTCATGTCCACTTCCTACTTGACAACATAGTGGATCTGAGCGGAAACATTTAGTCCATCCAGGATACAACTCTTGAATCTCACCCCGGGGAGGTTCAATGTCCACAAAATTATGTAGCTGGGTAAGTTGTGCCGCTGCATCTTGGGCAACAGGGTTGAGCAGTGATGCAGATGACCGTAAGCAATTTACCGCTGCCCCAACAATGTCTGTACTTTCTGAGATCCTTAGCATCAAGAATATGTAGAAACATTTCTCTAGCCTCTCAGGATCAAAATATTTACAGAATAGCAGTGCCTCTACGCCACGCCCTTCCAAAATAAAAGGCCACTAGTGATTTGCGCGCGCCCATGCGCGCGAGTCATGGCCACAACTCTATTTGGGAAATGGAATAATGACATGCTCTGTCGGGGAGGAAAGAAACACATCCTGCATGGCCAACGCATAGAACAGTCTGAGTCCTTACAGGCTGTTTCACACAATGGCTAACAAACCAGAAAATGTTTCACGCCTGACCATCAAGACAGGCTCTATGGTTGCAACACCAGATAAAGAAATCCCGGGCTCCGAAGCACCAACAAAAGGGCCAGCAGGCTTCCTCCATCTTCAGCACCACGAGGCATCAACAAAAGAGCGGGGAGGCTTCCCGAACCATGTTCAGTACCACGACGCATTCGCAAACAGCACGAAGCCTTTGTCGGCTACCTTCGGCAGTGATCCCACCAAAGCAAAAGAGCACCATGCCTTCAAACACCTACACAAAACAAACGTCACCAGCCATAGAATCAACGTCAATAAAGGGAAGCCACGCACCAAGATCTAAATCAGACCAGCATAACGCAACTAACAATTTAGTTTTTTTTTTTTTGCGAAACAACAATTTAGTTATTTGCTGGTAAATAAAACTCGGTGGCGGAGTCTGCAGAACTTCAGCCTAGGGACAGGTAGGATACACCAACTATAAACATCTCACTCTCGTATGGTTGTCACTTGACAAAAAGGACACCCAAAGCAGGCCCTTTCTTTTTTGACAGAAGATCCCAAAAAAGTGAAAAAATAGGAAAAAAAAAAGGTTCTGTCGACAGAGAGAAAAAAGATCGAAACAAGACCCATAGCGTTGTCAGTATCATTCAGGCTTATATATTTTAGAGACTTGAGAACAAAAGAACAGAGCAATGCAAATCTGTCCAGCCTCGTCAACCTGTGATTTGCAAGGACCCTCAACCACCTAGCAACGGACCAAGAAAAGAAATCAAGAAAATTTCGTAACAGGTGAATCACCACTGATCACTGAAGATCCTAAAAAACTACAAGCAGTAGAGAACAAAACAACAGAAGAGTGCAAATGATAATAATCTGACATCTGTAGAGACCATACCAGTCATTCAGCGTCGCCCAGCAGCAGCACGAGAAGTCCCTAGCCCCAGCGCAGAGCACCTGGAAAAATCAAGCAGAACAAACAAAGAAATAAGAGGAGCCATTCGACAACTCAGTTCACAGCACCACATCAGACCGGCGACCAGACAAACAGGATCACCGTGCCTTTGCGATGACCTATCCAGAGCAAACTTTGAGATGCAACCACTAAACTGCTGAACCATCATTGGTAACTGTAAATATGGTTGCCTACTGGCTGAGAAAATGATCAAGGCAGCCTTTAGATGAAAGAGTTTGTAAAGCTATGAGAGCCACAGACCCCGATTATACTGGTAGCCACAGAATCCCGCCTTACACAAACTAAAATGGCTTCTCTCACAGTCATAGATGAGATGTCAAGAAACTTTTGTGACCATTAAAAAAAATCTAGAATGCATTACTTTGATCCAAAATATACCTATCAGTAGCATTGTTCTACACATATCAGCATCAGCCTATTCACCTTGTAAGCCACTCTCTCCATTCCAAATTGTAAGACGCTTTGGTTTTTTAGATACATAGCTTCGTGGTATCTAACATCCTTTGAATCAAATAAGATTATAAGCTATCTCTGAAGCTAATTTCAGATGTCATGAAACATGAAATGGCAATGTCTGAGATAGTTAATTGATTCTTATTACATGTGAATTTTCAGGCAATGCCTTTTCTTTAGTAATATACTTTGCCAAAGATGAAAAGCCAATCTTAAGAACAGGTAATGTAGAGAATGATTGTTTTTAGTCTACCTACCATTACTTCATGACAACCAGTTTGAGCTCTGCAGCCATTTTCCACCATGCATGAGTCCTTTATATCGGTCCATTGTCCGGAGAATTCTAGATCAAGTCAGAAACAAATAAAAGAGAGCATGTTACATTCTCTGCAGAAAAAAATCAATTAGACCATTGGACTATTTATTACAAAAAATTACCAATCCAAAGTCAAGTTCAGGAAGGAATAGTAATCACCAGATCTTTCAAGTTCACAGGAATTTCTCTATAGCATATGCCCAAATAAAACTATGAAATCAGGTATAGGAAAAAAAATGGCCAGGGGGAATTACACATGTAGGAAAGAAAAGAAAACGAAAACAATCACTGAGTCAGCCCTATCCAGTTTGGCAACGCAGACCGCACACGTATAGATACATAATTCGGCAAAAACATGGACATGTGAAAGAATACATACCACACTAAGCTTGGCACTCGAAAGCCTTAACTTTTCTGAATCTCAGGAACCCCCATTCCCTTTCTCCTAAACCTGAAAAGCGCAAAAGCCAGCAGTAGGTGTGCAATGTAAAGCCACAATAAGGCCGCCAATATACGCTGCACGTGTAAACAAATTTATCCCAAACTAAGCACCAAACAACATAACCATGAAAAGAAATACATACCTCAGCAGGCCTGACACCTCCGAACTTTTGCTGATTCAGAATCCGAGGATCGCTGGATCTCCTGGTCACCGAACCAAACCTCTGAACAAATCACAACAGCATGGAACAAAAAAACATATTTCAGACGACTGAGCAGAAATGCCAGAAGGAAGCGGCCTCAACCGACGACGAACCCGGCGGCCGCCGGCCAGCAGACCCCGAACCAGCCCCCACCCGTCACCCACCGAAACAGATCCAGGCACCGGTGTGCTCAACCCCGGCGACGCGGACATCCCGGGCGTCGTCAGTCCAGCGAGAAGCAGCACACGACGGGGATCAAAGCAGAACGCGGCGCAACGGCGTAGAGGGAGAGAGAAGCGAGGAAACCTGAAGCAGGCGGCCAAGGCACGGTCCCTCGAAGACTGACGCTACGAGAAGACGCCACCAAGCCAGATCCGGAAGTGCGGCACCGTGCCGGTGGCCTCCCGTGCTGGTTGCGCTTCAGCGCCTCCCTCGCGATGGAACCGTCCGAGCCGGGGCGTCGCCGTGCTAGGTTTCCCGTGCCGGTGCGCCCTGCGCCGGGGTGCCGCGATGCTAGCTCGAAGCGCCGCGCTCGCAATGCGCCTCCGTGCCAGCTCCGCGCGGAGGCTGCAGGCCACGGCACCGGAGCCGCCGCCGCCGCCGCACCATCTCCACACGGGGCCTGGAGGCCACGGCGCCAAAGCCACCACACTTGGACCCTTCTGTGCTGTCGCGCCAGCTCCACAGGGAGCCGCCACATGGAGCGAGACGGGGATCGAGAGGCCGGGTTTCCTGGTGTCCCTTTTTTTTTGCCGTGGAGACCACAACCGTCGGGGCCAGCGGCGCCGCGCCGGCGTCCGCCGCCGCGCCCCCGGCGGGCGCGCTCGCCCGCGCCGTCGGCCGCGCCGCCACCGCGCCGGGCCCGCGCCGTCGCCCGCGCCGCCGTGGCGCCAGGGCCCGCGCCGTCTCCGCGCCGTTGCCCGCGCCGGTCGCCGCGCTCGCCCACGCGCTCGCCCGTGCCGCCGCCGCGCCGGGAGTGGCGCTCGCCCACGCCGTCGCCCGTGCCGCCGCCGCGCCGCCCGGCCACGCAGAGGGAGAGAGGAGGGAGAGGGAGGAGGCGGCTGTGCCTGGGAGTGGGAGGGGCAGGTTAGGGTTAGGGTTGAAGCTGTTATATATATATGATGCAAAGGAGGCCGCTGAACCGTTAGATCGAGGATCTGACGGCCAAAAAAATTCGGATGACGTGGACGCTCTGGCTGCGCGTCTTGGCCACACGCTTGCTTGTTCTTAGATATATAGAAAACAACCTGCTTTTTTCCTTTCATCGTTGCATAAGCAACAATTTTCCCTTCAAAAAGATGGCGTAGAAATGGGTAGCGGAAGGTGTCATGCCGGGGCGGGCAGCTAGACTCCACATCTGCTACAAACGACTTTGCAGCCCAGTCTGCATACCTCTCAAATATTTGGGCATCGGTGGAACTCAAGTGCTCATTAACCAAGCCAACAAAAGAAGAGATGGACAGATGATTTGCAGCTCTTTTAGCAAATCGATGAAGGTAGGAGGAACTCCTTACCACCACTTGGCCATCCAGCTCCTGCTGCGGCTTGTACTTGTTGAGCAGGTCCATCCCCTCCATATAAACTCTCTTGAGAACATTCCAGCTACGTAGCAAGGAGACGTTTGTGATTGCTATCTTCCCAGTCTTCTCAATGATGAAATCTATCCGACGGACTGCAATCTCGATCCTTGCAATGGTTTCTGCTCTGGATGCCTTCTCGCCAAGCTTGGTTGAGATGACCGACAACACTTTGCCCGTACTCTGCTCAACGACGGCTGAAGGTAGTGCCATCAAGTTATCGTACGCTAGAGTTGATATATCTATCTGCAGAGGAGACCAAATAATGAGAGAGGTGCTTTGACACATCTTATATAAACAAACTCCACTAGTCTATTTCTCTTGGACTTCGTGAAGCCACATCATCACAAGGGCCTCACTAAATCACTAAGTGCACTATAAAGAGTAACTTCAAACACTAAATTGCATTAGTTGTCAAACCATCAAAAGTTATTGTATAGCCTCCTTTAATGCCCCAAGCCACTTCCATGAGAACTCCATTCACCATCAAACTCTCTTATCCATTCAACTCTTCTATGAATTCCACTTCTAAAATAAAAATAGCATCTATACTTCTTATATAAACAAATTCCACTAGTCTATTTCTCTTGGATTTCGTGAAGCCACATCATCACGAGGGCCTCACTAAATCACTAAGTGCACAATAAGGAGTAATTTCAAACACTAAATTGCATTAGTTGTCAAACCATCAAGAGTCATTGTATAGCCTCCTTTAATGCCCCAAGCCACTTCCATGAGAACTCCATCCACCATCAAACTCTCATATCCATTCAACTCTTCTATGAATTCCACTTCTAAAATAAAAATAGCAGCTAATTTGATACGGGGAATTCTAGAGCTTTCATGTTAATTGTCATGAAACGTATAGCGGAACAAAGAACAAATTTATAAAGCTCCCACATAAACAAAAAACATGTTCAGCTAATTTGATTCGTATTATTCTAATCATTTTCATCAACAATAGCTATTAGATTTTTTTCATCTCTACCACTACCAAAACATAGAAAACGTGGCGAACTGATCATAGATCTGTTGGTTGGGTTCTTGTGGTAGAATGTTTCCACCAGGGTTCAAGTCTCCGACTTGACACTAGTGCTCGTACTTTTATTTATTTATTTCAGGATTTACCGGCACTATGCTTTCAGTGGTATAGGTGTAACACCCCGCGTACAAAAATTGCTTATACAACCCACTTTCTTGTACTTTTTTTGTATTTATTTCAGGATTTATCGGCGCTATGCTTTCAGTGGTATAGGTGTAACACCCCGCGTAAAAAATACTGCTTATACGGCCCAATCCACACATGGAACGGGCATGTATACACGTAGCACCTCAATTACACTTTCGTCCCCGCTTCGTGTAAAAGGGTTAACCTGGAGGTATATGTTTGGAATGCCAAGGATTATAAGCTGGCCCTCACCCTTCTAAACTTCTATGGTGGTACTAAACCCACCAACTACAACTCTAGATGAGCCAACTTCACAACCAGGCTTCTAACAGGCTGGGGTGTTATATTCACACCCCTTAAGGGCTGATGTCCTCGGCAGCTCATGACGTATATGTGGCAGATGTCCAGGATCATCCTTTGGTACATCACTGCATGGGCAACGTGCAGCAAGGGTTTATTCTCTTATACAATCTGTAACAACCCGTGTCGAAAAACTGCTTATATGGCCCACTCCGCACGTGGAAAGGGCCTTCATATGCATAGAACCTCGCTTACACTTTCGTCCTCACTTCGTGTAAAAGGGTGTTAAGTTTGGAACGCCAAGGATTATAAGCTAGCTCTCTCCTCCTAAACTTCAAAGTGGTACTAAACCCACCAACTACAACTCCATATGAGCCAAATAATACATGGGACAACTTCACAACCAGGTTTCTAACATGCTGGGGTGTTACAATAGGTGATGTCCTCGTTTTCTTCAGAGGTACGCTCACAAGGGTAGGTTTCGTGTACATTTATTCATCGGGCTGCCAGAGGTGCTCACACAGGTAAGATTTGCAAAAGTATATTTATAGAGGTGAGTGTTTATATGTTAGGTGTCTATGTTGCACTGTATAATTAAAAAACACACAGAAAAAGTGAACCTACAATCCATAACTGAAGCACTCATCTGTAACATTATGAAAGACAATGACATCATGGAAAACAATCTAAAATACCAGCCTAATCTTTATCTAAATAAATTTAACCCGACTACATATGTCTTTATGGTGTAGATATAAAATAATGCCTTAATTTGTACTTCGATGAGTTGTATCCACTTGTATTGAAATAATGTAAAGTAATCCCATCTATTCCATTAAAAAATAATCTAAAGAAATCCCCTAAAATGTACCACTGTTTAAAAACAATCAACAATTCATAACCCTCTGTATTCACATACCATTGTAAAGAAAACTAAAATAGAGTACTTAAATATATGTTTTTAAATTATCCACTACTAAAGTTATCAATCTAGAAAAATATTACTCAAGATAAACATGCATGCATGATATGTGGCCCTATATATTGACGTCAGCTATACATGATCATATTTAAGTCAGCATTGAAGACATACATAGCTCAACACCTCAAGTTGAATTTTCAAACAAACACATGATAGCATATGTGGAGGGTGAAATTCAAAGGTGGGGAAACAAGGAATAGTCATGGAAATTTTGCAACTGTACAAAAATAAAGGATGTGTCTATATATATTTTTAGTATTGTGTTAATTACGTTAATAAGGACAAATTAAAGAGAATGACTAATTCTAAGCAATTTTGATAAGTTACGAACTATCTAAGTTAATACATAAACATCTAAAATTCATCCCTCTCAAGTTACTTGCTTGGGTACGAACATAATTTATGAAGTGCAAGGAGGTAGCAGCAGCGTTACCTAAGTTTCCTGTTACTGCAGCGGAGCACAGGCAGCTGCAACTGACGATTCAAACATAGTGTGTGGAATAGGAGGCTGGAATTAATCTCCAAAGTGTGTGGTTCATTTGCGATTTGCGAGATGCATACAAGTGTGTGTTTTTGAGTTGCAAAGTGGACATAGAGCCATATATATAGCAGTAAAACTGGTGGGTGGGTGGGTGTGTTGGTGTGTGTACGTGTGTGTGTGGGGGGGGTGGGGGTTTCTTTAATACCTACTCCTCCATTCCAAAATAAGTGGTTTCTTCTGAATGTTTAATTTATATATTAAAATATATAAATATTTATGCTAATTAATTAGTAACCACTCCTCAAAACGACACTTTGTCCCACTTATAAGTGGAGTTCACTGTCATCACCTGTTGGCAATATACGACAACTATTATAGCAGAAGTTTCAACTTGCTTTCCAGGAAGCTTCGTTACTTGTCTCATTGTTTCTTGGTAATTCACTTTATGCTAATGTAGTGAGACAGTAATTCCATGAAGTTTCAACTTGCTTTCCAGGAAGCTTCGTTACTTGTCTCATTGTTTCTTGGTAATTCACTTTATGCTAATGACTTGGTAATTCGCTCTTGCTTTCCACGAAGTTGCGTTATTTTTGCCTCATTATTGTGTCAGTTTTGTCACTACTGTAAATGCTAATGTAGTGAGCTTATCTTTGTGCTATGCAAATTTGAGATACGATATGATGGGGACAGTTAAAATCTTATGGCTATCTGGTTTACAGGCTTGACTGCTTTGGTCAAAATTCTGCTCGTTATCCTCTACTTTGACTACATCTGATCCAATTGGAGATTGTGAAGATAGCAAGTCGTGAGCCTAGCTCCTGGATATGGAGCAACATGAGACCTTGTTACAACCATGAAATCCATTTAGAAGTTTTTTTCTTTGGATTGGATGGTGGGCTATATTCTCCGCAAGTTTCTCAGACAAGGGAGTTACTGATGATGCTTCATTTTCTCAAGTGATGTGTGTATGTTCATGTATGCTAGTTCACAACAGAGAAACAATTTGGTGTAAGTCTTTAGCTGAGTGTATTCTGTTCTCTACTGATTTATATAACACAAAATACGAACTCAGCTTTCTGTGATGTTTTCTCAAAAAAAAAAAAAAAAAAAAAAAAAAAAAAAAAGCTTTTTGTGATGTTGGCCTGGCCCAGCAGGCCAGCACACAGGCCGAGTGGCCCTGTAGTATGAAGCAGTCTGGCCCAGCACATGAGACTGATTCGTACATGCATACACGTTACCGAATAAACAAGTCAAAGTGCCTTTTTTATATTCAAGTTCTAAATTTCTATATTAAATTCAAATTTCAAAAAAAAAATATTATAATCAATTTTATATGCTCTATGAAAGAATTTGAACCTATAACCTCCTCCACACACATACAATCCTCTACCACCACACCCCCAATCCACATGTGCCCAAATTCTATTTGGTTCCCCAAATATTATTAAAAGCCGAGTATGAATTGATTATTTGAGACCCTAAACGAATTCAAATTAAAAACTTGTCAACTACAATGTTTTATAACTTTTTGAGATATATTGGTCATTTGCTCATCCGGAAAAACGAAAGTATCATTCTTCACAAATTCTACATATCTCTCATATGATTCCATAGGGTTCCATAAACTATAAGAGAGATATGTAAATTTTGTGAGCAGTATTGCTTTCCCTTTTATATGAAAAAATGACCAAAATAAGAATTATACATCTTAATGAGTTTTACAACTTTTATTTTCATGACTTTTTCAGCCGAAATCATTTGATGTTTTAAAATATGGTTTGAAGTTGTTATTTTAAAATTTGAATTTTAAAATGTTCACAAGAAAAGATGGTCAAAATAATAGCAATAAGAACATAATAACTTGATAGACCATGATTTTAGAAAATTTTAGGAAAAAATCATCACATTTGGAGGGAGAAAGACTAATTATATGCTTTACCCAAAGATTAAAAAGAAAAATAAATATTCTTTAACAATTTAAAATTAAATTATACGTTCTATCCACCCGCCCGCGTTGGGCCAGCCCATGCCTCTGCTGTGCCCATCTCGTGATCGTGTTGGGCCGGCCCAGGTCCACCTAACCCTAGTTAATATTTGAAGTGAAACCAAACCATATACACAATTTCATCTCTTTCTCAGTGGTAAAAAATTAAAATTATCATACCTGTGATTACAAGATCGAGCCTTTAGAGGCTTTGGTTTTTGTTTTTGTTTTTTTTTTTGCATTTTTGCACGCCTGCACAAGAGGTCTTTTGTATTTGGCCCCATTTTTTTGCACGAGGTCTTGTGTACTGCATACGTGAGTAATCAGAGGAGCTCCTTGTTCCATGTTATCCCAAGCTATTAGCCTAGATTGACTTGTTGCATACGTGGGTAATTATGGGCCTGCACACGAGGTCTCATGTGCATACGTTGGTAATTAGGGTAGCTCCTTGTTCCATGTTTTCTAGCCTAGGTTGACTTTGCATACGTGGATAATTAGGGGTATCTCCTTGTTCCATGTTTTCTCAAGCCATTAGCCTAGATTGGCTTGTTCGAATCAAAGTATATATGCGTCCAGAACATATCCGGCGATCTCAAGCCATCTCGAGAACATATCCCTCAATCTCAAACCATCTCAATGTTCCGAACGAACAAATATACTATATATGAGTCAAGAACAAATCTAACTAAAAAAATGTACGTCGAGGCATGCTCCAACTCCCTAGACAAGAATCTGGCTCCATGAGGGGGACGAACTTGCTGAAAGTGATCACCCTCTGTTGGCACAACACGGATTGCAACCTGCTTAAATGGCAAACATAATCAAAGAGTTTGAGAGCAAATCTGCATTGCATTTAAGAGTACTAAAAGGATATGTCTGTAAACACTGGGAGCAAATTAAAAAAAAAACATGTTGGCAAATGAGCTTGGCAGCATGTCAAGGAGAACCGAATCTATATCTTCTATATAGACAAAACCCACTAGCTAATTCTCTCAACATGCAAGCTATCCAACAAGACAATCCACTATCACATCTACTAAGCAAAATTTAATGTAATATCTTCTATATATACAAAACCCACTAGCTAATTCTCTCAACATACAAGCTATCCAACAAGGCAATTCACTATCACATCTACTAAGCAAAATTTAATGTAATTTGACCAACTAGACAATGCACCATCACATACAATTAAAATCCACTAGCACATGCAACTATAATGTCATGTTGGCAAGACTAATTTACTCACCACGAAATCCAATAATTTGCAATTTCCGCAGCAACGTGCGGAGAATTTGCCTAGTTCCATAGACAGTGACTAACCATGTACCTCTGTTGGATCCTTCTTTGAAGGACAGTCCTTGGGCTAAACTTTGCTAACATTCTGCAACAAAATTCAGAAAAAAAATCAATCGCCATTTTCCAAAACTAACAAAACGCAGAAGGTGAGGATGCAGCAGTAAGACTGTAAGAGCACACGGGGATTACTATGTATGTAGTATGTGGACTTGGCGATCTTATCAGCTAATAGACTACTGAAATGCAATGAACCAACAACCGCCGGAAACTACTGATAGCCGCAAATTCACAACGAAACATCTCCACAGACATTCAGGCAACAATGGGGGCAACTGACCTCAAACTAGTGCCATCAGGATTTCCAAGCCACGGCAGAAAAGGTTTTCTTGAATTGCTAGCATCGGTAGTCAATAGTCATCAACAATCTCTATTCTCGAACTGAAAAAAAACTTCAAAATTTGTCATAGTAACATGAATGTGATTCAGTACGCTGTTTGTCATAGCAAAAGTGACTGAGCACCATTTCCATCCCTAAACAAACATAAGAATACTAGCCAGAACCCCGCGGCAATTGCCGCGGGCTAGGGTTGGAGCAGAGTATATGTATACGTGAGTAAATGATTATGCGCACACATTGACACATATGTATAGCTGATCTTAACATGCCATGATTATAGATGAGTAATTGATTGTGCGTACACACGTATACAATAGTTGTAAGGCTGCATAGCACAGCAGCAATCCTATGACTGGAATTGTTCTCAAGTGTAAAACTGTAGGGAAGCACAGCCAGTAAAACTGTTGAGAAGCAGGCATTGCTAGCTTGACAGGCAAGAAGAAAACACTGAGCCACAATCTTTCAACCCCAGAGGAGCTTGCAAAGCAGGAGCTCTTCTCAATTTATATTGGTCACGATGTCAATGGCATGCGCTACTGCCGACAGCGCTTACCATATTTTGGTACCTGTTCTTATCACGTAGACTGCTGTGAATTGTATATAAAAAATCCAAAGCAGCACACATTTCAGATCGGATGGAGATCTAAAAGGATGAGGGGCAAGCAACCTCACGTACGGCGGCGAGGTGGTTGAGGACGGCGGCGAGGTACACATGCAACAGGCCAAATCGAGATTGGGAAGGATTAGGAGCCACGAACCTCAAGGATGGTGACGAGGTAGCGGAGGACAACGACGAGGTAGACCTTTGAGGGGTAAACGCTTGGTGGCGGCGCTAGGATAACGGTGGCCACCAGCCGACGCTTCCGACCTAGGCCCACCTGCAATTGATCCATGCGTGTATCCAACGGCAGGGACGACCGCCGCAGCCGCAGCGCCGCCGGCAGGGGAGTCCGCTGGACCTCCATCTGCGCGTCGATTCGGCGCAGCTACTTGGACCATGGGACATAGAAGAGGGCGAGCCGTCGGAGGAGAGGAAGAGGCAAGACCGCTGCCCGTGCCGGCCGCCGAGGAGGCGAGGTCTGATGCAATGCTGCGGTAGAGGCCAACGGCGGAGGAGGACGGGCGGCGCTGGCGAGAGTGGAGGCGGCGATGGGGATTAGGGACCAGGAGCGTGGGGTAGAGAAACTTCTGGAGGTGGTCCTGAGACGGAGGGCCGAGATGGAGCGCGGGTTGGCGGATCAGACGGACGGGAAAGACCAAGGGAACTGTAGGACTGTTCATTGGAGCTACTGTAGTTAAGGCTGCAGGAAAACATAATATCTAGTATGATATAAACAGTAGAGCCTATGATTAGCTGCTTCCATTCACTAAGCAAATGGATGAGTCGAATAGTAAAATGTGTGCTGTTTTATACCATGAACAAGCGTAGCACAATTTGAGCAAAATGTAACAAATTTAAATTCCACAAACATCTCTTTTTTTTCGAAACGTGCGCTGCACGTGCCACATTAAAAGAAGAGAGAGTTTTTTGGTACAATAGGATTCATAGGTAATCCATGGATTACCAACGAAGTCCTGAACACAAACACAAAGCAAGAAACATGAGGGGGGACCCTCCAACTAACAGCTTGCAGTGATCGGAGCCATAGAAGATAGGGCGGCAAAGCATCTGCCCGAAACTCCCGACGGCCAAGCATCTGTCCCCACCTCCGCGACCTCAACGACCAACGTCGGAGATGCGTCCTCGGTGGCAAACTCGAACTCCATCCACTCCTCCGAGTCACTAAGGGCCATGCCCTCTGGACCACGGGCGAGGAGGGCAAACCTGCATCCCGGCGACAAAGCATCCGCCAAAGCAAACAACCAGAACTACAGCTACAACGATCAGTGACAAGAAAAACCTAGGTGAGAAGTGACATGAAGCGCAATTAGGTGCAGAGGACCAAGGCGACCACAGAGGAGAGTAGCTGGCCAGAGAAATTCTTCACCCCGAAACCATTGCCGGTGACAAGAGCA
The DNA here is from genome assembly GCA_018135685.1 of Themeda triandra. NCBI lineage: Eukaryota > Viridiplantae > Streptophyta > Magnoliopsida > Poales > Poaceae > Themeda > Themeda triandra. Next base: position 792,091 of record JAENPR010000215.1, on the reverse strand, counting down.
TGGAGCTCAAGACGGCGCCTTCAAGAAGGATGTGGCACCAAGAGGTGTCACCGTTGTCCGCCCGACCTTTGTCGGGCTGAGCTTTCGCTCGTAGCTCCTTGCAACCAAGTAACGCAAGGGGACGCGCAAGGATACCGACCACGCCACCACGATGTCAAAGACGTGCCGCCGGAGCAGTCATCCAACGGTGCGAGACGGCGTGCGCGGCGACCATGCTCCCCGGGTGCCGCCCGCCCGACACCGACAGTCGGGGGCCCACACTAGCAGGCCCCGCCAGCCCAGGCAGCCCTATCGGCGAAGGAGGACCTGCGCAGGCGGACGTGCACGGGGGGAGGGGGGCGGATCCGGGGGCCATGGGCCCAGGATCCGGCCAGCCCCGACCCAACTCGGTCGCCGAAGGTCCCAGCGGGTGGCCGAGCACCATGGCCGTCGGCGGAACCCCGCAAGGCCGCCAGAAGAGAAGGGGCGGGGATGAGGTGTCAAGGCGGCGGATCCGGCCCGCCGAAGAAACAGATCCGGCCGCCCGCCAACCGCCGCGCGCCGTGGTCGCCATGGATGCTTGGGCTGAAGAGCCGGAGGGAGGAGTTTGGGGGTGGAGCGAGTGGTGGTGCGGACGGGGCGCCATTTGGGGCCGCCGCCGCCACCACGACTATGGCGGCGACGGCGGCCGGAGAGAGCCGGCGAGTGGGGGCGGAAGGGTGGCGGCGCGGGCGCCCCCGAGTCGCCCTTGGTCGGGGCGGTCGGGGGCCTCTGTGCTCTCCAAATTCCACAAACATCAATTTCCATAAATTGAAGATTGACAATTTGACATGGCTTTGTTTAAAAAAAATGACATAGCTGCTATTAAGTATATGGTACACTAGCGACCTGCAGCCTCAAATGGAAGTGACATTCAGCACAAATAGAATGACATGGCTGCTATGAATGCCATGTTGACCTTATGTCACCTTAACATGCTTCTATTACATCTAATCAGCCATATTCCTTTCACATGCAGAAAATAAAATGATTATCAAACTAATTTTGATTGCATCATACATAACTGTACTCTTACTAGCAAGGTGAAACCTAAGGAGCACTTAAAAACCATAAACAAGCTATCTTGAACATATGTTTATCCAAAAAAGAAAAAAGAAAATCCAACATAGCCGGTTATCTTGGCGAAAAATATACTGCACAATGCAAGAAACCAAACTCAGCCTTGTTGAACAGTTTAAATCACCCTGATCTACACCTTCATTAGTGCACGAAATCTCCTAGATTCGTGCTGAATTCAAGAGAGAGAAAAAAAAAAAGAGAGACAGATGGATGAACAGAGGCGTGTAGCGCAAAGACAATCATTGTTTCCTTTCGAATCCACCTTTATACCAGGATCAATCACTCAAACGAACCGATAGGAAAAGGGATAACAGATTCACATGGATATGCATCGAAAGCTTCATCCATCCACGCAACAAAATATAACCACCCAAAATTGAATCTTTAATTTTGCACCGAGCAGGCGACACGAACCTGAGCATTCATTACGGCTGGCGGCTGCTGCCTCGGAACCGCGCCGCTGCTGTTGTCGACTTGGGGACGAGGGGGAAGAGGGCAGCGCCGCCGGAGAGACGCTGTGAGACGGCGGCGACGGACAGGACAGCGGCGGCGGTGACGGCGGCTAGGGTGAGGCAGCGAGGAAGAGGGTCGCGCTGTTGGGAGTTGCGCGTGGGGGCGCAGGGGGAAGAGCCACCGGGAGGTGACGCCCCCGGCCGCCGTTCACCACTCGTCAGTCGCGTCGGGAAGAAAATGCGTCGGGCTGGGCTGCGGCGTCGGGGTCGGGTTGGGGTGAGATGACGACCAAAATACCCTTATACAAATTAAATTAATAAAAATTGCTAATTTTTTTTCACAAGCAGGCTCATATTTCATCAAGAGGACAGACAAGCCCTGAGACTTAGAGATTGCGAATTGCGGTGAAAGTGAGTAGCCGTCAACACACAAACGCCACCTATTCTACTGGATACATAGCGGAGCCGTTGGGAGCTATTGGGAATTTTTGAGAATTATTTCCGATCATTGTAAAAGGGATATCTCCCTTTTCGGCTCTCTTTCATATTCTCATTTTCCTCTCCTTTATGGCATAATATAGGTATATTGATACACGTTCTTCAGAAGTTACGTTATGACTTTATGCAGAGCTATATGGAGTATCATGCATTTCTGACTGAAAAATAGATTTTAAATTTTAAAATCCGTTTGGACAAACTACACAAGCGGGACTGAAAAATAGATTTTAAATTTTAGTTAGACTTACTTTTCTCTAAGGATTATTTTTTAGACTTCTACTTCAACATCCGTTTGGACTCCATGAATCAAAACAAATATGTAGAAACTAGAAAGTGCTTCCCGTTTTGTCACTAGATTATTTTCTAATCTTCTCAATTCCTATGAACCAAACGCTGACCCTTCCTCCTGCCTTGATTTAGGCACGTTACATTAAAGCAACTCCAATAAAGTCGACATACTTTCGGATTATTATTAGGAATAGAAATTTGGTTGAGAAAAATACCTGCCAGTAGTCTCTTTAATTGAATATATCTAAATATAGTTATTATCTAGGAGTATTACGGATTTATCATTAGCCAAAGATGGGAGAATGAAAATAACTCTCTACTAGATTACATACAAAAATAGAAAACTGTTGGAGAGTGAAAAAAATATACAGAGTAGAAAACAATTTTACTTAAATGAACCTCCAAATGATAATTTAGAGATAGAATTTTAAATGCTCTTAGAGATGCTCTTAGATTTCAGCAAACTGCTGCAATTTTTTCAGCTTCAGAGATCAAATCATGCATAAGAATATATATCATTTTAGATTCACACAAAAACCACTATACATTTTTTTTTACAAAGCCATTCGCTCTTCATCACACCATCGTTCCCACATGGTTCAACTTGCCCCTTCCGCGCTCGATTTGCCGCCATCCTCTGCATTCTTATCGCCAGCGCCACCGGCGTCGCTCGCCGTCGGCGTCGCCGTGGGTGCATGATCCGTTACGCACTGGAACCGGCAGGCGCTCGGCCTCGGCCTCCGCGCCGCCTCTGTGTCGCTCCCGGTCTCCATCATCAGTGCGCGCAGGCACCGCCTCGGCCTGGGCCTCGCCGTCGCCGTCGCCGGCGCCGCCTCACCGCCACCGCCACCGCTGCTGCTGCGCTCTTCTGCCGCGGCGCCACGACGAGCGGCGGTCTCCTCACAGGCCCTTTGGCTTCTCTTCCGCTCTCGGGATCGGCGCTGGTGCCACCGCAGCAGCCGGCTGCTCCTCGCGCGCGTTCTTGATGTCCACGTGCACGCCGGGGTCGCCGGCGGTGCACGTGCTCTCTTCCATCGACGAGTTGTTCACGCTCTGCACGTTGCTGTTCACGTTCGCCGCCACCGCCGGCAGCCTCGACCCCGGCACCGGCACCGGCACCCCTGGCTCTGCGGCGGCTCTCGGCTGTGGCGCTGGCGCTTCCGTGGGGCCGCCGCTGCCGCTGCCGAGGACCATGCTCGCGCCGACATTGTGGCCGGCGAGCGTGATCACGCGGTACCCCTGGCCGCTCTCCGGCCTGGGCGCGGCCGGCGCCTCGCGCGCGGCGAGGCTCTTGAGCCCGTCCTCGATCTCCCGCCGGTACGGCGCGCGCGCGCCGTCGAAGAGCCGCGACCGCGGGAAGCCGGAAATGGCGATCTTGGTGTCGTTGCCGCGGCTGCTGTCGTCTCTGCCGGGCCTCTGTTCCTGGCCGCCGGAGAGCGTCAGCTCCAGGTCGGCTGTGGACGGCCGCCCGCCTCGGAGCTGCGACGAGTCCGAGCTCTCGACTGGAATCGTGTCCGATTCGTCAGAGGACTCAGCTTGGAGAGGGATGTCTTCCATTTCCACCGCGGCGTGTGGCGCCGGCCTCCGGTGCAGAGACCCTGCCGGAGTCGGTGGTGGCGGCGAAGGTGGCTGAGGTCGGGGTGAGGATGGCATTGTCCGCGGCACTGGTGACGGCGGCCGTGGTTGCTGCCGCCATGACCCCACGCTGCTTCTGTACGGAAGCCAGAAGCGGAATGGCTCCGGCTGCGGCGGCAATGACGACGGTGGCCGTTCGCCAGACATGGCTGCCGTGGGGTCGATGGCCTTGACGGAAAGGAAACAACTCGAGGTGTTTGCATTGCATTGCATTGGATATGAAGCGAAGCTATGTACTGCTCGCATAGTTTCAGAGGTTTCCATTTGCCTCGGTTGCTGATTGCATGCAACCTGGTGTTGCCTTGAGCTTGTCAAGAAAGGTAAGGAATTGGGGCTTTTCCTTGTCTTGCAGCTTTGGAGAAAGGATGAACCGGTTGTTTGTCAACTGGATTAAGCAGGGCATCACGTTTGGACAAGGTTCAGAGGTTCAGTAATTGGTATCATGCCATTTAACCACCTGCAGTTTTCACCGAACTTGAGTAGTTCAGTTATCACAAACAATGCTGTAATGGGCACGATAAACATGAAGATCTGCTGTAAGGATAAAGCAGGTTACCTTTCAACTGACAGGAAAATGTTCAGGAAGATTAGAATCGAGTAAAAGACAACCAAAACCATTGGAACAAGTAAAATTTTATTCATATAAAACAATCTAATTATCGAACAAACAGCTTCTACATGTTCACAAAGAGCCATCTTACACCATATTACCTACAACCAAAACCTTAAATGGGCCCTAAAATGAGCACTGCTCCATAGCTTATCTTACAAGAATTGACTTGTTAATCTAAGGGAGGATCCATGCCGTCCACCTTTTCTTCTCTGTCGCCACCTTTCCTTAATGTCACCACATTCTGTCGTTGGATCACTTGTGCTATCACCAGACATTTCTTCAGTTTCTTGCTTGGTAACAGCGTTTTTTGAGATGCTCCGCAATCGAGCAGTTTCCGCTATCAGGTCATTCACCAGCATCTCAGTTGTCTTTGTGGTAATCCCTCTCAAGTACCACGAAATGGGTGGTGGGGGTAAAAGAGCAGGCTCGATAAGCTGGTCCAAGGTAATGGCACATCCAACTCTTCCCCTGCCACCAGTACAAGATTCATATTCCTCCAATGTATGTGGGTCTAGAGGAAGACATAACTCCTTGTCAATAAAAAGGGGCTCTATCTTCCAGCAACCCTCAAACTTCCTCATAAAACCGGTCCGCCCCTGCCTAAACTTTACCTGCAGAAGTAATGCATGGAGCAAATATCAGGCAACATATTTCATGTGCTGACCAAAGAATAATGGCAATTCGTTAAAAAAAAGAATAATGGCAATGCTTCAGATTTTTACAGTGTGATTTTTTCTGTTCTGGTCAACAAAAACATGAACTGATAAGATGCCAGACCACCACAGGAACTTCCAGATTGCTGCCTGCTCCACTTCAACTATTTGTCTTGATCCTTCGTCAAGCAAGACTTTCCTTGATATCACTTCCTGAAAAAAGTGAAACAATATCCAAGCCATGAATGCCTATAGCTCTATGGTGAAATCTGGACATTCCTGGTCCCTTTTCTTCTCATGAGAAATTTTAATGGCTTATTATTTTCAGTAAAAAAAATGAACTATGCATGGGTCATGTTTTTCTTGGTTCATGAAGTAGTAAGTACACATGGCCCATCATTGAACTATCCAAAAGCTCCTTCTGTATTACCTATGCAAGAGCACTGACAATCAGGTTATTCCAACTAGGGCATCCACCAAGTTAATGTATTCAGTGTTGGGGGATCAAAAACAGAGTAACGTATTCAGTCAGCTCCACCAAGCAATCACAAGTACAAATCAGCTTGTTCACTCTGAATAAGTAAAAGCACACCTGTACACACCTTGATATTCTTGAACACCCTTTTGTTCCCTGGATCAATTATGATGTTGTATACTGCATCCGGTGGTAATCCTGCCTTAAATCTCAGATTGAGGTTGCAAAGGGAACCTTCTGGTACAGTCACCTGTAAACATTTGATCATGTAAGCATAAGTTCTTAATAAACTGTATGAAGTATGAACATTCTTGAAAGTATGTCAGACATTTTTCAGCCTCGAGATCAATAAAAGCTAACTCTAACAAACTGCTAGGGCTTTCTAATACATTTAGGTATTTTGATTCGGTGTAAGTTTGGCATTAAAAGCAACCGTAAAGCAGCAGTCCTGATACAGAGAGGAAAAGTGTTCTGCAGCGTGGATACCTTTATTTCCGGCGGCTCGTCGGTCCAGCTAGGATTGTCCCACCAAGCTTGGAGCTGCCTATCCAAGCGAACCTCCGCAGCAGCAGCAGCAGCAGAACGCGACTGTTTCGCCCTCACTGACGACGATACCTCAGCGCTCATGCGACGGCCACCACCATCCTTGTTCAAGAAACGCCCAAAATGCACCTGTGGCAAGACGCAGGCAACAACAGATTCACATCTGCACAAACAGTTCCAAACCCCTTGTCTTGATCTTTCCCTTTTGACAAACCGACCTGACCTTAAGAGAGCTCTGAATCTTATCCGGAATCTGCATCAGGCTGTTCCATCCCAGCGCAGGTCTGCGCAGCCAGCCATCCGCCTGGAGGCCGACCCACGGCTCTTGCCTGCTGCTGTCTCCCATCAAGAAACCAAATGCCCTAGAATAATAACAAGTGACCCAGACATGAATGAAATAGAAAGGCATCGCGACCCCAGCAGCTTGAAGAAATGGAGAAAAATCTAACCTCGGGCCGATAGAAGAGGTGGAGCTCCGTTCAGATGTGGGATGGCTCAGGAACGGGAAGGAAGCAGGACTGCAGGAGTGACGTGAGCAACCGTACAAGAGAGCCGCCAGAAGGGACGATGAAGGTCAGAGCTCCCGAGTTCCGTCGCCCGGTCGCCGTCGGCGAGCTTGGTCGGCCAGTCTTTCTCCTAGTCCAATCTCGATCGATCGGCTCAGTCCCGAGCCCTCACACCTAAAGTTTTCCAAACGGGTCAGGCCCGCTGGGCCGGCCCAGGCACGGCTCGGCCCGTCACCTATAGTGCCCGTGCCTGGCACGGCCCGTCGCGTGCCCGTGCCTGGGCCGCCAATTCGGTCCGTGGGCCAAGCACGGGCACGGCACGGAAAAGGCCTTGGCCCGCCTCAGGCACGGCCGTTTGCCATGAGCCGTCCGATCCAGCGCCCTCTGATCCCTGCCATCGATGAAATTAGGGTTGGAGTGGCCGCGTATATAAGCAGCCCCCCTCTCTCCAGACCCCGTCGCCCAAACCCTAATCATTTTCTCCTCCCCCCGGCAGCTGCAACTCGCTCTCGCCCTCTCCGTCAGCCGTGGCGAAGGCGAAGGGAAACCAGCCGCCGCCGCCCCCACCCCTTCGGCTCGTTCTCCGGCAGCTACGACGCCGCTGCTCCGACGAAGCAGGTAAGCAAGCTCGTCCTCTCCTCTATCCTCGTCCTCATGTCTTCTCCTCGTCCTCTCCTCTGTCCGCATGAGCTAATCGCCTAATCCTCTCTCTCTCTTTGTGCAGATCTGCTGATCCGCTGATGCTCGAAGCCGCTGCTCCTTCTCCGGCGCCGGCGGCTCCGTCTGCGAGGTAAGCTCAGATCTATCTTCATCTTCTTCTTTGCTTCCTTCTCGATCTCGACTTCATCTTCTAACTTCCATCTTCTTAATCTTCTTCATCTTGTTCTCGCAGCCGTTTGATGGTAGGGCTAGGGCCCGTGAGGAGGACGGCGGCAGTGGCACCTGCCTCTGTCTCTGTCTCTGAGATGGAGACAGAGGCCAGTGTGACTGCCATGGCCGAAGAGATGGAGAGGCAACGCGACCTCCCTGGTGACTCTGAGGACGACGACATGGGCTCGGACGAGCTTGAAGAGCTCTTCGGCCGTGACGCTGTGTCCGGTGAAGGAGGAGCTGCGTCCGGTGGAGGAGCTGCATCAGAGGACCCCATCGAGTTGGAAGAAGACGGTGAGAACGCCGACGGCGACCATGTCTCATGGCCCTCTACATCTGACGTCTGGGAGGATTTCCAGAAGATCTTCAAGATGGGTCCCAAAGGTAAGGAGGTAAGGGTCGGCGCTGTCTGCATCCATTGCAAGAAACGTTATTCTGGTAGATCTTCAGGTGGCACTGGCCATCTTCGTCGTCATAGGTATAAATGTGCTAAGAGGAGGGAGAAGACTAGGGGATTAAGTCAGTCCCAGATTTCTTTTAATCCTGATGGATCTATGCGTTCTTGGGATTACTGTCCTATGCGTGCTCGTAATGAACTTTGTAGAATGCTGTCTAGGGTTGATGTTCCTATTAGCTTTGGTGAATGTGCTGATTTTGAGGATTATATTGTCAATACTCACAATCCTAAGTTCAAGGCTGTCTCAACGCAAACCACAACTAGAGACCTAGCCAAAATGTTTGCTGATAGGAAGAGCAAGCTTGTGGAGTTTCTGTCTTCTGATGCTGTTAATTGTGTGTGTCTTACTTCTGATATTTGGTCTGGCAAAGCTAAAAAGGATTACCTGAGTCAGACGTGAAGAGTCTGATGGGCTTTGCTCTTTCGTATTGGGTCCCCACGTCTCTTTGAGCTAATTTCCCCTAAAAAGAGCCTAATTTCCCAGTAACCTGACTGGGAAATTGCCTGATTGCAACTAATCATTGAACTTCCCCTAAAATAATAATTGAACTTCCCCTAAAAGAAGTAATAATTTAACTTCTTCTAAAAACCAACTAATAATTGAACTGAATTTTTCTCAAAAAGAACTAAAAGAAAATTTGATAATTGAACTGACGAAAACCTAACAAGGATCCCCATGTACAATATGACAACGTTCACCAAAATTCAAGACATGATATGTTCTTTTGATGTACAAAGTAGCCGTCAAAGTATCTAAAAATGTTTTGCTTTCTGCATTACAATCGGGACAATATAAAGGGAGGGGCTCAAGCTCTTCAGTCTTCAACACGTTTTTTTTTTCTCCCACAATATGCTCCTCTGCAGTAGTACTAAGAACAGATATCCGTATCAAACAATCCCTTGGTTGGACCCATTGCGCTGTACACTGAAGTGATATTCTCCACTGTGGCGGGTAATGTGGTTATCATTTCTGCGCTTGGCAGCCGTTGTTTCATGCGGATGTGCAGCCATGTGTGATGACGATGCTTGATGTTCATAAATCTCGCCATCGCCTGCTAACACCTGAGGTTCGTGGCATTCCTCTTCCGGCTGTAAACCTGTCAAAAGTCCCAAGTAAACATAACAAATGAAGTTAACTACTTGCCATGATCCAGCTCACTTGTTTGGACACTTATACAGGCTTCCATCGTACATGCTCGAGCATTTACATTCTTCTACAATGGTAGCAAACTTAAATAGGAACTTTTGATGAAGAATACATTATCATGTTCATGTGATGGAAACTACGTAAATATAGTAGCAAACGTTTCAAAAGTTTGCATTTTCCTAACAGGTTATTGGACATTTGTTTCAGACCGTAGGTAGTACAAGAGCATCACTCTGCGCAAAATCTTGATTCACATCAAACACAATTTGTATTCTCTTAGATTCTATTTTCATATGTTAGAATTTTGCTCTGATCTCAACCATGATAATTACTCATGTTGACAAGTCTTATATGGAACCCTATTCTATTACATCTTTGACTACTTACCATTCATAAATGTCTATATTCATGAAAAGGAAAGAATATATAGTCATGCAAATGTAGCACCGCATTAAGAAGAGAGGTCTTAGAATACAACACACCCAACAGATTAAAAAAATGAGAACAGGGTATACTGAGCTTCTTAGCCTTAAAAACCACAACAATACTTTTGAAAAATTCAAGACCACTTTTGAGCCTTTCCAGCTTATACAAGAATACTTCTCATTTATTATTTCAACTTCAAAACTGAAAAATAACATATTTGACAAATACATTTATTAAAGGTTGCATTTTTTGAGATAGTGAAAAGTATTTGGAACTCGGAGGACCATCCCATTTGGTACACTAAGATATATTCAAATAAAGATCTGACCTGTTATTTAATGTTTCAAATGTTTAGATATCTAAGCACCATACCTGCTTTGTCATTGGACACTGGATTGTCAGTTGTTGAGGCATCTGAAAAGGAGCCAGATGCAAATAGTCCACTTGAACTAGATGCAATGGAAGAAATTCGAGATGGAGATGATGGGGACTGGTGTCCAGGGCTTAGTTGTACTTTCTCTCTAGTTGAGTTTGGCTACAAAAAAGAAACAAGAACATTGGAAATAACTATTGGTACACGAAAAAATATGTAGAAACAAACATGGGAGATGCATTGCACGTTTACCTTGTTAATAAAATTAGGCTCTTCACTTTTATGTCCATCCATATGGTAAGAGAATGTCAATTTTTGCTTCAGCTTATTTTGTGGATAATCAACTTTACCATTGTCTGAAAAAGTTATTCCTACTGCCCCATCTTTGTTTGCAGGCTCCTTTAGAACAGTATCTGAGATAGCACTACTTGATCCAACTTCCTTGACTTGTTCTGAGCATGTATAGGATTGGGAGCTTAGAGAACATGACTGCACTATGCAATCCTGGCACCCCAAAACCTCAATTTGGAGCTTTTTGTGGTTTGAAAGTGACTTAGGTAATGCTTTGAGTCCAACACAGTGTGATAAATTAAGATACTCCAAATTACTAAGTTTATCAAAAGCAGATGGTAGATATTCTACACTAGGGCAGTGTGAGAGATTTAGAAACTGAAGAGAAGTAAGGTATTCAAAGGACTCTGGGAGTTTAAGATCAGAACAAAATGAAAGGTTCAGACCCTTCAAATATGCAAGCTGGCCAAATGATTGGGGGAGTAGCTCAAGTTTTGAGCATTTTGACAGACTCAAAAATTGAAGTGAACAAATGTTGCCAAAAAAGTCAGGTAGCATTCGAAACTCAAAACCACTCAAGTTTAAATCCACAATGGAAGAGAAACTAGAGAATGATTGGAATAATTCATCAGGTAATGTTGGAAGCTTAGAACACTTCGAAAGGTTCAAAAAGCGAAGTTTCCTAAGATTTTCTAGAGATGCAGGGAAACTTCTAACTTCAGGGCAGCATGACAAATTTAGATAATGTAACTCATGCAACAAATCTAGGTTATTCAATCGCTGAAGTTTCTTGCAACCTTGGAGATTCAAATAATTCAGCTTCTTTAAGTTGGCAATGAAGGCTGGTAGCTCAGTTACTTCAGTATCTGACAGATCCAGTGTCTGTAGCTTATGAAAGCCACTAATTTGGGGAGGCAGATATGCAATGGACAATGTTGAAGCATCAAGATATCTCAGTTGTTTCAACTCAAAAACTGGAGCCGGCATCTCCTTCACAGAACACCCACTGATATCCAAAACACGCAAATATTTGTTCACTGAAAGAACTTCGCTGACATGCTGTAATTCTGCACCGCTTGTCTTGAAAATTAGTGACCTTACTTTGGAAGGCCAAGCCTTGCTATCTATTGATTGTAAGCTAGAAGCAGACACTTGTGCATAACGATAATCATAATTTCTATTACTGCGTTCATTCTTAGCATCTAAGATCACAAGGATATCTTCACCAGCAACTGACCTAGCAAGATCGTGTGCCAAATTATTCATGCAGAGCTTTTCATCAGAAGTATTGGATATTTCTGCATCAATCTGTAAATGGAAACGAGGTTAATTAGTTAGCTTACTCAACTAAACCACATAAATTGCTATGGTGCAAGAACATTTTGGTTGATCTTAGTCTTAGGAGAGATAAAAGGATACAATAAATAGACAATCTCAAAAGAGAAAAATGCACAGTTCATAATAACAGGACATTATTATGTAAACCTTATTTCATGGAAATGTATTTACTAAATTTTATTGAGATGGATTTACTATGGTGCTTGTAAGAATAAATAAATATTGTAAGTACAAGTGTAGAACTTACCTGATGCTTCTCTAGAACCCGAAGGAAATAAATATCTTTAAGTTCATCAATGTATTTCTCAGCAGTAACATCTAACGGCAAGGTTCCATGTTTGGATTCAATCATGTCAAGTGCAATCCATTGCTGAATAAGTTTTTTCTTATCAATGACACATCCTTTAGGGAAGATTGAACAATATATAAAGCATAACCTTAGCTCATGGGGCATATTGTAGTATATTATCTTGAATGATGGAAATATTGGCACAATTTTGTTTTCAGGATAGTCTTCCTCTATCTTCCACGTGTCTTTGTCTTTTGCAGCTTTCCATACCTCACGCCTCTGTCTTTGAGCATTCACCACAGATCCAAGAAAGTTGGCTACTAAGGGTATGCCTTCACATCTCCTAACAATTTCTTCTCCATATTCCCTGAAAAGTGGGTCGCTATGACCCGCCATTGCCCTCTGAGAGAATATAGTTGAACAATCATCTTCTGACAACAAAGACAATTTGTATGGTGGCACAGTGGATATCAGCTCGGCTACTTTACTGCTGTGAGTGGTCACTATGATCTTGCTTTCAGTCTTTCTACCTGTAAGCAACATCTGCTTCAGCTCATTCACTTGTTCATCTTTGCCCCACAAGCTATCCAAAACTATTAAGCAGCTATACCTATTAAGTATGTCTTGAACAGCATTCTTGATTGACTGCATCTGCATGTTTCCCTCAATCTTTTCTGTAGTTTGCAAAACTATATCTCTTCCAATTTTTTGAAGGTTGACACTGCCCATGGAGACATGAACCCATATCCTGAATCTGAATGTCTCTGCTCTTGCATCATTGAAAATAAGTTGTGCAAGCGTTGTCTTCCCAAGGCCCACTGGCCCAACTATGGAAATAATGGTAAGTTCTTTCACATTTATCTGCATTAACATGTACATAAGATGTTCCAAGTCTCGATCCCTCCCGACAATTCTGATGTCATTATTTCTGTATGATGTTGTCTGCTTCTCATCAAAATTTACCACTGAGTTAATATGTGAGATGAAATGATACTGGTTAGGTAAATTTTGCCTTGTCTGTAACAACTCCCTCTTGGATTTCATCTTATAAACCATGCTGACCTTTGAAAGCATGGGATTGGATAAAGAGCAGAGTAAAGATCCCTGCAAGTGCAACCACATTTACTCTGTGAGTTTGCATTCACTGTTTCGGCAGCAAAACACAGCTGAAGAAGTGTTGGTGCAATTGTTAAGAACAGAAACCCAAGGCCCAACTGTATTAAAATTTAGAATGGCATGTCCTTTTATTATTTTTAGATTAGTGATAAATAATGCTTAGTGTATATTGGTGTAATGTAATCCGCAGGTCATGAGCCTAAACTCCGGAGAATCACATTGGAAAATTCAACATAAACAACTCACCTGAATAAACGGTGGGTGTGAATTTGACTCTGGCCTTTGGTCAGAAAGGCGAGATGCCACATTGTTAAGCTATATGCAATGGCAGGTATTCTAAACGCAGGTCATAGATTGTGAATTATAGCTTATTACACAGGTTTACTACTTGAGACAAGAAATATGATTGTATCTTTGTCACTGATTACTGAACTACCAAGAGCTGCAGGAAAAGGTACCACAGCAGATCTATAAAGTACAAGTGAGGAGAAAAACAACATAACCATTCCGGCAGCCAAATGAACACCACAGATTCACACTGCTGTGATTGTGATCCTTGACTACGGAGGCTAAATTTCAAGCTGTATAAGATTCCAGCAGCCAAATTAGTATCGTTCTTACCTTCTGAGCATAGTTGCCTCCCTCATATTCCTCCTTGGAAGAGTAGTACCCATCAACGATGTCTTCGATATCGTAAGCCAGAGACTTGATCTGGCCCAGCCAGTGCCGCAGGTTCGCCCTATCGCGCCCGAAGGAGTTGTTCTCCGCGTTCTTGAGGAGTCCTTCAAGGTACACCAGGGTGTCCTTGATGCCCTCAAGGTCGTCACTGAAGCTGCAGCACAGCTTCGCCTCGCCCTGCGCGACTCCGATGATCTCGTTGATCTTCCGAGCGACCTGGTTCACCGTCGCGGCGACGAGCATCTCGGGGCCGACCATGGCTGGACGTCGTCCCGTGGGAGAGGGGGGCGACGGAGGAAGAGCGTAGTAGGTGGCACTGGACTCTGGAGGACTGGAGGAGTGGTTCTGGAGAGCATGGATGGACTTGTTGACTTTGACTTCTCCGAGTATCCCTAGTCCACTTTTTTAGCCGAAGTTATTACTGCTCCTTTGGTTTCCTATCTATATACATAGAAAATATATATACCAAAAAGTTAAAATAAATTATAATTTAGAACAGAGAAAGTAGGATGGAGCGGAGATTCAATAGATGCAGGTCTTCGTCAATTGGTTCAACCCTTTGAACAGCCAGTTTAAAACGGTTAAAATAACACATGATTTAGAGCATATACACAAACATTTCAATCTAATTTCAATGGTAGTATTTCTTCTTATCAGCGTTGAGGCACGTGTGTCAAGCTGAGCGTTAGTGTCTCTCCTTACCGGTGTTGAAGTGGGTGTCTAAAGTGCAGGGAAGGAGATTTGAACCTTCACTCTAGCTTCCATGCACCGTGGTGGTTCGAGCTAGAATGGGGAAGAAAAATGTGTCTAAAGTGCAGGGAAGGAGATTCGAACTCCATCAACAATGAAAATGAAGAAATACTATCACTAAGCTAGACATATGTTTGTGTACGTGGTCTGGTTCACGTTTTATTTGAAACGTTTTGAACCGACGGTTCAAACAGTTGAACCAATTGAATCGTGAATCGTGGTTCCATCTCTAGTTCAATCCTAGATTTGGCTCACGACGACTAATGGAACTTGAGTATACGGAGAAGGCCACACACGTTTATGGATCTCTACATGCAGTACTTAGTTATCTATAGTACACACGGTTTTTCTCTCATAAATTTTTTTTTAGTTCTTGTGCTTTTATCTGGTTATAAGAGCATCTCCAACAACTTGGTAAAAATCACTTGGTATATCTTAAGTTATAGCAAGTTGGTATTTTATTTGGCAAGTGAAAATAAGATCTCTCTCCAACAACTCCTTATTCCAACTTGGTAAAAATCAAAAAAGGTAGGCCAACTAGTACCAATCCAAATTTTTTCTCCCCTCGCGCTACTAGCTTCCTCGGCGCGACTCTTCCCCTAACTCCCTTCGGTCTTCAGCACAATAGCATGCAAACCACCATTCAACGTTGATGCCAGGCCATCCATTCTGAGTCAGGTTTGAGAGGTTCATGTCCTATCGCCAAGCATGGAGACTGCCGACCACTGAGTTTCCATCCTATTTGTAGACAATAGCGACAAAGAAGACACCACAGGAGACAAAGAAGCATGCAGACCGCACAATGGTATTTGTAGACAGCAGAGACAAAGAAGCATGCAGACCGCAGGAGGGGGCCGTCGAGGCCGATACAAAGTCCACACCGCGCGCGGATATATACGCGCGCGGGGACTCCATTTACCAAGTTGGGAAATATACCAAGTGGATTTACCAAGTTGTTAGAGAGGTGTTTTTGTGTTTTTGCCAAAATAATAAGAATATCAAGTGAATTTGAGGAGTTGTTGGAGATGCTCTAAGCTTGCAACTTATCTTTATTCTCTTTTTTTATTCCTTCTACCTCTTCATATAATCTATTAAACAACCTCTTATTATACTTCTCTACAAGTACATGTAACCCTATACACACAAAGTAGCCAAACATCAAGGAGTAGGAATATGCTTTTATGTGCGTGTCTCATATTTCCTAAGAGCAAGGATATAGTTGGATGCTGGGTGCTAAGATCTTTGTAACCTACCTCCCAATCTAACCGATAGAGTAGTTTGCTCTTCATCATTATTAATACATTATATACTTAATACTTGTCTTCTTTTTTATACCTAAAATGAAGGCTAACAATCTACTAGCTAACAATCTTTGAATTCCTTGCAACCTACTTTCAGGTTCACTCGTATAATAGCTACATCGTTATTATTGATATGTGGCTCACTTATTCTTCTCATAAGTTTTCTTTTCTTGTGTGCGCTTACAACCTGTTTTCTCTCGTAGAACTAGGTTATGGCCTTTTATTTCTTACTTCCATGTCTATTTTAAACTTACACTCTACTCTCTTTTTCTCTCATTCTCCCATCTTAATATACATACTCCTTTCGTTCTAAAATAAGTGCTCATACAATATTTCAAGAAGTCAAACTATTTTATGTTGGCAACGTATGCTATGGAAACCAGGTTTCCGTGGAAACTATAGAAACTCGCACGTGGATCGTTGGATCTAAATCCAATGGATATGACTAATCTCTCTTTTTCGCAAAATAAACCCCAGATTTAGATCAACGATCTATTCATCCGTCAATAGGTTTATTTTGCGAAAAAGAGAGATTAGCCATATCCATCGGATTTAGATCCAACAATCCACGTGCGAGTTTCCATAGTTTCCACGGGAACCTGGTTTCAATAGCATACGTTCAACTAAATATATACATAAAAGTAATGGGTCCCGCTATTGGCTTCCAATAGCTTATTGGAAGCTCCAGCCAACTAGTCACCCACCCACCTATCCAGCCAACCACCCACCACACATGCAGGTGCTGACGCGCGCAGGTGCTGACTCAGCAGGCTGGACGCATACAAACGCAGGTTAGAATGCATATAGACTTTTTTGCTGCGACAATGCATATGAACCTGCTGTTTGAGTGCACTGAGTGCATACAAACTAGTTCTAAGATACATATAAACCTCCACGTGAGCAGACCTTCCACCAGACAGAGCTGACGCAGGCTGACACAGCTGACACATGCTGACATGCATGCCTCCACTCGAATTTCTTTCGTTTTTTCGCAATAATTCCTAAATGAAGCATCCGATTCAAAAACGGTTTTCACCATTGAACTCCTGACATTTTTGTGCACGATTCAAGATCCATTATGAATATATTTTTTGATTTTTTTAAAATTCATAAATTTGAAATTTGAATAATGACATGTGACAGCTGAGTGCATATAGTCATTTGTCAAGATGCGTATAAAGATTTTTGGATGGCAGATTGGATGTATATAATCAGTGGTCAAAGATACATACAGATTTCAAATTTATGATATTGTCTTCTCCAAAATTTGAAATTTGAATTATGGCCCGTGTTGGACAATAGTATGCATATAACACTGGTCAAGATATGCGTATAAAGTGCTTTGCACCAACGTTACATATTTCCAACAACTCATATAAGTGTGCTCCAACAATGTATACATACTTGTTTGAAATTTGAATTCAATTCAGATGAAGACAACATACAGAAATATCTACAAACTCTACAGCATAATACACATATCTATTTGTGTAGAAGCATACAGTAATCGTTCCAACAAAATATGAATACAAGTGTTCTGACGATGCATATAAGTGTTCCCCAACAATGTATACAAACTACTTTGAATTTGACATTTGAATTCAATTGCGATAGAAACCTATTAAACTATGCATGTCACAATTTTTCACCATGCATCTAAACCTATCCTTGCAGTCACGGGCCGCTCAGCCACCCCCACGCAATAGCCATCCTTGCGACCGCCCTCATACGAGAACTCTTCATTTCCTACAATATAAACATACAATCAAATCAGATATGCATACATACCCCTCGTAAACATACAATTTCACTATGCGTAAAGACAAAAATATGGGACATGACGCATATATACATGTGTAGCATATAAACAAAAACAACAGCTATGACATAGGAAATATCATGTAAATTCGTGAATATAAATAAACAACAACTATGCATATAAACCTCTAGGATGATGCCCAAATCTGCAACTAAATTGGACAAACCGCTGTCAATCATGCATATAAAACCACGATGCATATAAACCCCTCTCAAAATAGTGCATACAGTTTCGCTTTGCATGAAAACTTTGAATTATACAAACATTGTGCATATACTCATACGAACATTGTGCATATAATCATATATTTCACAACATTTTTCCACCATGCATATGAACATTTGTTATGGATCAAACAGTTTCGCCATGCATACGAATATGAACTAACCCCGCATAAAAATCACCCCCCAAAACATAGCATATAAATTTCTAGAACTAGTGGCCTAAAATAAAAAAATAGACGCCCAACAATGCTCCAATAATGTATATAATACAAATGTTTATAATCATTTAATGACACTGCATAGATATGACACCTAAGCAATTCTGTTCGTCAACAAACTCTGCATACGGCATTCAAGGATAGAGGCCATGCACCCTGCGTGGGAATGATGCTTAGCCACCGTCCATGGTTGGTTTCATCATGCATACAAACCACCATGCATGGTGAAACCACCACGCAGTCGCTGTGAACAGTGCGTACAAACCTTCAGGGGCGGGGCCGTCGCCTATAGAGGAGACCCACCGTCGAGAGCTGTGGCCACCAGTCTAGGGAGCAGCATGCCTCACGCCATTGGAAATGGAGGGCCGCCGGGCGCCATGGACCTAGCAGCCTCGCTCGTGCATCGCCACTGGAAGCCAGGTGCGTCGCTGGCCACATGAGGAACAATGCATATAAATATCAGCGCATATAAATATGAGTAACACTACATAGACATGGTTAGTATCAAAATGGAAAACTGCATACAAACCCACCTCTCCAAAAGCAATCACTGGGAACAGTGCATACAAAACCTTCTTCTCCGCAATCATCCTCCCGCTGCCTCCGTGATGAATCCGTCACCACCGTCGTTGCGTGGAGAGGTGAAGCGGGCCAAAATGCATAAAACCCTTTCCTGTAGGAAAAATGGATGCATACAAACCTCATTATGCATACAAGCCTTCCCTGCACCAAAAATGCATACATACCTCACTGTGTTAAACGTGATGCATACAAACCTCCGGAGGCACGACATAGAAGGTATTACACTCACTGAACCACATAACTTAATTCAATGATGCATAGAAACATATGCTTGCAACCATGAAAAACAATAGAAATTGATATCAGCAACATATGGCTAACTGATCTGAATATATATTTCATATCCAAACATACTGCATATAGATGTCAACAATAGTGCATCACTCCTCGGCCTGGACACATCACAGGAAGCATATAAGGTATAAGCTAGAGACAATTTTTTATGCATATTCACATTCATTATTATTTCATTCAAGCAATCAACATTCACTGGCAGCATGCATATGAATCAGAAAAAAATGAGGATTGAGGAGACTGCATACCAAGTCATTGTAAAATGCATATCAAGTTAGTTTATCCTTCATTTTAAAACAAGTATTCAACATAAGCATAACTTAACGTAAGCCACCATGCAATTTGAATTGGGTTGTTGGTTGAACTAGGCATACAAACCTGTCCAACCCGCATATGAAACCTATCCGATCCGCTTTGCAGCAAACTCGCCATAGAACTCGTCGATCACAGTGCTGCATTGAGGAGGAAGGTCAGCAACATGTCTGGGGAAGGAGACTAATACTAGTATTGCTCAACACACAGAAAAAATGAAGACTGCTAAGGTCCGTATCACCGTTGAACAATGGTAGATGCAATGAAACTTTTTTTGGCACCAACATTGCACCGATAATGTATGATGAATTATGCACGAACCAACCACTTCCAAATCACAGTTCGACAGTGCATATAAAAAATCAAAATAAAATTCCCAGGTCAGGTGTAATTCTCCAATAATGCATATCGTACTGGTCGAGAGGGAACACCATCGCTGCTGCTCCAATGGTGCACAGGAAGGGGCGCTGCTGTGTTGGCATCGCCGTGGTCGAGTCTGCGGCTCTGCGCCGGCCCTGACAGCTTGGGGAAGGAGCCGGGCCTGCTCCCTGTGTGCCTGCAGCCCCGCGCACGCACGCCCGTGTCTCGCGCCGCCGTGTGCACGAGCCCCGCCGCGGATCGGGGAGGGCAGCCCGCGACGACGAAGATCGGGAGAGGGGCAGCCCCGCGCCGTCGTGGATCGGGCAACGGCGGCCCTCGCGTCGTGGAACGGGAAAGGCGCGCGCCGCGCGCGTCGGTGCTCACGGAGAGAGCGGTCGCCGGACAGGAGCTCCTCCGGCACCATGGTAGGTGCGACGGGGTGAGGCAGAGCTTCAGGGCGCGCGGGTCAGGTGGTGCCGCGTCGGTCCCCTGCGCGCGAGGTGCCTCGGGCCGCTGTCCTCCACGCCGTAGGGGTCGCGCTGCCGCTGCTCGAGTAGGGGCCGCGCCGCCGCTGGCGGAGCCGCGTCGACGGTCGGAGAAGGCAGGGACGCCGCCGCTCCTACTGCATCGGGTGGAGAGGTGCCGCTGGGAGGAGGGCGCACTTCCGCCGAGTTGGCCCACGCGCGGTCGGTGGCGGTCGTCAAGGGAGGCGCGCCGAGGAGAGCTAGTGCGCTGGAGCGGGGCCGGAGAGGGGGGAGCTCCCTCGGTTTATATGCTCCAGCGGCCGGGAAGGGAGGAGCTCCGGCTGTCGGCGAGAGGAGCCCCCGTCCTCCCGGTCCGCCGCGCCGCGGCTGGCCGTGGTGGGGAGGGGGACGCGCCGCCCCTGGCCGGCCGCCGCGTCGCTGCTCCGGGCGGGATGGCGTGCGCGCGGGGCCGCCGAGGAGATCTGCCGGAGCCGCAGGGAGGGGTGGAGCCGCTCGCCCCATACGAAGCAAGAGGGACGCGGGGCGACGCGCCGTCGCTGGAGGGGAGCACCGGGCCGGCCCCGTCGCCCGTCGGGGAGGCCGCGCGCCGAGGTTGGGGACGGAGTGGGTCCACGGCACCGTCGGGCATGGAGGGTCGCCGTCCGTCGCGCTTCCGGGGCAGCCGCGCCGCCGCGCCGTCGCGGGAGGGGAGCGCCGGGCCGTGCCTCGCGGTGGCGGTGGTGGTCCTCGCTCTTGATCGGGGAAGGTGGCGGCCCTCGCGGATTGGGCAAGGGCGGCCGCGCCGCCGCAGCTCCTGGACCGGGCGCTGGCCGCATCGTCGCGGACTGGGGCCGCCGGGATGCTTCGCTGTCGGTGGTCGCTCCCGTCCGCCCGTGATTCAAATGAATTTGAAACGCCTGAACGCGTCCGTGCTCGGTGGGATGGGGTCCGTGGAGCACGTGCCTGCAATTTTGACCAGCTCGGGTGGTGGTGGAGGTTGGTGGGTCCCGGCCAGTGGATACTGGTTCGATCAAACCAGCGTGGTGCGTTTTGTGCTGGGGCTTCCCCTACCTTATTGGAAGCCCATGGCTCCCTATAGTATAACATTAAAAGTAATACATAATTGTCGGATACCTAGATTAGGGGGTCCTAAATTGGGTGAATTAGAGACGAGCAAATCAGCCTCATCCCTCTCTAAGAATCCCAAAAACTAACTGACCAAAGAAACCCCCGATCCCTCTCGAGCTGGGCCGGCCCACTATCAGGCCCACAAAGCCTCAGAACCTCCTAAACTCGAGCAGCGGCCGCTCACCCGCTCGAGAGAGAAGTACGGAAACCGCTCGAGCGTACGACCGCTCGAGACGGTGACGTAAACCGCTCGAGCGAGCGGCCGCTCGAGTCTGCCCGCAATAATTGCCTACCCGTAGCACGCACATGGCTACAGGGCTCGAACAGCGCCAGAGTACACTGACACCGCCTAACTCCATGGCTACAGGGCCCGCAATAGTGGAGCGTACGCCGGTCGCTTCACCATTACGCTGCCCATCCCCCGGATTCGAGGATGGCAGGCGCCACTATTAAGTCAGGCCTTGTACTGTGCCACGTGCGGCACCCTCCTTCAAGCACCGTTGTCAACTCTCCGTACCGCCTAATCCGCTGCTCAGTCCCATCGCACGGGACGTCGACCCCTCGAGCCGGCCTCCAGGCGCTCGAGGAAATGATGGCAGACGCGATTGGCGTACGGAGCAAGCAGTGATCAGTCCATCCCTCCTCGACGGCCATCCTGCGGGGTTCCCGGGCAGGCCATCATCGCCCACTCCTCCATTTCGTCAGCCCTCGTCAGGCAAGGACAAGCAGGCCATCACCAGCCATGCTGCTACAGGGTCGAACCGGACCAAAGCATGGTTCCACAGGCTCGAGCCGGACAATAGGGAGCATCTACAACGCCGACGACTCGACGGAACGCCCATACCTCGACGTCATACGCACGATTGCCCTACCTACTCTTGTACTCCTGAGCCTCCCCTTGGCCTATAAAAGGGGATGCCAGGGCCTAGTTCAGGACAGGTGACTACGTTCTAAGGTTTTCACGCCTTCACATGCACACACGTTCCCACATTTTCGCACACTTATTCACGGCTAAGTCCCGCTTGTATTCACCCCTGTACAAGCACCCCGGTGCAAGATAATACAAATCTCTCCCCACTGCTGGACGTAGGGCATCCTTTGCCTGAACCAGGATAAACACTTGTGTCCATCTTGCATCACCATCCGGATTAGGGAGCACGCATAGAAATTTACTCGTTGGTGTTATACCCCCCGGGGTACGAAACACCGACAGTTGGCGCGCCAGGTAGGGGTGCTGCGTGTTTTTCGCTCGATTCCCGCCATTTTCCGGATGGCATCACCCGCTTCCTCGTTTCCGTTCGCCACGGTGATCTGGTTTGGGAGTCTAGAGTTCGTGTCGCTCGGCCCAGGCCACGACATGGCTCTACTCTCGATCGGTGAACCGGGGAGGGACGCTCGTCACCCCCACGCGCGGT
Organism: Themeda triandra; assembly: GCA_018135685.1. Lineage (NCBI taxonomy): Eukaryota > Viridiplantae > Streptophyta > Magnoliopsida > Poales > Poaceae > Themeda > Themeda triandra. Next base: position 769,478 of record JAENPR010000215.1, on the reverse strand, counting down.
GGGGCCGCGCACCGACGCGCCACCACGGCTCGCCACCACGTCGCCGACGCCACCGGCATCGGCATCACCACCGGCGAGCACGGGGCCTTGAGCACCACCGCTCGTGTGCCCTCCCGGCCGACGCCACGATGCACCCGGCCCGGGGTGCCAAGTGTACGGCAGGGGGCACGTGGACAGGGAGTCCTTGACGTGGACCCTGGCTTCACGTTCGCCATGCGCTCGCCGAGAGAGCCCGGCGTGGCGCCTCGAGCGCGCGCACGGCCGACGTCGCCCAACCTGTTGCCACACGGGCTATACCGAGCTCGGCGCAGGCTCCCGTTTGGGCTCACCAACGCCGCCACTACATATGCCAACGCGATCCGGTCAGTCATGGGACCGCGGGAGGAGAGCCCCGGCCCCCTCCGCATGCCGGTATGAACACGGAGATCGTGTGGCCGACGCGGTGGACCGCGGATTTGACGAGCACCGGGCTCACAACGCCGCAACACGGTCGGGAATATGCGTCGCCGGATCGAGGAGGAGAACACGGGGGAGGCCACGGACGCCGTCCGGCGCTAACCCGGACTCCGATGACTCGGACTCGGGGTGCTATGACCCGGCTCGCAAGTGTTTTCATCTCAACGACGACGTCCGTCGGATGAGGAGACCAAGATGCCGCCGCGTGGCCGTCCCTACAGCCAACCGAGCGGGCGTAACGCCGGCGGTTGGGACATCGGCGGCTGGAGCTCTGCGGGTGATCGAGCCGCGTGGGCCGCCACCGCAAGCCCAAGATAATCGACGGCTGAAGACGACGCTCTAGCGGCTCAATGGGCCCGGATCCGGGAAATCGAGACCAAGATGGAGGCGGAGCGCGCGAACTTGGACTTGCTCAAGAGGACCCTTGAGCTAAGCCGGTTCCTCCACCTCGACCTCTTGGCGCCCGAGGAAAGGCCGAGACGTCCTCAACCGCATCGTCAACGACGGGCGGCCGGAAGCGCCACCCGAGCCGGCCCACTTCCCTCGAGCAAGCCGGGAATGTACTTGCGGCGGCTATCTTCTGCGGGACATGCGGCGCCCTCGAACCCGCATGCATTGCGGATACGAGATGAGATCCAAGGGCTCCTCCAAGTCGCGGCCGTCCAGCAGGCCGAAAGCTCGGCCTCGAGACAGCGTGAGGCAGCCCCAGAACAACCACGGCACGAGCGGGAGGGTTCCGTCCACCAGGAGGCACCCCCTCGAGGTGGTAGAGCACCCGCTCGAGAACGCATCCTCGACAACCGCGCGCCTCAAGATGCGCGTCATGACATCAACGACAATCGACGGCGCAAGGCTGCGGGCGCCGAGGACCGTGGCTACAAGGCCCATCGAGGGGGACGCTACGACAGCGACGAGGACCGGCAGGCTCCCGAGCCGCCGGGCCCTCGAGTCTTCAGTCGAGCCATCCGCAACACGCCATTGCCAAATCCGTTTCGACCCCCCACGAGCGTGGTCAAGTACAACGGGAGACCAAGCCCAGCTCGGGCGGCCGACTTCCGGCCGGCTGCCCGGGGGAGGGGCTCGAGAGGATAAGGCAATCATACGCCGGCTCCCTCTGTTTCTCTCGACACCGCTCGACGGTGGCTCGAGGAGCTTCCCCCAATCGGATCTACGATTGGGCCGAGCCGGTCCCGTTTTCGAGGGGAACTTCAAGGGCACCTACATCCGACCCGGCAACTCGTGGGATCTCCGTAACTGCAAACAAAATACCACGGAATCTCTCCGGGACTTTGCTCGACGTTTCTCAAAGCTGCGCACCGAGCTGCCACACATTCCAGATCACGACGTCATCCTGGCATTCGTCTCAGGCACCACTTGCAAAGAGCTCGTGCGGGAGCTCGGGCGCAATCGCCCAAAGACGGTGAACGAGCTCATGGACGTCGTCACCGACTACGCTGCCGGCGACGAGGCCGTGGGGGCCTTCTTTGGTGGGGGCTGGGAACAAGCCCGCGCGTCCCCGGGAGGCGGTGAGGGCTCGAGCAAGGCCCGAAGAAGAACGGGAAGAAGAAGAAAGGCAACCAACAAGGCAAGCGCGGTCGTGGAAGACGAGGTGGCCGCGGCCGAGCGCAAGAAGCCTAGACCCCCACCGGATGGGGGCGTCTTCGACAAGATCTTTGCGCCCCCGTACCACAAGGAACCGGTCAAGCATAACCTCGAGGACTGCCGTATGCTTCGAGGTTACTTCAAGAAATTTGGCCTTGACAAGGACGATGGCAAGAAGGATAAGGGTGGCGAGGACCGAGCCAACGACGATGACGACAATGGGTATCCGCCCATCACCGAGTGCTACATGATCTACGGCGGCCCGGCCACCCAGATGACGCGTCGTGAGCGGAAGGCCGAGCGCAGGGAGATTTTCGCCCTGAAACCCGCCACGCCTCAATTCCTCGACTGGTCGGATGCTCCCATCACGTTCGACCGTGATGATCATCCAGAGCACGTCACCAATCCCGGCGCATACCCTCTCGTCGTCGCCCCGATCATCCTCAACGCCCGCTTCACCAAAGTTCTCATGGATGGAGGCAGCAGCCTCAACATAATCTACATGGAGACCCTCACGCTGCTCGGCCTCACAAGTGCTCACCTCCAGCCGAGCGCCGGGGGCTTCCACGGAGTGGTCCGTGGCAAGAAAGCGCTCACGATCGGCCGCATCGACCTCCCCGTCATCTTTGGGACACGCTCGAACTTCCGTCGAGAGGTCATAACTTTCGACGTGCCCAGTTTCGAGGGGACCTACCACGCCATCCTGGGCAGGCCGTGCTACACAAAGTTCATGGCGATCCCCAGCTATGCCTACCTCAAGCTCAAGATGCCGGGGCCAAAAGGAGTCATCACCGTCAACTCCACGTACGAGCATGCCTACCACTGCGATGTGGAGTGCGTCGAGTACGGGGAATCACTGACGAACATGATGGGAACATCTGAAGACTTAGCCATGATGCTCGATCACATGGCGGGCCGAGGCCTCTGCTCCAACACCCAAGCGACAGCCGGCAACTTCGAGCCCGCCGAAGACACCAAGAAGATCCCGCTCGATCCAAGCTCCTCGGGGAGAAGACGCTGGGTCATCGGCGCCTCCTCGACGGCAAATAGGAAGCGGTGCTCGTCGACTTTCTCCGCGCAAACGCCGACATGTTTGCATGGAGTCCTCGGACATGCCCGGCATACCGAGGGATGTCGCCGAGCACGCCTTGGAGATCCGTCCGGTTCGAGACTGTCAAGCAACGCCTGCGCCGCTTCGACAAGGAGAAGCGCAGGATCGTCCGCGAGGAGGTCGAGAAGCTCGAGAAAGCCGGATTCATCAAGGAGGTACGTCATCCCGAATGGTTAGCTAATCCTGTATTGGTAGAGAAAAAGAATGGAAAAATGAGGATGTGTGTAGATTACACTAGTTTAAATAAAGCATGTCCCAAAGTCCCATTTCCTTTACCTCGAATAGATCAAATCGTTGATTCCACCGCGGGTTGCGAAGTACTTTCCTTTCTCGACGCCTACTCTGGCTACCACCAAATCAAAATGAAGGAGTCCGACCAGCTCGCGACTTCATTCATCACCCCCATGGGCATGTATTGTTATGTCACAATGCCTTTCGGCCTTCGAAACGCCGGGGCAACATATCGGGCCGTATGCATGCTCCATGTCTTCGAGAAACACATAGGAGAGACCGTCGAGGCCTACGTCGATGACATCGTTGTCAAGACTCGAAAAGTAGAAAACCTTGTCGCGGACCTCAAGTTGACGTTTGAATGCCTCCGGGCTAAAAACATCAAGTTGAATCCCGAGAAGTGTGTCTTTGGTGTGCCTCGAGGCATGTTGTTAGGGTATATCGTCTCCCAGCGCGGCATCGAGGCCAATCCCGAGAAGGTCGCGGCCATCATGAGAATGGGGCCAATTCGAGACCTGAAAGGGGTGCAAAAGATCACTGGATGCTTAGCTGCACTCAGTCGGTTCATTGCGCGCTTGGGAGAAAAAGCCTTGCCTCTGTACCGGCTCCTCAGAAAATCCGAGCACTTTGCATGGACACCTGAAGCAGAGGAGGCCCTCTCGAAGCTGAAGAGCATGCTCACATCTCCTCCTGTGCTCGTGCCGCCTCGGCCGGCTCGAGACGGCATACCCGCCGAATCCCTCCTCCTCTATGTTGCCGCAACCACTCAGGTGGTCAGCACAGTCATAGTGGTCGAGAGGCAAGAAGAGGGGCACGCGCTCCCCGTCCAGCGGCCGGTGTATTTCATCAGTGAGGTGCTCTCAGATGCCAAAACTCGGTACCCTCAAATCCAGAAACTGCTCTATGCAATCGTCCTCACTCGTCGAAAACTCCAGCACTATTTCCTAAGCCACCCGGTGACGGTAGTGTCGTCATTCCCACTTGGGGAAATTATCCAAAACCGGGAAGTAGTGGGTCGAATCGCCAAGTGGTCAGTCGAGCTCATGGGCGAGACCATCACTTACGCCCCACGAAAAACTATCAAGTCTCAAGTCTTGCCGGCCGATTTCGTCGCCGAATGGACCGACATCCAACTCCCCCGGTCCGGATCCGGGCCGAGCATGGACCATGTATTTCGACGGGTCACTTATGAAGACGGGGAGACGGCGCGGGCCTGCTCTTCATCTCACCCCTCGGAGTACACATGCGTTACGTGGTGCGCATCCACTTTGCCGCCCCGAATAACATGGCAGAGTATGAGGCGCTCGTTACCGGGTTGCGCATTGCCATTGAGCTTGGGGTCCGACGCCTCGATGCTCGAGGCGACTCGCAGCTCGTTATCGATCAAGTGATGAAAGCCTCGAGCTGCCATGATGAAAAGATGGAAGCATACTGCAATGAGGTGCGCAAGTTGGAAGCCAGCTTCCATGGTCTCGAGCTCAACCACATCCCAAGGCGCTTCAATGAGGCTGCGGATGAGCTGGCCAAAATCGCTTCATCTCGGGCGCCGCTACCCCCAGATGTCTTCTCGAAAGATCTTCACGAGCCATCCGTGAAGTGGGACTCGGGGGCTGGGGCAGGACCAGCCGTTGAGCCCGCTCCTACGACCGAACCCCCCTCGACGGGGGCCACAGTCATGGAGATCGACTAGGCTACAAGCCCACCAACTGACTGGCGTGCACCATTCCTCGAGTATCTCATTCGAGGGGAGTTGCCAGAGGATCGAACGGAGGCGAGGCGACTAGCTCGTCGAGCCAAAACTTACGTCCTTTACGGGGACGACAGAGAGCTCTACCGCCGCAGCTCGACCGGTATACTTCAACGGTGTATCTCGATCGAAGAAGGCGAAACCGCTCGAGACATGCACTCGGGGGCTTGTGGCCACCACGGCGCGCCAAGAACCCTTGTCGGGAACGCATTCCGTCGAGGCTTCCTGCGGCCCACCCTAGCGACGCCATCAAGCTTGTTCGAGCGTGTGAAGGATGCCAATTCTACGCCAAGCAAACGCATCTTCCGGCACACGCACTCCGGATGATCCCCTCACGTGGCCATTTGCGGTGCGGGGGCTCGATCTGGTCGGACCCCTCAAAAAGACGACGGGAGGCTACACCCACTTGCTCGTGGCCATCGATAAGTTCACCAAGTGGATCGAGGCCAAGCCCATCACTAACATCCGCTCGGAGCGAGCGGTCGAGTTCTTCACCGACATCATCCATCGCTTTGGAGTCCCCAACGTCATCATTACTGACAATGGCACCCGGTTCACGGGCAAAAAGTTCTTGGACTTCGCGATCGGTACCACATCCGTGTGAACTGGTCGGCGATCGCCTACCCTCGAACTAATGGCCAAGTCGAACGCGCAAATGGCATGATCTTGCAAGGTCTAAAGCCAAGGATTTTCAAACGCTTGAACAAACACGGCAACAAGTGGGTAGCCGAACTCCCATCGTCTGTGGAGTCTCGCGGACGGCGAGAGTCGAGCCACCGGTTCACCCCGTTCTTCTTGGTCTATGGGTCCGAGGCCGTCCTCCCACCGACCTCGAGTACGGGTCCCCTCGACTCAAGGCCTACAACGAGCAGACTAATCAGGAAAGGCTGGCAAACGCCATCGACCAAGCAGAAGAGGCTCGAGACACGGCGCTCCTACACTCTGCGCGCTACCAGCAAAAGCTGCGGCAGTATCACGAGAAGAACGTGCGCAAGAGGTATTTCAAGGTCGGCGATCTCGTGCTCCGTCGACGCCAAGATAACAAGGGGCACCACAAGCTCACTCCTCCTTGGGAAGGCCCGTTCATCGTGGTCAAGGTGCTGAAACCGGGGACGTACAAGTTAGCCGATGAGAACGGCTCGACCCTCACCAACGCGTGGAACATCGAACAGCTACGTCGCTTTTTCCCCTAGACCTCGATGTTTTGTACATATTTCGTCTAAATGTACCGCTAGTATGAATAAATAAGTCAGTTTCTTACTTGTTGTTCATACACAAGGTGGGCTCGACTTTGTTTCCACAAAGTCAAGCCCCCTCGGGGGCTAGACCGGGGGACCCCACGAAGTCCTCGAAAAACGCACCTAGCTTTTTCAAAAACAATGCTCGACGTAATCTTTCCCCTCCTCGCCTCGAAATTTTTCGTAAGCTAAGTATTTGCGTCACCTCGAGCTCGTCGAGCCGGGCGATCGAGCACGGGGCTTCCCACGCTTCCGAGCTACGGCACCCTAACTCATCCCCTCTCGAAGTGGTTCGAGCGCGCGCCAACACTTAGCTAAAATGAAATAAAGGCGGGAAGCGCAAAGGAAAAATTAGAGCATAACGATTATAAACATCCGAGTATCACGATTTAAGGCCACTCGGGCCATTTCCATGACCAAAATACTTGTTTTCTTACAAGGGCCTTGTTGCCCGGTTTCGGCTCGCGGCCGACTAAAAACTACTCTACATCGGGCGGAAGGACTTCTCACGGCGGATCGCCTCCAAGACGGGCGCCGGCTCCTCGGCCTCGGCCTTGAGCTCTCGATCCGGGGGTTGACCCCCTTCTTGCTCGCCCTCGGCGTAGGTGAAGCCGCTCGCAACGGCCTCCATCCCGGCCGGGCGTCCTCCTCGAGATGCTAAACCCCGAGTAGAAGATGGCCATCGTCCGGCGCGCGGCCCAAGACGAGGGCTTCCCGGATACGACCCCGCGAGAGGCGCCGAACTCACGGACCGGCTAGCATAGCTCGCGGCATCCGGCCCCTCGACGTCCACCACCGGCGGGAAGCCCCAGTTGGCGCTAAGGGTGTCGATGGCGCCGGTGATGTGGGCCTTGGCTGAGAGCACGCCGTCAGCCAGCGCATGGGTTGACCTTGCGTACTCACGCGCGTCCACCAGGTCCGCCTCCAAACCTGAAAAAGGACGACAAGAATCAGTACTCAATCAAGTGCTCGAGCAACACGTATGAATCACGCACGAAAAAAGGACTAAAGGACTCGAGCACTTACGGGTGTAGCGGGTCGAGAGCCCTTGCTCGCGTTCGAGCATCCACGCGAGCTCAGTCTCCTTTCTCTAGAGGGCGCGCTCGATGTCGCGTTTCTCCACGCGCAGCTCCTCATAAGCCTTGCCGGCGCCCTGGATGGCGAGGTCCTTCTCCGTCATCTCTTGACGGAGGTTGACCGCTTCCGTCTGGAAACCGCTCGCCCGCTCTTTCTCCGCCTCGAGCGCACTCAAGAGAGCCTCCTTCTCGGCGGCCTCCGGGTGACCGTTGCACAGCTCCTTCACATAGGCCTCGACGCCGGCCTTGTCCTTTGGAGCCGCTCCATGTCTCGGCATTTGGCCTTGTAGCCTGCGGCGCCGTAGGCTGCGTCCTTCTTGAGCCGCTCGAAGGCTTCGTGCGGCTGCGCGTACCCGACGAGCGGTCTCGGCCTCTGCGCGGCTTGGGCAAGCTTCTCGCCCGCATCCCGGCCGTGCCACCTCGGCCTCTGCGCCACCCGAGCAAGCTCATCTTGAGCCTTCTTGGCGTCCTCCTTGGCGGCGTCCAGGGCGGCATTAGCCTCTCGAAGGAGCCGAGCAAAGCGGTGCCGCTCGCCCTCAGCCTCCTGCCCCATCCGCACATACCGCCGGATCTCGTGCTCGCTCTCTTGCGTGGCACGGACATGCACGGATTTGGCATAAGAGCGACTCTGTGTCGCCTGAACCTCGAAGGGGAAATGTTAGAACATAAAACGCGATAGACCAAAAGGGCAAGCAACCGAACTCAAGGGCATTCACGAGAGAAAAGCCGGGGCATGTCCTCCGAAACGAGCGACAAAGCGGTCTTCAAGGCGCTTTCGAGCCATTGCCGGCGCTCCTCGGCCTCCACGTGCGCCTCGAAGCTCCTTCGATCGTTCATCACGATCGGGGTGCCTCGTGGTCAAGGGGGTCGGAGAGCACCGGCGGCGGCCTCTCCCAAAGAGGGAACTCCTCCCGCATCTCCTTGTCAATGGAGGAGTGGAGTCTCCTCACCGCCTCCCGTCGACATCCGCCATCACCACCCGCTCGGCCGGGGTAGGTGGGCGTTGCGGGCGACTCCGGGGAGGAGGACGCCTCTTGGGCGCGCCGCGCCTCAATCCGCCTCCGCTCCTCGATAGAGACGTCGGTGGGCTCGGTGGGACCAAGGCCGACCTACCGCATGTGGCCGTCCAACGATGGCCGCCGCCGTCGGCTTCCTTTGGGCCTCCTCCCACCGGTCGGCGTCGGTCATGACCTCGAACCTCACCTCGCCCGTCTCCGAGTCGGGCACGAGGTGGGGCACCGGAGTCCCCGACAAGCTGCGAGGGGCTGCGGCGGCGCTGGTGTGACACCGAGATGAAGCTCTCGCTCGGCGTCCCGGCGCTCATCGCCACCGTGACGGAGGCTGACGCTCCGCCTTTGCTCCACTTGGCGCCGCCCTGCTGCTCCGCTTGCGGTGATGCTCCGCCGCTGCGGCGGTTCCGCTCCTTCCCACCGGCTCCTCCGCCTTCTCCTCCTCTTGCGTGACGGCGGGGTGCTCCTCGAGCGCCCTCTCGAGCGGCGGCTTGGGCCTCCCGTCCTCGACCCTTTGCCCGGCGGAGGAGTCGACCTCCATATCCCGAGGAGGGGTTGGGGCTCGGCTCGGGCGAGGCTCGGCGCCCGTTCCCGCCTCCCCGCATCTCCACATCTCCCGCCGGCCGATCGGCGGGCGCCGCGTCTCCTCCTCCTCCTCCTTCTCCCCGCGCTCCTCCTCGAGGCCGGCGCGGCCGATTGGCCGGGAGGACTTGGCGCCCGAGCTCGGACTCTCGCCCTCGAGCATGATGGGCTCCTGCTCCGATCCAGCCCCCGTCGCCGGAATAGAGGCCGCCGGCTCTGGCGCCATCGCCCCTTGGTCGCCCGCCGCCGCGTCACCCAGCGCGCCTGACGACGTCGAGGTCTCGAGCGGGAGGGCAGTCGAGGCCGTGGTGGTGGCGGCGTCCTCATCCCCCGTAGCCTTGGTCACGGCCCCGGCACCTGCACGGGACGCAGCTGCCATCAGCCTGCCACGCCTAAGTGCATCCTTGGCCCGCTCTAACCAAATTGGAGTAGAAGGAGGAAGGGTCACTCCACCTGGCATCGACGGGGTGCCGCTCGACCCTCCTGTGGTCCTCAACCTTTTAGTAGGCAGTATGGGGGGGAGGGACGGTAACGTCTGCAGGGGGCGCTTAGTCCTGAAAGAAAGAGAAAAACAAAAATTACTACGACGAGACGTTCACACATAAGCGAAAAAGACGACAGGAGGTGGGTCGATTGAAAGGCTTACCCCGCGGTCGAGCCACCCGGCCTGCTCAAAGCGTTCGGGGGCTGTCGAGCCTCAGTCGCCCCCCTCGAGTCACTCGAGGACTTGGAGACCTCGAGCCCGCCGCTTGCGCCGCTCGGGGGCTTCGAGACCCTGGCGGCCGCCCCCGTTCTGGCCGACTCCTTGGCCGGGTCGGGCACGGTGTCCCTTATGGGATCCTGGGTCCTGCGGGTCGAGGTCCGCTCGGCCCGGCGGTCGCTGGAAGGAGCCCGGCGGGCAACGCCGGGCTGCGCAGAAGTTGAAGTGCGCACATTTGCAGCCTCATGCTGCTGGGTGTGCGCGCCCGTTGAAGAAGAATGATGGCGGGGGGAAGAGTCCCGCCGCGTCGGAGATGGCGCCGCCCGCCATGGCTAGAGCGGCGGGCGACTCCTCTCGCCGCCCATGAGCCGGCGACGGCGAGCGAACGCGGTGGGCTGGAGCGTTGAGACGCCCCTCCCGCGCCTTGCAGGCCGGCGACGGCGCTCGCGCCGCGGCTCGACGACTCCTCCCGCGCTGCCGAACCGGCGACGAGTCGTCGCGCGAAGGCCCGGCGCCAAAGCTAGCTCGCACGCGAGAGCGGGGAGGCGTCGGGGCTCGGGTGGCGGTGGCGCCATCGGCGTCGGTCGCCTCGTCATCTCCCCGTCGTCATCGCCCTCGTCCTCGTCGGTCGACTCGGGACTAGAGCTCCAGTCGATCGGGTCCGCCGCCAGACGTATTTCACGCGCCGGCGGCGCCTAGCCTTACGCTTCTCCTTCTCCTCTAGCGCACGGGCTTTGCGCCTTCTCCTCCCTCCTCGAGACCACGGCAGCGTGTTCTCGTTCGCCCCTCAGGCGTCTTACCTCGCGGACGGGCGCGTCCTCCTTCACCGGGGGCCTCGACTCCGCGTGGTCGTTGATATTCTGGAAAAAAAAGAGAGAGGACAGGCCTCGATAAGGATCGCTCGAGTAAAAGAAACGACGAAAGAGGATCTCGAAAAAACCCACAAAGCCCGGCGGGTTGAAGGCCGGACGCATGCGGAAGAGGCCGACTTGGTTCTCGCCGAAGTTCCTCCGCCGTCAATCGCGTCGCGCACTCGAGCCACGATTGTGGCGGCCGGGAGGGGCGCGTCCCGACATCTGGCGGCCGCGAGCGCCGCAGGATCAGCGTCCTCCGTCATCTGGTCGAGCCGTAGCGGGCGCTCGGCGAGCGGAAGCACCCGGCGGCTGTGGAACTCGGCAACCACGTGCGCAATGTTGAAGAAGAGGTTGCCGGACCTCCGGTTGCGGAGGCTCGAAATGGCGTTGAGCAGGGAGTCCATGCGGGGTTGGCGCGCCTGCGGCTGGCCGTGCGTCCAGTTGAAACCGGGCGCGGTTAGCACGGCGCCGGTGTATTCCGGGAAGAGGCCCTCCTCGTTGCGGAGGTAGAACCATTCTCGGTCCCGGCCGGCGTTGTTCGACGTCCACGTGCCGGATAGCCGGCCTCCTTCCTCTTCGGCCCCGTCGAGCGGGAACCCGCTCGAACGTAGCGGCGGACCTTCGGTTTCTTCTTCTTCTCCTCTTCCTCCTCGTTCTCCTCTTCCTCCTCCTCGTCACCGTCATCACCGTCGTCATCGGCGGCCTCCTTGTCCTTCACCGCCTTGGTGAAGAGCGTCGCCTTAAAGATGTGGGTGAACGTCCCACCTGCGGCGCCATACCCCTGCATACCCCTCACACACGGCGGCGTAAGTAGCCGCGAGCGAGATGGAGTTGGGGTTGAAGTCTTTGGAGCTCAACCCCGAAATGGTGGGGAGCGCCCGCATGAAGCGGCTCGGCCGCGCACCAAGTCCCCGCCGGTGGAACCCGATAAAACTCGGGATGTAGCCCGGCGGGGATTGGGCTCGAAGTGGTCGTCGTCCGGCACCCGCCACTCCGGTGACCCCTCCGCCGGATTGGGCGGAAGCAATCCGCCATTCACCGGGTTGATCGGCATCGCCTCGGTCACCGAGGACCGAGGCCACGGAAGCGCCTCCTCCATCACCACCGGCGTGGGAGGCTTGGCAGCCTCCTTGCCTTTGCCCTTGCCTTTCCCACCGGCGCCCTGACCGGAGCTCTGACCCGACTTCCTGATTGACCTCCTCATGTCGGTGACGGGAGCGGGACGGTGGAGCAACGACGGCGGCGGAGCACGAGGAACGGTGGCGCGGGGAACGATGGCGCAGAAAACAGGCACGGTCGCGGCTAGAGCGGCGCTGGTGGTCGCGGGCGGCGGCGGCGGTTGCGGATGATGATGACAGCGGATTGGATCTCAAACGGGCGCAACGGTGGCGTGAGCGGCAAGAAGGGCGAGAATGCGGGGAAGAAGAACCGGGAGCCTACTCCTCCATATTTATAGAGCCCAAGCCGATCCGCGTGAATCGCATCCAACGGCCTAGATTACGCCATCCAACGGCCGCGCGCCCCCGGCGGACTCGACGAAAAACGGTAACCGCATTTATTGCCCTGACAAACCGCCACCTACCTCCACTTACAGGGCGCACGCGTCGCGAGACGGAGCGGAACCGTCGCCAAGCCACGATCACTACGATGCGTCGGTTTCCGCCTAAAAAGGCGCGCCGCTTGCAACGGACGGATGCGCCTCGAACAGGCGTGACGACGGGACGTCTCGACAGACGGTCCCTTACACGGTAAGAAACCCAGGGACCCCGGTCCCACAAGTAAGTCTCGAGGAGCGGAGGGGCGACCCACGGACGGGTTCGAACGGCCGCCCTCGAGCACCCGAGTTAGGGGCGCCTATGGGAAGGAACCCTCGAAAGGTTCCGCTCGAGAACGAACCCTCGAACCCGGATGGCGTGTCCAAGGCGGGGCACTAGGTATCCAAGAGATCCCGTCGACGGAGGCACTCGAGCCGCCGGTCCCCTCGAACGGGGCCGGTTCTCTGGAAACTAAGCGCCCAGCTCTAATGAGAGCGCCCCCGGGCCACGAAGCCGTCTCCCCTCGAAAGGAGGCGAGCTCTCACTTGGACTACCCGCCATCAGCTCACAGGGGGGTATGGCGCTCGCTCGGTCGCGAGTAGTGTCAGACCTCTCACCACTTGGATCTGATCCAAGAGATCCGGCGAGGAACTGGATCACGACTCCAGCCCAGCCATTCGAGGCTCGGGGGCTCGAGTCACATAAACAACCTCCCTCGACACGAGAGGAACAGGAAATACTCGGGGGCTCGAAGAGTAATTGAATCTCCCGCCTCGAGCCGCTACAACTCCGGTTAATAATACTCTTACGCAAAACCGTTCATCTCAAAGCCCCCGGAGGAATGCCTCATTCCTGCGGGGCCTCGAAACTACCCCCGCGGGGGACGCTCGCGCGCCCCCCACGGAGAAAGGACGAAATGACTCCTCGAAACAACGTGACCCTAAGTCTAGGTACTTCCAACTCCACTTCATGATCCCTTGCTTGAAGTTTTTCACAAACAAGCAAGGGCTCGGGGGCTACTTGTCGGATACCTAGATTAGGGGTCCTAAATTGGGTGAATTAGAGACGAGCAAATCGGCCTCATCCCTCTCTAAGAATCCCAAAAACTAACCGACCCGGAGAAACCCCGATCCCTCTCGAGCCGGGCCGGCCCACTATCGCCCACAAAGCCTCGTAACCTCCTAAACTCGAGCGGCCGGCCGCTCACCCGCTCGAGAGAGAAGTACGGAAACCGCTCGAGCGTACGACCGCTCGAGACGGTGACGTAAACCGCTCGAGCGACGGCCGCTCGAGCGGGGACGGAGAACGCTCGAGCGAGCGGCCGCTCAAGTCGCCGCAATAATTGCCTACCCGTAGCACGCACATGGCTACAGGGCTCGAACAGCGCCAGAGTACACTGACACCGCCTAACTCCATGGCTACAGGGCCCGCAATAGTGGAGCGTACGCCGGTCGCTTCACCATTACGCTGCCCATCCCCCGGATTCGAGGATGGCAGGCGCCACTATTAAGTCAGGCCTTGTACTGTGCCACGTGCGGCACCCTCCTTCAAGCACCGTTGTCAACTCTCCGTACCGCCTAATCCGCTGCTCAGTCCCATCGCACGGACGTCGACCCCTCGAGCCGGCCTCCGGGCGCTCGAGGAAATGATGGCGACGCGATTGGCGTACGGAGCAAGCGTGATCGGTCCATCCCTCCTCGACGGCCATCCTGCGGGGTTCCGGGCGAGGCCATCATCGCCCACTCCTCCATTTCGTCGGCCCTCGTCGAGGCAAGGACAAGCGGGCCATCACCGGCCATGCTTCGCTACGGGGTCGAACCGGACCAAAGCATGGTTCCACAGGCTCGAGCCGGACAATAGGGAGCATCTACAGCGCCGACGACTCGACGGAACGCCCATACCTCGACGTCATACGCACGATTGCCCTACCTACTCTTGTACTCCTGAGCCTCCCCTTGGCCTATAAAAGGGGATGCCAGGGTCTAGTTCAGGACAGGTGACTACGTTCTAAGGTTTTCACGCCTTCACATGCACACACGTTCCCACATTTTCGCACACTTATTCACAGCTAAGTGCCGCTTGTATTCACCCCTGTACAAGCACCCCGGTGCAAGATAATACAAATTTCTCCCCACTGCTGGACGTAGGGCATCCTTTGCCTGAACCAGGATAAACACTTGTGTCCATCTTGCATCACCTTCCGGATTAGGGAGCACGCATAGAAATTTACTCGTTGGTGTTATACCCCCGGGGTACGAAACATCGTCAATAATGTTTATGATTCAATATATATAGAAAATTTTGCTAGATTGGTTGACTCCTCGAGATGAGCGCTTATATATATATTTTGAGATGGACGGGGTACTCGATAATTCTGTGTCTAATAAAACGTTAATCTTCTCGGCAACGGATCCTATGCAAACTAGGTATTCCGTGCAAACTTGTAAACTAATGATAGGTATCCCGTGCAAACTTATAAACTAATGATCTGGACCGCAATATGTTGATCCAAGGGGCGCAGAGAGATTGAGTAATTTTACACTTAACCACCCACTCTTAATCACACTTTTACAAATCGCTCATTTCACCTCTCTCATGCGCCCCGACATCGGGCCGTGCAGATCGGGATGCCTAGTTTGCATCCGTTGCCAATCTTCTCTCCTCGCCACTCGCCGGTCAACTACCGCTGGCCAATCATTTCACCACTGCGGCTCTGCGCCCCGCCACCGAGATCGCCATGCCGCATGCTCACGCCGCTGCCGTAGTGGACCGGCTGCTGCGCAGGCTGGGTTCCGCCGCTTGCCGCCTGGAGGTGCCCGCGAAGATAGACGGGGACCTAGCGCATGTCTGGAGAACTCTGGTGAGGTTGCAAGATGTGCTGGTTAGCCTGGAGATCCGTCCGGAGCTGCAAGAATGGATGGGGGAAATCAAGCAGGTCGCGTACGATGTTGAGGATCTGGTCGATGAACTGGAAGACCACGATAGCATGGAATCTCAGATGAGCGGCTGCATTGCAGGAGAGGTTTGGTTCGATTGATCCTTAAACTATTGCCGATGCAAGTTCTTTTTCCATTATTTAGACCTATTTAGAAATGGATAACTACATAACAAAGAATTACTGGCATGTTTGTTCATTGGTACACTACTTATTAAACATTGAGGCTAATGTTGGCAAGTTTTGGCCTTTTCGGGTCATACAGCAAATTTTGAACCTAGTGTTACGATTGAATATCCATAAAAAAGCACTGACTATTGCAAATGCGTGCACAATTGGTTTACATGTAAGTTTTCTTAAAATGTATTACTGACACGAACTTGAGCCCCCAGCAACCACATGTTGGATCTGCCCCTGCTGACCCGATGGCCACTTTCTCTACCTCCACAAAAGAATATCAAAAGAAGTACACTTAATTCGAAAAGTATGAGAAAGTTATCTTTGTTATATATCTCTGTAGTTAATTACTAAAACCTTGTTTAAACAAGGAGGATTAACTTTCAAGATATGATCTAAACTTACTAATTTAGGAGGTTGTGGACCTAATCCCCTCTGCCCATGCAAATCCTAAATGTGTAGTAAACATGTTAACTGTTAAACTTATGACATGACCAAAATATCATTCAAATTTAAATTTAGGCAGTATTTTTTTTTTCATACTTCATTTAGGAGTTTGTGAAAGATATGCTTGTCATGACACATAACTAGAAGCTGATCGTCTTTGTGGTCATTTTAAACAAAATTTACAGGAAGCACCATCCTGCTGTTCATGTTCATTTCTCATGCATAGTACAAAAACGGATAGAATGAAGACAATCAAAAGAAGGCTGGACTTTTCAGTAAAAGATTCTGTCATCTTCAGTTTGACACAGTACCCTTTTCCTGATGTTGAGAGATTTGATAATGAAGCATTTGATAGAGCTGCAGTCGTTGGAAGAGAGAATGACAAAACAAAGATAAAGGACATGCTCTTGCAATGTAATGCAGAAAAGTTGTCAATCATTCCCATTGTTGGCCTTGTGGGGTTGGGGAAAACAACTCTTGCTAGATTAATTTTTCTTGACCAGGGAGAGGATTGGAATTTTGATGTTCGTATCTGGATATCCTTAAACAGGAAACTAAACATAAAAATGGTTGCTACTGATATAATCTTGCAATGTAATCATACAGAAAAAAGGCTCTTGGATGTTCATACAGACATGGAGATCCAGGAAAGCTTGCAGTTGCTGAAGAATCGTTTGCAAGAGGCACTCCGTGAAAAACATTGTCTGATTGTCTTGGATGACCTTTGTAGCACAGATAAAAACCAGTTGGATGAACTGAAAGAAATGCTGAAGGGTACAAATGAGTGCATCAAGGTTTTAGTGACCACCTCCAGCGAAATAACCGCAGAACTAGTGCACACCATTCCACCGTACAAGTTGTGTCCTTTATCTGAAGATGACAGTTGGAAAATATTTTCTCAAAAGGCTTTTGGGAATTGCGATGGTGATAATACTGAACTGAAGAAAATTGGAAAGGAAATAGTGAAAAGGTGTGAGGGAATACCATTATTAACTCATTCTCTTGGTTTAATTGTACAAAACCAGGTCACAAATGTGTGGTTAGCTGCAAGGGATGAGGAAATATGGAAACTAGAAACAAGAGTTCCCACTAAAGTAGAATTGTTTTCACCATTATATCAAATATATAATGACTTCCCCTCAACTACTAAATTGTGCTTTCTATATTTATCCATATTTCCTAAAGGATCTGCAATAGATAAGGAAAAACTGATCCAACAGTGGATTGCACTCGGGATTATTGGGTCAAAACATGACTCCTTGCCTCCTTATGTGATTGGGGAGATGTGCATTCAGGACCTTTTGTCAACATATTTTCTCCAAGTTAGAGATGTGCAGTCAGTAAGTTACTACTACTTGTTACCTTGGGAGTCTATCTTTTCATGTTTAGTATGCCTCTAAGCCTTAAACTAATAGAGTCTTAAAGATTATTGTATACTTAGTCATTTATTTAATGTTTAATTCCATGTTCTTTGTATGATTTTCACATAATAGATATTTACCGAACAAGAAATAGTGAGGAGGAAAGTTCTTTAATTTCTCATACGGTAATCTGTTAAGAAACATGTCAAATTGTTGAGTTTAGGTAATAATATTTATTTAGTTGTCAAATGTCTCTGTGATACTTTGCAGAAACCACCAAAATAGTACTCCCTCCATTCAAAATTATAAAATGTTTTGACTTTTCTAGATACATTACTTTTGCTACGTATAGACATAGTGTATATCTAAACATAGCAAAAGCTGCGTATCTAGAAAAGCCAAAACATTATATAATTTGGAATGGAGGGAGTATGAGAAGTTTGGAAATGGAGAATATTTCTATTTTTCTCGAAAAAAATGGAGAATATTTCTATTGATGCACAAAACAAACATCATGGAAAAGATGAAACTACAAAGAATCCATATGATTTAGTTGCCAAGCAACTACAACAGACAAAATTGAATGACATCTAGCACTTTTATTACATTTATTTATGTGCTATTTATTTTCAGGTTTATGGAATGGATAACAGAGTAGTTCCTACAACGTTCTACATTCATAACTTTGTCCACGAATTTGCAAGACATGTTGCTTGCGATGATATTATAATTTTGGATGGTACTGGAATGCAAAAGGGCTGCGCAAAATGGCAAACCTTCCAATATGCACTCGTGACATGTTACCAGGGGCAGTCAACACTTTCCCACTCACTGCTGACAAGGACAAGGGCATTGCATCTCAGGAACTCTGAGGCGATAACACTTCATTGTGAAGCATTTGAATTACTGAATCATTTGCGTGTTTTGAATCTTAGTGGATGTTGCATTGGAGAATTACCAGCCTCTATAAGTTGTCTAAAGCGTCTAAAATATCTTGATGTTTCTGGTGTGCAGATTCAAACATTGCCATCTCCAGTGAGTAGGTTGACAAACCTTGAGGTACTGGATCTATCAAAAACATGTATGAAGGAATTACCATCTTTCATTAGTAATTTACAGAATCTAAAATATTTGAACATGCAAGGCTGTGACAAACTTCAAAACCTGCCTTTATCTCTTGGTCAACTACAAAGACTTGAGCATCTTCGATTGTCATGCTGCAGAGGCATTGCTGTGCTACCGGACTCTTTGTGCAATCTTAACAATCTTCGAATTTTGGATTTATCAAGATGCACTATGCTGCGACACTTACCTGCTCTATTTGGTAACTTAGTGAACTTGGAGGATCTAAGCCTATCTAGTTGCTTCAACCTTAAGCAGTTGCCAGAATCTTTTGGTAATCTTTATTTTCTTAGGTTCCTGAACCTATCAAGCTGCTATGAACTTCAGGAGTTTCCTGAATCTCTTACAAACTTCGAGAAATTGGAAGTTCTTATACTCCGGAGATGTTGCAGACTTCAAATTCTTCCTCCCTCCTTTACAATGATTAAGTACCTTCGAATTCTTGATCTGGCTGGCTGTGAAGCACTTCATGTAAGTACTGAGATGCTAACAACCAATCTGGAGTATTTGAACCTACAACGGTGCTTAAATCTTCAGACTCAGCCATATTACTTCGAAAACTTTAATAAGTTGAAGTTTTTGAATCTTTCCCAATGCCTCCCTACCATTGATTGCCTGGAATCTGTTAGTTACCTGTTCAACTTAGAATATCTAGACCTGTCAGAAACTGTCCTGGACATACCTGTGTCTTTCGCAAGGCTTCAGAAGTTGCACACACTGAACCTCACTGGTTGTGCTCCAATGCATCGATCCTCTAATGTACCCCAAACATGGGCAGGTATATTAGCAAAAATTACAAGTCTAAAGTCTGTGCTGGTGACGGACCCAGCGTTAGTGGCCTCTCTTCCCGGACATGTTGAGTGCTCTGCTCACTATGATCACCACTCACTAACAACAACCGATGAGCTTGTTATTAAAGAGATCACAGGCGGTTCCAGAGGCCTTCGTATTGTCGAGCAATTTAATCTGCAGAATCGACTGGAGCTTTGTTTCCTTAAGCTGGAGTGGGTTCCTAGGTCCCAATCAGCTCAAGATGAACTATTGGAATATACAGATGAGGAAGTGCTGGAGAAGTTCCAACCAAATGAGACTCTGGAGCATTTTGTGCTAGTTAAATATACAGGCTATGTGTTTCCTACATGGATGATGAACAAACTGACTTCACTCCCGTACCTTGTCAGCCTTTGTTTGTTCCACCTACATAACTGCAGTGCTCTCCCTCCAATTGGCCATCTAATAAATCTGCGCTACTTGCATATTAAAGATATGCCCAACCTCAGAGATCTAGAGATGGGTCTTTCTGGGGGGCCTGTGTCCTTGGGGAAATTGACTCACCTCAAACTGGAAGAACTGAATTTGGAAGAGCTGTCTATACTGTTGTCAGCCAACAATGAGAGTCCTTGTTTCATGTTTCCCAATCTTGAGGAGTTATCTATTCTATCTTGCTCTAAGCTTGTCTTCAAACCATCTCTGCCAAAATGTGTGAAATATGTAATAAAAGAGAGTAACATGGTTCTGTCATCTGGGCAACCTCTGGGGCCATTGTCATCTCCATCAATAGAAAAAGTAGAGATAAGTGGGTGTACCATACCTTCTGGTTGGTTGCAGTGGCTTAGATCTGTGCAGACTCTTGAGGAAGTAGTGATAGATGGTGAAACTCTTTCATCTTTTGAGCTCCTGAAGATACAGGGAACTCAAAAATCATCTGTTCACAAGATTTCAATTGAAACTGTAAGTTCATCTAGGACAAATATGTCACGTGAGTTGACCACTGAGGTAGCTGACCACATGTCTTCCTATTTACTTTTGCAACATATATGTATTTTTCTTTCATCACCAATGCTGTTAAAGAACATTTATCTTCTGTTAAATATAGGATGGTGCCCTTGAAGATATTGTTATCGACAGCTCAACAATCAAACCTTTTCCAAGGCTGAGCACCACTTCTGAACTCTCAGGTTAGCTCAACAATCTCCTACTTTACGGAAATAAAATATTTAAATCATGGTCTTTGAAACAGTATTTTTCAAATTAACTCCCACTCTCCCAGCATAGGTGCTATGGTACCCTCATTTTCTAGTCCAAGACACAACTGCCATTGCTATCTACAAACATCTAGAGGCAAATGTAGTGTCAAAACGAGGAACATATTTGAACTATTCTGCCTTATTATTTTTTCAGTGGATCCTGTTTCGTCCTCTAAAGTCAGCACACCATCCAAGAAGATCCCATCAACTTTACTCAGCCTGGACAAGTCAAAAATGCCTGCAGTCATACCTGGGGATGGATCTTTAAACTTAAGCCTTAAGCAGGTTCGGAAGGCGACCCAGAATTTCTCACCTTTACTTAAATTAGGTGAAGGGGGGATCTGGGCAGTTTACAGGGCTATATTATCAGATAACCAGGTTGTTATCATCCGGAGAGCTAAAAAGGTTGATCCAAATTCTCTTATTTTCTCTCCCTGTGTCTTCTCTTACCAATTGGTTTTCAATATCATTTACCATGGGGTTGTAATCGATCAACCTAATTGAAATACTGCATGATATAAACTGGAATTGGCTAGATAACTACCACTTTTGTTCTACACTAGCCACTTGTTACAGACTGTACTCTATTCCCAGGGTCACATTCAAGAGGCAAAACATCTCATGAAAGCGAAGTTCCTTACAGAAATTAATCACCGGAGTTTGGTGAGATTCCTAGGTTTTATTGATAAAAAAGATGAGTGTATTCAGATCACAGAGTTTGTTCCAAATGGCACTCTTAGGGAACACCTACATGGTATGTTAAGTTTGCTATTATCTTCTCCTTTTCGTTAGATAATTTGAATTACTTCAATTCTTTTTTTTCTTAACCTCCTTGCAGACCAACATAAGAGAATCCTGGATTTTAATCAACGTATAGTGATTGCCCTTGATGTTGCTATTGCATTGACTTACCTCCATTTGTGTTCTGGTAAGAAAGAAGTATCTCATTGCTTGAATTTTCTTTAGACGAAATCATTGCTTGAATATTCGTTCAGTTTGCTTTCAGTAACTTGAATAGTTCTCATAGTTTGCAAATAGTAGCATGAACCAAATAGAACAGGTTGTTTCATATGAACATTTTTTGCGGTCTTTCATCATTACTATTGACAATCTATGGAAAATCATTTTATTTGTTTGAATATTCCAGTATATAACCAAATATCGTGTCAACAATTTTGTCTAAACGGGTAAAAAAATGTCTAAAACTAGGTGCAGTCCCTTAGTTACATTTTGGAAGGCATATTAGTTGTTATACTTAGTTCGTTGTATTCATATGAATAAGAGACTTCACCTGAGAGAAATAGCTCTGTTAGTGCTACACCAAAACCACCGTGTGTTCATCTGTTAGTGCTTATGTGTGCTCTAGTGTTCCTGCTATAAGCCAACAATTAGCAACAAATCCAGTTTAAGCACTAGTGAGAACTCAAATGCCTCGAGGTCAGATAATGTAGCCAAGGCGCACACTCCTAGATCCAACCACCGTGATGATGGTAGTGGAGAGAGTAGGAATCGATAGTGGAGAGTAGGAACCGTGGGCTGGTGATCCACCGTGTGGTGACTGGTGACTGGTGACTGGTTGGAGGATATGCGAATTATTTGATGCTCAGGAAGACAAACTACCCCGAGTGGTTCCTTGGCAACTATCGTGTATGACAGCCGCGGACCATGTCACCATTGGCCAGCTTGCACAGCGCCTGGATGCAAATGGCCCGCAGCGCTCTCCACGCCTCCCTTGTGCACTGCGCAGAGGGGCACACATGGCGTGTGATGTTGAGGTGGAGGGTACAGAGCCTACTGGAGGAGCGCTGCATCTGTGCCAAGAGGCGTTGCTGCTGTTCCCGCATGTGCGCCACCTTGTCCTTGATGTAGATGTCACATCTAGTCTCATCCAGCTATCCGACACAAGCTGACTGACACTGATGGGTTGGCGGTGAGGCGTTGATGTTGATGACTGACGGAGTGAACGGAGGTCTTGAGTTCGACTCCTAAGGACCGGCCTTGGTTCTCACATGGGAAACAGTACCCCGTGTTTTTCTCGACCTGCATGAGAAGTTTACCTTCTATCTTAACTTGTGGTTCGTCTCTCCAGTGTCGAGATGCCACAAGTCGTCGTCTTCCACATCCTTCCGACCTAGCTAAGCAAAGACATGTTCGTCCACCCAACATCATCAAGGCACTTGGCTGTACTGGCATTGCAACAGCTAGGGAGATGCTCAGTTGCGCAGGCGCCGCATTTATTGGAGTGGCTGTCGGTGGAGGTGTCGCAACACTTGGAGTGGAGCTCCCTTGCGCCGACATAGCAGGAGCTTGCTCACATATTGTCCATGCCGTCGTCACAGGCTCGCAGCAGCCGAGGATGGGCTCACCTGCATTGAGGTTGTAGGGGTCTGGGAGGGAGTCACCTCAGAGTATCATAGGGGCTCGGAAGGGACTTGCCTGCACCCGCATTGCGAAACAAGTGGCCGTGATAAGACCAAAGAAGATTATATCTGGGTGGCCCTGACTCTAGCCATCAGAAGAATGGACTCTAGCCACAACACGTTTGAGCTTGGAAAGATTGTACGCGTCCTCATGTCCCGGCCACCGATGGAGATTGAGCAATTGATGCCACCATTGCCGCTTGAAGAGCCATGACATGGACGCCGCTGGTGATTTCTTGCCCTTTTACCGCTCTTTCATGCACGCGGCCGATTCCTCCTTGGTGAGGAGGATCCTACCACCCGTGCTAGGAACAGGTGCAGCTGCCTTCAACCTCACCGTGACATCCTCCACAGACAAGGTCGACAATTCAAGCAACGTTTCAATTGGAGGCAAGGTGTAGTGGGGAGAACTCTACATGCTTCTGAATTAGAGGATGGAAGCAGGGAGGCGGGGGGGGGGGGTGCTTAGTTTGAGATATTGAGGCGGGTGGTGGTAAGGTCAGCGAGGTGGCTTGCAGTGGTGATGGATTGGGTGTGGGTGAGCCTGGAGTGGTAGGGTGGATGGGCCGTGTGCATGCGGAGATCAGGACTCTACTTATAGGTCAAGAGGAGGAAGTGAACATTCGATGGCGGATGAGCTCAGTGGAGGAATTAGCGGTGTTGTCACTAAGGAGGAAGAGATGAGGGGGAAATGGTGGAGGGATGAATGTAGGTGGTGGCTTCTACTAGGGCTTGAATGCACCCTTGATGGCGCACAAAAGGGAGAGGAGGAAGGTAGAAGAAGGTGTGTAGGATCCACATATTTGTGAGTTCAGGGAGTGGTGTTCTTCACGGGCTTGTTGGACCAGCAGCCCAAGAAGAGAATGGGAGGAGCGCAATTGGATGTTGGGCTTAGCCTGAGAAGGAAGCAAGACATGAAAAAATCGAAGAGAAGAAAAAGGAAATGAAGAAAGGATAAAAGGAGGATTGGGCATGTGCCTTGATACACTTAACCATCCTGTGGCAGGTTCCATGTAATTCCTAATAGTTCAATATGTATATTCTGATTTAGCTGTTTTTGAAGTGTTTTACGAACTCGATCGTGAACCCATTTGTCACATTCCTACATAATGTTTTCTATGAAATGATCTCATTTGTGATTCAGTTACTCTCATAGTTGCGAAACTGTGGGAAATGTGACTTATGAACAGTGGGGATATTGTCCTTCATGTACAAGTGGTATTGGATGGTCTATTTCATATATCTTCTACTAGGGAGGCAAGCAGAGTACCCAATGATGTTTTCTCAGATCTTAGTTCAGTTGCCACCCTAAATTAATTATGTGGCATGCTATCTTAGCATATTTTAGCAAGTTTGGGTTGGCCCATTAATGGACCAGAACAAGTCGAACTTGCATCCCTATCTTTTGTTTCCACCACGGATGAACCAAATTACATTACTCGGAAGAATTTAGTAAAAACTTGTATCCCTATCTTCCAAAGTGATGTCCTGTATTTGATTTGATCCTGTAATATATGTTGCAGCCATGAATGTGTTGCGCATTAAGAAAACCATGTTAGAAAATTGTTCACTGTAGAAGAGCAGAAGATGGAATAGGAGAGTAGCCAGTGGAACAAATTTTAAGTTTCAATTGTTGGACAACTACTTAAGTAGTTAATATTGTTTGTTTTATTTTTTTTAGATAATGATATTGTTTGTTTTATTGCTTGGTAGTTCAAATTTGTATATGCTTATCAACAGGGGAACCTTTAATCTGTTACAACTTGAGGACGTCAAACATCTTACTGACAGAGAGCTACCGAGCCAAAGTATGCTGTTCTGAACTGTCAGAAAGTGGTAATGTTGTGCTATTAACGGGAGCAGGGGGCTACATTGATCCAGAGTACTTGGAAACATCTGAGCTCACTGCCAAATCTGATGTCTACTCCTTTGGAATAATACTCCTAGAAATCATATCTTCTCATGGGCCACAAGACTGGGGTGTATTGATGAAGCACCGGCAGAGCAGTGTTGTACAATGGGTAAGTTGGAAACCATATACTGTCATATCCAGTTGTATTTATCATGATCAAACTGATGTTAATTAAGTATTGGTTGTAAGAACAATTTTTAGTGTAGTTTCCCATGAAGATAGAGAATGCTGCTCCAGCCGACAGAGTATTATGTTCTTAATTTTGTATATGCACGCAGGCTCTTGAGAAGTTCTATGACGACCTCATGAATGAGATATTGGATTACCGTATGGAGGATCACGTGGATGGTGATGTGCTCAGGGACTGGCTCAGCTTAGCATTGAGTTGTGTGGTTTCGCGCGGCATCGATCGCCCAAGCATAGAAACTGTTGGGGAGCGACTGTGGAAAATATGGCAAGATCATCGGAAAAACATAGGGGAACAGCATGAATACGAAGGAAGCTGGGCAGAATTTGTCGAGCAAGAGGGAATTCTGAGGCATCAAAAGTCTGTGCTCAAGAGAAATTGGGGCCCTTCAGCAACGGAGGAGGATTGGTCTGGGTATGTTAGGCAGATTGAATTGGTTCAAGAAGGTTACTCTGTTACAGAGGGAGAGCCTATTTCTCGTTCTCTGTCTGCTTCATTGGACGATATCAGAGTATCTGGTCGGTAGAAAGCTCCAATTCGATTATATTCCTCATTCTATTTTCTCCATGGTATTACATGTGTATATTGGAAGACAATAACCTATTTGTTCTATTTCTGTTTTTGTGCATGTAACATGCGCAAATACCTTACATAGAACACACATTACTATATACACAAATACCTTATTACAAGCCACAAATATTACTGCCAGAGGTATCCATAACATAAGGGATAAGGGAGCATATACGCTTGATCAGGACGAGGCAGCAGTGGCCCTAGCGGGGCGTCGATCATAATCACCTGTAGGCTGTAGCAGTCGCGCACGTCGTCGGTTGGGTAAGTAATAGTTAAAGCACCGGTTGATCAGGTATCTGTCAAAATCCTGATTCATCTCCATCACTAGTGTGACTGTATTCAGATGGAATGGTTACCACTCCCTCTATGCCAGATTGTAAGATGTTTTGGCTTTTTCTAGACACGTAATTTTTGCTATGCACTTAGGTATATATTGTATTACATACATGGGGGTTGTTTTGTTGATCATTTTCACGGCCGATTTGCACTACAGTTGATAATAAGCTGACTGAAACGAGTAGCACACCCTTGCCTTCACCACCTCCTGTCCCCCTTTGACCCCGCTGTGGCATGCTAGGGCTTTGTTGGAGCTCTCCTTGGACGCGGTCGCAGAGCTTCGACGGAAAGCCCTATCGTATCTGTGACAATCGCCTTCTTCCCCTTTGCATGGTGTCGTGAGCTTCGAGTCGGGCTTCCTTCTTTCCACGGCGAGCTTCAACCATATGGCGCCCCTATCCTGACCTAGCCCGGCCCCTTTGTTGCCACTAGGGCTCCGAAGCCGCCCGAGACTGCTGGTGTTAAGGTTGTGCCAAGTCTAATGTGGCTGAAAAAAAGTTAACTTGGACAGAAAAAAATATAGTCAGAGTACATAATTTTGTGTTGCCAATTTGCATGTTGTTATCTTAGCGTCCATAGTGACAAAACATTTGACTATGGTTTGGCCTGACAGATCTTTCAGCGCGCGCGGAGACTGAGAGTTCGCTGTCCGCAGCCTGCGTTTCGGGACCGAGCCGGCCGACGTCACCATGTATTGCATTTGCATCTCGCTGCCGAGCCCCTGATCCTCTGCGGCCAATGAGGTTGCAAAGCTTGTCTGTGGCTCTGTGCTTCCTGCGTCCCACGGAACCCAACACTTCGTAGGCGTGCCGCGCGCACCCGTGACGCAAGCCGTGACCGTCTCCTCCTTCCCTGCAGCTATAAAGCCGAGCCCTCTCCCACATGGCCACACCATCCACCATCTGACCATCCTCTCTCCCTCTCAGTAGACGCTCATACACAGATATACACGAACAAAACCATCGGCCGGAGCAAGACAGCAATGGCGGCCGAGAAGACGGGGCTCCAGCTGCTGGACCATTCGGCGAGCCCGTTCGCGCAGCGGTGCCGCATCGCGCTGGCGGAGAAAGGCCTGGCGTACGAGTCCCTGCCGCAGGACCTCGCCAACAAGGGCTCCCTCCTGCTCCGCTCCAACCCGATCCACAAAAAGATCCCCGTGCTCCTCCACGGCGGCCACCCCCCTATCTGCGAGTCCCTCATCATCCTGCACTACCTCGACGAGGCGTTCCCGGGGACACCTGCGCTGCTGCCCGCCGACCCCGCCGCGCGCGCGCACGCCCGGTTCTGGGCCGACTTCGTCGACAAGAAGGTCTTCGACTGCGGGACCACGTTGTGGAAGCGGCGCGCGGGCAGCGAGGCGCAGGCGCGGGCGGGGCCTGAGATGGTGCAGGCGCTGCGGACCCTGGAGGCCGAGCTCGGCGACAAGGCCTTCCTCGCCGGCGAGCGGTTCGGGTTCGTGGACCTCGCCGTCGTCCCGTTCGCGACGTGGTTCCGGGGCTACGGCCGGCTCGCCGGGTTCAGCGCCGAGGTGTGCCCGAGGCTTCTCGCGTGGGCGGAGCGGTGCGCCGAGAGGGAGAGCGTCGCCAAGAACCTGTACCCGCTGGAGAAGGTGGACGAGTTCATCGGCTACCTCAAGGACACGTACGGTGACAAGTAGTGTCTCAACTCGCAAGTCCATCAGAATGCATGGTCATCATGGTCGGTTTCTTTTTCTTTCACATTTTTTGTGTTCTACTAGTTGGTCATTGACCATTGGTGATGATTCGGTTTAATTTGTGTCTCCTACTCTTGTGTCTGCTCCATGTTTGAGAATTGAATAAAATAAAATGGATATTCCTGATTGCTCTGTTCTTGTGCTCATCTATTGTTCATCGTTAGACTTTGAGGCTGATCCTACCAAAGAAGTCCAATGCAAATGTAGCTTGGGGCTTCGGATATTGGACTGCCTGAACTACATAGGGATAGTATATTTGTAGCAAAATCATGTGAAACTAATCAAAACCCAGTAGTTTGGAACAGAGTGAGTAAGATATATTTTGAGATATAATTGTAGAAGTTGTAAACAGTAGTTGTTCCATTTCTCACATACTTTTAGATTGTTTACAGTTGTTTTAGAGTATGTGTGAGCATTGTGAATCTTTCACTACGGAAATTCGTTGTCCTAAATGGCTAGCTAGTACCTGTATATAACTCAAATACTGTTGCTTCGAGCAACTTATGACCCATTCAATCTCGTTTCACAGATTACTGAAATTAATACTGCTTTAATACTTCAAATTCATGATTTAGGCACATAACATTACATTGATCGGTAGAGATGTCATTGTCATACATTTGGATTATTGTTTTCATCACAACTTGGCCCTCGAGGCCTTTCATCAACAAATGTTAACTCAACGACGTGGCGAGCTATTAGAAGGTTTACAAAGTTAGATTAAGGTAAGGCCCCAAACGAAAGTTGTCCACGACTCCATTTTGGTTGTGTTGTAGTGGATGGCTAAGACCCTATTTGGTACACGAAAACTTTTCAAGTTTTTTCTATTAAAGTTAATTATTGTGTGTAGTCTTTGGTGCCCAAAGATTTGATAGTAAGGTCAAATGCCCATCGCCGCCATTTGGTAGGTGGCAGTTTCGTCAGTCAGTACGTTATGGGAGTTGTCAATTTTTGCAGAGCAACCCGGCCGACTAGTTTGAATCAGACAGAATTCAAGCATGAAAACGAAGGGAGAGATGTGTGTTGAAAATTAACGACCTACTAGCTTAGATTGTACCGGTAGCACTGCATTCTGTAAATATGCATGCATTCAAGAGATTTTCAAGAAAAGTCGTAAACTAACTATTTACAGTCTACAGAAACGCCACACAAACCATCGTCGCCAACAATGCCAATAATATACGAGTCCAACTTCAGTATTGAGTCTTGAGATTGAAACGTTCTGCAATGCACAGCAGAGCTGGGAGGCAAATTATAGAGGACCCGATCCTTTTTTCAATCCTGGAGGACCATCCTTTTTCCAATCCTGGAGGACCATGACCCCCAAACTACACGTGTGTTGTCAATACTAATTTGCCACCATTAATATTTGTTCGTGTAGCATGTCACTGTCATCATGCATCAGAATTACAGTACGTGAATTTGTACGTTCACAGCATGCAAGATGCCATCAGTGTGAAATGGAAATCCCGGACTCAAGTCACTGTTGACTGAAACAGGACAACAACATCTCGTCTGAATCTCTGGCTCTCACAGCATGCAAGATGCCATCAGTGTGAAATGGAAATCCCGGACTCAAGTCACTGTTGACTGAAACAGGACAACAACATCTCGTGTGAATCTCTGGCTCCTCCAGCTCCAATGCATGGCATCAGTGTGCTGGTACGAATTCCAACGCTACCACGCCCCAAACTCGGTCACCTGTTTCACTCATCACGCCCCTTCGCCCTCCCTCCAAACTCACCATCCTCTCCTATAAATCTCCATCTCCATTACAGCTCCTCGCTTCCAAACCCCTGGCAACACCTTGCAAGTTGCAACCATGGCGTCCACTCTCTGTCGCTGCACTCATCACCTACTCACCATCTCCATTCTGATTCTACTCTGTCATCTAACACGCGCATTCCCACTGCCAGCGTCACCTTCTGCTTCTGCATCTTCAACCGCTGCCTCCCCGTCGCCTCCTCCTCTGGCGGTGCCGCCGCTACCGCCAGGCCTGCCACGGATCATACCGGCGTGGACGCTGCCCGTGAACCCGTTCACGGCGAAGGCGGCGTTCATCCGGTACTGGAACCGCAAGGTGCGCGGCAACCGCCCGCACCCAGCCTTCCTCTTCGCCAAGCTGTCGCCGCTCTCGGCGCCGGACGCCGCCACCTTCTCCACGCTGGCCTCCGCCGGCAAGCTCGCCTCCCGCATCCGCGACTTCTGCGCCGCCGCGTCCCTGCTCTGCCCGTCGACCCCCGCCGCGTCCTGGTCGACGATGTCGTCGTCGTCGAACTCGTCATCGTCCGTGGGCGGCCCCGGCGCCGCGGGCGTCGCGGCCTCCTCCGGCTCCGGCGGTGGCGGCGCTGGCTCCAACGCGCCGTTCAAGGCCTACGAGAACGGCAACTTCAGCAGCTATGGCAACAGTGGCGGCGGCGGCGCCGACCAGTTCGCGGTCTACTCGAGAGGGAAGAGCGGGCCCGTTGACACGTTCAGGCGCTACGGCAAGGGCTCGCTGGGCCGGAACGACTCCTTCGCCATCTACGAGGAGGGGGGCAACGTCGGCACGTCCGCCTTCAACTCGTACACCACCGGAGCCACCGGCGGCGCCGGGGAGTTCGCCGGGTACGCTGGGCAGACCAACACGGTGGCGGTGACGTTCGCCACCTACGACAACGCGGGCAACGGCCGCTCGCACGAGTTCGCGACCTACTCGCAGGACACCAACTCCGGCGTGCAGAGCTTCACCGTCTACGGCAAGGCCGCCAACGGCGCGGGCGAGTCGTTCAGGGCGTACGGGAACAACTCCAACACCGTCGCGTCCGGCTTCATCAGCTACGGCGAGAAGGCCAACGGCTTCAACGACACGTTCGCCACCTACGGCCTGGACGGGAACGCGCCCCAGAATACGTTCCGGGGCTACGCCTCCGGCAGCAACGCCGGCGTCGACGAGTTCAAGGTGTACAGGGATCAAGCCAACGTCGGCGACGACAGCTTCACGAACTACGCGAACAACGCCAACGGCGCCGCCGCCGACTTCGACAGCTACGGCAAGTCGACCAACCCCGGGAGCGTGGCGTTCAAGGGGTACGGCCAGGGATCCAACCCCAACCACCGCATCGGCTTCGGGCACTACTCCGGTGAAAACACGACGTTCAAGGTCTACTCCAACGAAGGCATCAAGTTCATGGAGTACCAGAACATGTCAAAGATGGAGGTGTCCAAGACGGCGGTGCCTGCAGGGCACCGGCCGCCCAAGTGGTCGCCGGAGCCAGGGAAGTTCTTCCGGGAGCGGGACCTCATGATGGGCAACCGAATGCCAATGCCGGACATCGCCGACAAGATGCCGCACCGCGCGTTCCTGCCGAGGGACATCGCCACCAAGATCCCGTTCGAGGAGAACGCCGTGTCGGCACTGTTCGGCGCGCCGCCGGGCACGGCGATGAGGCAGGTGGTGGCGTCGACGGTGGCCGAGTGCGCGCGACCGCCCAGCCAGGGCGAGACGAAGCGGTGCACGACGTCGGCCGAGGACATGCTGGACTTCGCGGTGGAGATGCTGGGCAGCAACGCCATCGCGGTCCGCAGCACGGAGTCCACGGCGGGCAGCGGCAGGGACGTCCGGCTCGGCAAGATCACGGGCATCGCCGGCGGCAGCGTGACGCGGTCCGTGTCGTGCCACCAGAGCCTGTTCCCGTACCTGGTGTACTACTGCCACTCGGTGCCACGGGTGCGGCTGTACGAGGCCGACATCCTGGACGTGGACTCCAACCGGAAGATCAACCATGGCGTGGCCATCTGCCATCTCGAGACGTCGGATTGGAGCCCCAACCACGGGGCGTTCATCGCGCTCGGTGGAAAACCTGGGCAGATTGAGGTCTGTCACTGGATCTTCGAGGGAGACATGGCTTGGACCCTTGTTGATTGATGACACCACAACCGTTATAGATTTGGTTCTAGTTACCTCTGCTTACTACTTCTCGATTAAAGAAAACTACCAGCCTTTTCTGACTTCTTATCTATTTAGAAAGTTTTTTTGTGGGCTTGTTGCTACTACAAATATGTACTCCTATGTTGTGACCAAATTGACTTCAGTATATATATATAACACATCAAAAATGAAAAAGAAATGAAAAGTACTGAATCTGTCCCTAAATATTTGTGGTTATTAGTACCCATATGCCGAAAGTTTGACAATTTTATAAGAAAAATATTAACAACATTTGTATCTCTAAATAAATTTATTATTCAAAAACACAATTACCATATATATTAATATTATATAAATTTAGTTAAAATTATTTTTCTAAAAGCGAGAACAATAGTTATTTAAGAACAGAGGAAGCGCATGAGATCACAAGTGGGTAAAGTGGTGGTTTGGAAGCACCTTATGCATGCTAAACTACTACTCCCTCCGTTCCAAAAAACATGCAATTCTAATTAGTTAGTTTAGTATCTTAAGTTTGATTAATTATAGATAAAAAATTATCAATATTTATATTATCAAAAGCACAGTACCATAGTTAGTTTAGTATCTTAAGTTTGATTAATTATAGATAAAAAATTATCAATATTTATATTATCAAACAAATATCATTAGATTCCTTATGAAATGTATTTTTTTAATAAATTAATTGAAAGTAATAAATTTGAATAGTATTCAGTAGAAACTTGGTCAAACATACACTACTTTTGACGGCACGCAACCCAGAGTTGCATGTTTTTTGGAACGGAGGGAGTACATAGCAAGCGAATTGTTGTCTTGTTGGCATATGGAATGACCAACTAGGTAGTACCTTCCAAACTATGAAAACAAATTTTTTTTTTTAGGAATCTGGAGAGGTTTTACCCTCTACAGTTAATTTATTAAAGGCAAAGGCGAAACGTTTACAAAGTACAAGAACTAAAAAAGGTAAAGGGAAAAAGTTGGCGAAGCAACAATCTCAAGAAACAAAGAAAAAGAAAACTATGAAAACAAATCAGTAACAGTCTAACAAAAGCATGATCTTGTTTGAACAAGTGATCTCCTACACCATGTAGCTCGGACTCATGCCACGCACAACCCATCTACATAAGTTAGCTACTCTGCTCAAGCTGAGAAACAAACAATACACCAAGTTTACCCGCTTCCTCTTCCTCTTCCCCTTCTCCTTTGGTGGTATTCCTCGTCCTGTCAATAGTTTGTTATTATAATTACTTTTTGCGCGTTGATACATAGCCTTCTTTTACAAAGTTCAAAACAACATACTAAAAATAATATTAGTCATAATGACCGGAGATGATCAGTACAATGTCAACACAAGTATTAGTCATAATGTAAACAAAGTGCAACAACATTTGGCCATTATCTCCCTGATTATTTGGCCATAGCTTCCCATCCCATCGCCTGTGAGATTTTTAACAACATTTACATAGTCTAATGCCAGCCTGAATCTTCGGATGAGTAGGTCACTTGCTAGAGCTAATCCTTCTATACAAGCGAGAGGTCCAACAATTTTCGCTTCTGTTATCCCTTTTAACACAACTGCTAAAGCTCCTAAGAACAACCGAAGTGCATCTCGTATTCTCGTGCAACCGCAGCCACAACCACTATGTCCAAGTTCTTTGAGGTTGCTGCGTCAACATTATTTTTTGCATAACCTGGCTGGAGGTGGGATCCACCTCGGGCCCTAGGCGGACTCGGAGTCGGTAACGTTATCTCCAGTTCTGAAATGAAGCACCCCACAAAATAGTGTGTGGTCAGTGCGCTCTGAAAGATATTCTCGTGAAGGGCCTTCCTACGAGCATGTCAGATTGCCCACAGACTCACCGCCAACATGCTGATTGAACTCGTCATTTGCTAGTTCCTTCATCACATTGGTAATCCAACCTCGGGCGTCAACATGCTGATTATAGGCCAGCACGTTCCCGATATCCTCACGTTCCAAGAGCCAAGTACATCTCGACATATTGCAGTCAAGTAGAGAATGCCTTAATGTGTGGGAGAAGAGGGCAGGGTAACATATGCTGATTATAGGCCAGCACGTTCCCGATATCCTCATGTTCCAAGAGCCAAGTGCATCTCGACATATTGCAGTCAAGTAGAGAATGCCTTAATGTGTTGGAGAAGAGGGCAGGGTGAGAGAAACAAATTGGCCCG
This sequence comes from Themeda triandra, assembly GCA_018135685.1. Classification (NCBI taxonomy): domain Eukaryota; kingdom Viridiplantae; phylum Streptophyta; class Magnoliopsida; order Poales; family Poaceae; genus Themeda; species Themeda triandra. The sequence continues at coordinate 736,004 of JAENPR010000215.1, read as the reverse complement.
CTGGGGAGCCAACAGCCAATGGTCTTTCCAAAAGGAAGTGGCGATACATTATTATGATCCTTCACCATTGTAATGGAGCGAAAGTTGTCGATTTCATCATTGATGATATTCAAAGGAAAGAGGAGCCGGTGAAAGCATCATCAAAAGGGTAGTGAGTCCGAAGGAGCCACTCTTTCCACGCGGCAGGATCACTTGAGAAAATTTTGTCTATGAACTTCATTAGAAGGCAACAATTTTGGAGCCTCCTTCGGACTCACTACCCTTCTAATGTAATTTGGAGGCTCCAAATTACATGGTCTAAGGACTTCACTTGAGAAAATAAAACTGAGAATTCATATCTCATGGTCTAAGGAAAAAACTATAGAATAGGTTATTTCTAAGATGATTCATGACACGCACAATAATGAGCGTGTCCATGTAATTTGCTCCAGCCACACCAAGGACAATAGATATACTCTTGTCATCAGCAATTTTTATTAGCATGCAAAAATATGGAAGATCAGGTGCTGAATAGTTGATAGCGGTACAATCCATAACTTGCAGCAAGATGGAGAGTGAAACTATGATCCAGTAGGTAATCTGTCGTTCTTACTTGAGTTTACATTATGCAGCAAGCTCAAAAGTTCAGCATATTGCCTAGGAATGACACTCCTTGTATGAAAAACAGGGCACACATCATAGAGTTTATCTACAATCATTTTTATGTACATAAAACAGGGCAGACATCATAGACCGCTGCGGTCGAGTACCTGAGTTTGTGGTCTGCTTCACTAATGATTGTGGTAGCAAGCTGGGAATGACAATAGAAAATAGAAGCTGAATGTACATAAAAAGGTACTTAATGCGGACAGATTATCTCCGCACAACTTCCAATGATTTACAACAAGTTAGCTTTAGTCTAGAAATAAACAACACATACTATATGCAAACTCTAGTAAAAATAGATTGGATTGAAGACAATCCTTATTATTAGTTGTACTAGTCGATCAACCTGTGCTCTCGCACATGCTACAATTTTAGAAAAAAAAAGTATTTGGGTATTGTTTTGGATCTCTTTATCTCAAATTATGAGTCATTTTAGCTTTTCTGGATATATTGTTTTTATTATGTACCTAGACAGTACGTTTAAGTTTAGAACAAAATCTTTGTATTTTAAAAAATCAAATATCTTTTATTTGGAATGGACGGAGGACTTGTATATTAAATACTATGTTTTTTCTCTTTATTTATTTCCTAACATAAAAGACAATACATACTCCGTAGTCTATACGTAGGTACCATTAAATTATTAATTATTATTTTAAGAAATTAATCCATATATATTTTATTTGTATTTATATTTATATTTTTCTTCACCTCTATATATTTTCAATATGCAATTATTTTAACACATTACCATTAATCATGGTGCCTCTTATTGGATCATGTATTTTATGAAGTCATAAATCCGTCTTTTCAAATTTTATTCTTACCGACTACAATGAATTTTCTCTCTTTTCAAGTTATGTTAAAACTCATGTGCTTAGGCCTTGTTTAGATTCACCTCAAAAGTTGAATTTTTTCACTCTCTCTTCATTACATCAATCTTTGCACGCATGCATGAAACATTAAATATAGATACAAAACTAACTAATTGCACAATTTAGTTATAAATCATGAGACAAATCTTTTGAGTCTAGTTAGTTTATGATTGGACACTAATTATTAAATTCAAATAAAAGTGCTACAGTTAGAAAAATTCTAACTTTTTGCGAACTAAACAAGGCCTTAGTGTATCTTTCATTAACCCTACCTTTTGCACTTCTTAATAATATGGAATTTTGGTCACACATCATGTTCTTAAGTACTATGATAGCATAAGTCATTATTTGCATACACTATATTGTTTAAGACAAGTCTTTGAGCTTGACGTGATATCTCGGCCAGGGTAGCAGAGCTAACCTCAACACAAATTTAATACTTAAACCTTATAGTTAACGATTTTTTACTCTAAAGTATTCTTAAGGCCAGCAAAATATAGCCATATCAATGGTCACCACACTTCTCAAGTATAAAGATGTTATATTTGAAGTTATGATTATACTATAGTAAAATACATAAATATATTTAAAGTAACAAAAAAGTAGAGACACTAAACATTTAGATATATTTATTGTATAATCACAAAGTTTGACATGTAAAAAATATAGACATGTCAAACCAAATTACTTTAAAATATAGATATGCCAAGCATATTTTCTCATGTTTCATAAGTTATTAAAATAAGTATTTATCCAAATATGCATTTTTTGATATATATGATGGAACATCACAATATAGTTATTTTATTTCTTTATTATATGATTATTTAATATTACATGATGGAATATAATATTATATTTATTTTATTTCATGATTATATGTTTATTTAATATTACATGATTGAATATAATATTATAGTTATTTTATTTCATGATTATAGAAGTATGTAATTTAGAAATATATATGTATCATACTTTATGGATAATGATTTATTCTTTAAACTGATATATTACATGTATATTTTAGATTTTTTGTTTAATTTTGTATAATGCCTAAGATACCTATAAATATAAAGGTAATACCTTATATTATCTTTTTATGATAACATATATAGATAGGTTAAATAAAAGCTTAGAATATTACTTATTTGCATTATCTTTCATAGTAATCATGATAGATAATTTATAAAATAATTGGAGGTATTTTAAGTTATCTTTCATTAGGTAGTTGTGAGTATTTTAGACATAAAATTAGAGGATTATTTATGTTATTATCATTTGTAATGACAAAGCTGGATAACTTAGACGCATTGCTAGGGGCTACTTTAAATTAGATTTCATAATAGTCGAGATGGGCTATTTAAATAAAAATTCAGGGGTTATTTTGAATTATCTTCTGTAATGGCAAAGTTGTATAATTAAATGCAAAATTGGATGTTACTTTTTGAGTTTTTCATAATGGCAGTGGTGGGTAACATTTAATAAACTACAATAGATCTAATGGCTATTATATGTTATGATGATTAAATTCTACCAAATCAAAGGATAGATATTTTTGATTATTGTGAGATTTTTTAAATTTAACTTTTTCTCTAGTGTGTCTGATGATAGTTAACATGTTGTCTTAGTTGAAGCCTCTGGTTAGTAATAGTAAAATAATTTATTTACAACTCTACAGAGGCGCAAGGTCGAAAGGGGATCTACCTAGTGTAATTATTATGCTAGCAGTGTTATATATGGGACTAGAAGGATGCACCTTTGCATGACACTTCTTTTCTGAGATATGGGCAACCTGTTTGGACTAGTCTAGCATCTTGTTGCGATGGATTATACTAATCGATGCGAGATGCAACTGCTCACTCCTTTTCTGTTTTTTTTTTTAAAGGAGGCGTTGTACATTGGGATGGCATTGACCTCGCACTAGACTATAGGTTGATGGTGTTGGCGACAAAAGGTGATGGATAGAATAGTGTTGACAACAAAGGGTGATGGATAGAAAAGCGTCGATGATGATCATATTGCAGTGCAATGTTGACATAAGGTGACGGGGACAAGATAGTGTTTGAGATTCTTGCATGTACATACAGATTAAGGGCCTATTTGGGAGGGCTGTTGGGAGCTGTTTTTTTTTCCAAACAACTCTTTTCAAAACAGCTTCATGAGCGAAGCTATTTTTCACCACCTCTCACAAGAGGAGTGAAGCTATTTTTCACCTCCTCTCACAAGAGGAGGGAGGCGAGGGGAGCAGGGCAAGGGCGTCGGGCCGGCGCCGTGGGGAGCCGTCGGGCGAGGGAGGCGTGGGGCCGCTGCTGTCGAGGCACGCGGGACCAGGTCGCATCCGCCGACACAGGTCCATGGCGCGTCCACCGGCGCGGGTCCATGGCGCGTCCGACTGGCATCGGCGAATGGGGGCAGGGCCTGACTAGTCGGCGATGGGAGTGGGCGAGGAGCGCGACATGGACAGCGAGATTGAACTGGAGGCCGCGTCGTCTCCTTCCATGGCCGAAGATCTGGCGGCTGCCGCCGTGGGGCCAAGGCGTGGAGGGCGGAGCTCGAGTCACAGGGCACGACCACCGTGGTTCTCGACTCGCCAGCGGGGAGTTAGAGCGCGACCGCCGGCGTGAGGGGGGCCACCAGGAGGGGCCCGGCCCGGACCCAGGAGGGACGTGGATGTGAAGGGTGTTGGCGCGAGGTCGCAGCGTGGGGGTGAAGATGCGTACGAAGAAGATGACGAAGTGAAAAAGAAAGGAATAAGAGCAGAGGGTATTGTAGTAATTTTATTCTTTTTTTTTGTCTACTGGTGAAGTTGTTTTACCAAACAACTTTTTAAAAACTATTCAGCTTATCCTAGAGAATTGTTTATGAATCCATTTGATAAAAAAACTGGCTTCACTAGTGAAGCTAAGACTTGGTCGCATAGTTTTTTATGCTCTTAAAACATGTTGACCTACATTTCGCTCAGCTTAAAAGAGAAGAGGAATTGTTGTTTGGACGATTTGATCTGTGAGCTGATTTATCAACGTATACTTTACCGAAAATAAAGAGTTGCACCAGTGGCAAATTTATTTACCAGCACCAAAACTGCTTCGATCTGACAATAGATATCATCCACGCCATGATAGTCATGAACTCAAGGTGAATTGTGCATGACACTTAATCATTATCTAGAGGCAAGAACACATATCTTTACACGGAATTTTCCTAATAAAAATTGATATGTTTGGCTCAAAAAAAATCTTATGCTTAGAAATCGATCCACAAGCAAAGCAAATTACATTTCCTCAAATATGAATGGAAGATCTATCGTTAACAGACAAATCTCTCCATAGTTTTTCTTCCTCCACCCAGTTATTTGTGAATAAAATAAACAATAGGCAACTTAGAACAAACACTAATTAAGCATCCACTTTCTCCTCCTTGCTTACCCCGTCATTCCCATTCAGCTTCATTAGGCTGAACTCACTTATCATGTCTTTTAGATATTTCCATGATGGTCCTCCTCCTACCATAGCCTCCTTAGCACTGGCTGATAGCTCCACCACCCTCTTCTTTGCCTCCACCCCATCCTTGCCTAGCATGAGAGCCCGCACCACTTTCGAAATCTCCTCGCTTGTGACCAAACCTCTAATTGTCCTATCACTTGAATGAACCCTTATAGCGATCTTCAACTCGTCGACCAAGAATCTTGAATTGAAAGGCTGATCGGCATGCATAGGCCAAACCGCTAACGGCACACCAGCTGTCACACTTTCGAGTACCGAGTTCCACCCACAATGGCTCAAGAACCCTTGTACGCTCCCATGGTTTAGAATCTCCAACTGATCCACCCACTCTCTCACAACCAAACCTCTATCCTTTGTACGCTCTTCAAAACCCGAACCGAGGTCAATGTTCTCGGGCCTTACAGCCCATATGAAGTCCACCTCGGCTCGCTCCAGCCCATTAGCGACCTCCTTCAACTGTGACTCTGGGATCGCAGCTAGTGTCCCCAAAGCGACATAGAGGACGGTTCTACCGGCCACCGCCTTGTCGTCAAGCCACTCCATCCAAGAGGGCCGGGCCTCGGGCTTTGCGGATGTTTGTTGGGCTAGGCAGAGGGGCCCGATGGGCCAGGCCCTGGGCCCCACATGTTGGTTCCAGAAGTCAAGATAGTGAGCCTCTAGGCAATGAAAGGTGTTGATGATGAGGCCTTGGCTTTCCTCTATGGCCTTGCCCAGCTTACCGTCGAGCTCCAACATGGGCGCTACGGACGCAGGGTCGCCGAAGGGCGCCATGAAGTCTTCGAAGGTGAGCTTGATGTGCGGGAACTCCGGCACCGTGAAGGTGGCCGGGTGGCCATCGGCGTCGACGTCGTCGGGCCGCAGCGTGGCGCACGGGTCGTGGCGCACACGCACCTCCCTCATGACCTGCGCGAAGGCCGAGATGCCGAAGAACGACACCTTGGGGATGCCGAGCCTCGCCGCCGGCGCTTTCGTCCAGTGTAGGAACGGGTCGGTGACGAGCAGGCTCGCGGGCGGCCGCATCTCGGCGAGGGAGGCGTCGAGCTGTGGCAGGAGCAGTGACGTAGCGTCGGCGAAGACGGCGAAGGAGGCCAGCGACGTGAGTCCCTCGGCGCTCTCGACGCCCGGAGGGATGCCCGCGACGTCGGTCGGGAAGGTGAGCTCCACGACGGCTGCGTCCGCGCCGGACAGCCCCTCCCGGACGAAGCCAGCGTTGCCGACGGTGGTAAAGAAGGTGACGGTGGCGAGGCCGTGGCGGTGGAGGTAGTGCGCGAGGTGGATGAGCGGGATGGTGTGGCCCTTGGCGAGGAACGGGAAGATGGCAATGTGAGGGAGCGTCTGGGGCTCTGCCTCTGCTTCTGGAGACGAAGAGACTATAGCCATTGCTAACGCAGAATCAGAATGCTTTTGCTCTTGTAAGCTGAGTCAGTCAAGTGCATTACTTATAGCTCGTGCATGAAGAAACGTAAGGAAGCTCACATTTCAATCGGCACTAGAAAATGTACTAATTTAATTGAGGGTCCTCAATGCCACTAATGAACTTGGAAGTAAAAAATGCGAAGGCATCTAGGAATCTGTTCTGACTTTTTTCTTAAAAAAAAAAAAAAGAGAACAAACTAGTACACCATGTGAATGGTAGCCAGTCGATAAAATTGCGCTATAAGTGCAAATAATTGAACGAACATATTCGGAGGTTGGGATTTAGAAGCATAGAGATATCGCATCTGCTTTAATTTGAAGATAGAAATAGACTTGGAAACTGGGAGTTGGGACTTCATTATCTCGCGCCGGGCTCGCAGAGACCTGTATCCGCTCATTGAAATGTTGATGTGTGCTTGTGCGATTCCTTTTTTTCATCATTAACGATTTGTCATCCTGTAATATTGATGCTGTACCTAACAATTTTTTTTTTCGTTACTAGATGATGAGGATTCACTTCAGTGTCAATCAGTCAAATCTCACCAAAATTTAGCTTGGTAGTCTCTCTCCTGCTTGGTATGTGAAAAGAAAACCAGTTGAATGATTAAAAAAAATAGGGGTTTGGCAGAACTTTTTCTAATGGGCTTTTTCGAAGGAGACTGCTCCGACTCATCTATTTTCCCTGAAAACAGCTCCTCGGAGAGCCTGAGCCGGAGCCGAGGAGTCCTATCAAATAGTCCCTTAGTCAGTGCATATACTTGATCCCAGATTCGAAGGACGAGAGCCATGAGGCTCAAACAAAATTAAACCTATGACAGAAATCATACACAATTTGTTGGCTCTGTTTGGATACGCATTTTGCAACCGCACGAGACGGCAAACGAGCTACTGTCGTAGAGCCCGCAGTACAATAAAATCAGACTCCCCGTTCGTTCTCGCTGTGGCCGAGTTGCACGGTAAAATAATGTGCGAGACGTCTGACTGGAATTTTTATATTCTCACCAGCGGTGGGGCGGCTGAGAATCTGATTTTAGTCGGTTCCGAACAACGTCATTCCCTCATCTACCCAAACAGATGTCCTCTAACAATGCCAACAACAGTCAAATGTCCTGAGCTTGGACTGCTAAACACCTGGCTTGTAATTCGTGGAGTGATGCAATTTTTTACACACATCTATCTACACGGGTGGAGATTTCCCAAATAGATATGTCATCAATGGCTATAAAGATAAGTTCTAGATAAGATTAGAGGTAGTTGTTGCCGCATAGATCTATCAAGAAATATATTGAATGCCCATCACGGTTAGGCGCTTAGCTAGGAAGCTGCAGGCACAATTTTTCTACAGTATTAGTTGGCACCTGAGTTCTTAATCTGATGTTTTATATTTATGACCTATGAGTGCAGTTTGAATTATTTCCCTTGAAATATTTTACAGCTTGATACATATTTTGCACAAGATGCTTAATATAAAACGTCTCATCAGAATAAGAACAACCTAACCTATTTGCGAATGGGTCAACATCCAGCCTGCATATTCTGACATCATTTAGGGCCAACAAAGATGCCCAAAAAAAAGCTTGTTTATACAAAGATTTTTTTTTTAAAAAAAAAGAGATTCTTTCAAGTGCATCTGACATGATTGTTTCTTAATGTAATCATATAAAGAAAAAAAACTAGCAAGGGTAGGACTCGAACTGGTTCCACTTGAGGTAGGCTCTTTCTAAAATGTTTTAGAAAAGAAAGGATCTGTACTAAAATGTACAGGTTTTATTTTTTAAAAAAAGATACAATTCATACAATGAGTTTATCCTGTACGGGTCAGAGCTGAAACATGGGTGGTGCAAGTAATGCATGAGTACCCAGTGATGTTTTTTTGGATCGGCTAAACAACTAATTTCAGTCAAATGCCATTCTAGTTCACTTCTCCTCTTCCATCAAATTACATGAATGGCATTCTAGGGGGGGGGGGGGAGGCTCGAGCCCCCTTGATGTTGTTGGAGCCATGGAGCCCCCATCAATTTTTAGGCAAAGTTTCATGGCACACGAGGCGCTATGTTAGCAACTAGGTAGTTGTAGAGAGAGAAAGCTTGAGGATCAGAGGAGCAATAGAGATTACCTAGGAAGAATAGCACTAGGGAATTGAAGGATGAGTTCAGGGGAAGGGGATGACCCTCATTATGTAATTTGTTGTTGATGCCCTTTCACTGCTGCGCTCACCCTTGACAAACGTAATCTACCATCCAATGTCTAGACTAGCTCAAGGCCGATTTGTGGCCCATGCTACAACCCAACCATGGCTAGTTCCTAACAGGATGAGGTTTGAGATCGAGTTGCTAGAGATTGGAGACAACCTTCTCGTGAGTTGGGCTGGCCGCCAACACCAATTCATGTGGCCCATAAAGTTTAATCAGGCCCATGGTTGAAGGCCCAAAAGAAACCCTATCCATCCGCATCCAACATTCTCGTCCAGCCAATCCTCAATCCCTATCGACTTAGTGTCTCAGTTTGGCTCTCGCTAGCAAGAAAGAGTAGCAGGAGTTGGATATGCAATCCAACTGTATGGTAGTAGATTTTGAGCTTCTGCCAAGTGTCTGCCGATTTTAGTGGATAACACGTGCATAGCTAGGTTTAGACTTGCTTTTGAACATCAGCTGCTATTGTAATGCCATGTCAAGTGCCAATGTACTTGTTGTTTGGTACATGAAGCAGTGTATGTCTAACGTAATCACTTTTGTACGACACATGCTTATGGCTATAATATAATTGTGAGCTATGATGAGCTTTTGTGACATGATTGTGTTTTGTGCAAAATGGATTTGTTAATTGTATGGTTCATTGATTGTATGATTAGTGCTGATTATGAGATTAATGTATAAATATACGATATTATGTAGTTATTTTTCTTGTATAGATAGCGCCTAACAGTTGGATGCTATATAATATGTGGCGTTAAACTGTTGGTCGCTATAAGTTTGTAATTGGCGTCGAACGATTGGTCGCTATATCTTTAATATACCGTCGGACAGTCGGTCACTATAAGTATGGTTGGACACTAAAACTCATAGCGACACTACTTTTAGCGATCGGCCATGTCAGACGCTATATATTTATAGCGACCTACCATAGGTCGCTATACCGATTTATAATGACAGTGTGTAAGACGATGTACATATGCAGTGGTATAGTATATGGTAGATAGTCCATAAGACGTTGTAGATAGGCTGTGGTATAGTCTGTAAGATATTGTAGAGAAGTTGTGTTTGTATGGTGACAATTCATTACAATATATAATATTTGTGGATAAATGATTGTGAATTTTAGAGCATATTTAATAACAACTAGATAAGGTTGACAATACTATTCTCTTATATTTATTTTTTTCTTCAAGACTTACAAATGGATTCTATTACTAATAGTAGGTATCAATAGTGTATGTTTGAGAGTTGTGTGTTAGGCTTTTAATATGGGGCTTTCTCTTTAAGGATTCTTGGAAAATAAGTGAAAATCACTCTGTGTATTGTCATATAAATATTTTGGATATCACAATTCCAAAACTAAGCAAGTCTAATTAATCAATGTTGCATGCCAACTACGCTAGTATAAAAGATCAAATCCCTTCTTCATCTGTTTTATGTTTGGTAAGAAGACTAGCTTTCATTTCTTTGCATGTTGACATGCTAGAGCTCACTCATTCTATCACTTTTTAGGAACTTTTGGATGCTGCTAGTACTAGTCAACAAGAAGCTGATCACAGTGCTAATGGATGTGCAACCCAATTGTATGGTAGTAGATTTCGAGCTTTTGCCAAGTATCTGATGATTTTAGTGGACAACACGTGCATAGCTAGGTTTAGACTTGCTTTTGAACATCAGATGTCTACTGTAATGCCATGTCATGTGCCAATGTACTTGTTATTTGATACATGAATCAGTGTATGTCTAATGTAATTATTTTTGTATGACAGATGCTTATGGCTATAACTAGGAGGATTTCCCGCGCGTTGCTGCGGGTATTCCAGTAGAATTTTGATTGTATAGAGAATAAATTTAATTAAAATACAAAGACATATGTGGTATATATTGATTCAAATCATGGAGCTGAAACTGCTATTAGTTCTAACCTAGCAATTACTTGAGGCATGTCTATGGGGAGGGGAAGAGGAACGGCAAGGGCCAGTAGGCATTGATGCATGTTGCTATTATTAGTGCTAACTGATTTTGGTGGGGCCCTTAGATGATGTGGCTTAAGGAGATACAAGAGAATTAGTTAGTGGGGTTTATCTTTATAAGAGATATAGATATAATTGTGAGCTATGATGAGCTTTTGTGTCATGGTCGTATTTTGTGTAAAATGGATTTGTTAATTGTATGGTTCATTGATTGTATGATTAGTACTAATTATAAGATTAATGTATAAATATACGATATTACGTGGTTATTTTTCCTGTATCGATAGCGACTGAAAGTTGAATGCTATATAATATCTGGTGTTAAATTGTTGGTCGCTATAAGTTTGTAATTGGCGTCGAACGATTGGTTGCTATATCTTTAATATACCATCGGACAGTCGATCACTATAAGTATGGTTGGACATTAAAACTTATAGCGATGCTACTTTTAGCGTCTGGCCAAGTCGGACGCTATATATTTATAGCGACATATTGTAGGTCGCTATACCGACTTATAACGATAGCGTGTAAGACCCTGTAGATAGGCAATGGTATAGTATATGGTAGATAGTCCATAAGACGTTGTAGATAGACTGTGGTATAGCCCGTAAGACGTTGTAGATAGGTTGTGTTTGTATAGTGACAATTCATTACAATATACAATATTTGTGGATAAATGATTGTGAATTGTAGAGCGTACTTAATAACAACTAGATAAGTTGGACAATACTATTCTCTTATATTTATTTTTTTCTTCAATACTTAGACATGGATTCTATTACTAATAGTAGGTATCAATAGTGTATGTTTGAGAGTTGTGTGTTAGGCTTTTAATGTGGGGCTATCACTTTAAGATTTTTGGAAACTATAAGTGAAAATCACCCTATGTATCATCATGCAAATATTTTGGATACCACAATTCCAAAATTAAGCAAGTCTAATTAATCAATGTTGCATGCCAACTACGCTAATATAAAAGATCAAATCCCTTCTTCATCTAGACTACAACGAGGATACTATTATAAAAAGACATTAATTATTGCTACCACCTATATGGCTTTTGATTTATGGTGTCCGTTCGAAGATTCTTGTGCATTAATGAAAGTCCAGTACACTATATTTTCCATTGCTTTAAATAGAATAGAAATAATCACCATTCTATTCTAACAGAGATCAACACAAGATCAACCTAATACTGCTGTAGAATGGCTATGAAAGTAGTCATTAACATCCTTGTTGTGGGCGCTTTTGTATTTACCATGTTTAGAACATGTGGCACTTTCGATCACTGCGATTGTCTTCCAGAGAAAGAATTGGTCCTCAGCAAATGCATGAACACCATAAAAAAAGAGGGTGATTACGTCGCCCCATTGGAGAAATGTCGTAGAGCGGTGCAATATTGTAACATGATTTGTGTTTGTCATATACTCAACCACAAGTATGTAGACCCGAAGAAACTTGTTCGTCCTGCAAGGGAATGCAACAAGCCTATGCCTGTTGGATATAATTGTGGAAGTAAGTTCTTAAATGTTTTAATTTCTGGCAAAATTAACATTTGTACTACTACGTCTTTCATACATATATATATATATATGCAAGAAATGCTTGTACTAATTTAATTTTGCACAATCCTTACTGATGTTTAGGTTGGACTGTTCACCCGCCAAAGTAAGTGCGCCCGAAAAGGCACATCCACAATGAGTTATGACGAAAACATTCATGTAACCCATGGAAGAATAGTGAAATAATAAGTTTTGACAATTATTTAATTGTTCAGAGTTCAAGTAACCTGAATAAAAAAACTGGATTGACCACACACACACTTTTACCACTGCAATAGCGTCTTTAAATAAAAAACCATGAGATCATTAGCTAAGCCAAATAGATCTGTGTGACCTCATGCTATTCAAAAACAGACCTTTCCTTTGTTCACTTGTTTCTTTTTTGTCAGAAATTACAAAATGAAAATTTAATTTTGTTTTCCTCGAATATTTTTTCTTTCTGGAACTGTGTGACATTCCATTCACCTCTACTATAATTGGCATCCACTTATCCTTCATATTTTCTTCGAGTACACCATTACATAAGTGACAAAGCATAATGTAGTCAACTTCATCATCATCATCTTCTTCGGAATCTTTATTTTCTGATAATCTTTTGTTGTGGTTCATGTCTGAAATTGAGCTAAAAATTGGCATCGATCTGTATTTGAGCCCAAGAAAATCATAAGTTTTTTTTTCAACATTTTCGGCAGTCACTGAATCCAAGACTACTAAAATTGATTACCAAATTGCTTACAGAAAGTGCGGGTACATTTAATAAATTCCTTGACGGCAAATATAGTTTTAATAATTGGCTTAGAACGGAAGCAACAGACACAACACTGCAAAGTACAACAAACTTGCCCATTATATTGGCCTCCTCTCAGAGTACGTCTCAGTTCTCACTTGCACGTCGCGACGAGGATCCTCCTGGGCGGCAACGACGGCCGGCGCGCGTGGAGGGTGGCGAGGTTGTCGAGGATGAGGATGTCGCCCCTGCGCCACCGGAACTGGATGCTCTCCTCCTCAATGATCTCACCGACCCTCTGAACGAAGCTCGCCAGGATCTCGCTGCCGTCCGCCGCCGTCGCAGAGCTCACCTCCTTGCCGTGCATCCCCACCACCGTGTTGAACCACATCCTGCGGCCGCCCCTGCGGCCCGGGAAGACGCGCGTCAGCGTGCGCGGGCCGAGGATCGTCTTGGCGCTGCCGTCCGGGAGCCATTCTACTTCCATGCCCAGTGCTCTCGCTCTGCACACGAGACACGACACATGTTGCAATGTCATAGATTATGTTGTGCTGTCCTGATTATTTACTGATTTTTTGGTCGATCGTTTGCCTTATTAGACTGCTATATATTAAAAAAAATGTAACACTACACAATACTGGACCAATGCGCCCCTGGCTTCATCTCTTTGTTTCTTACGGGAAGGTTTTTGTTCTTTGTGCACGTGGCAGCTCAATAGCCCATATTTTTTGCGACACGTAATGATTTGAGCGGAGGTTTCCAAGTGTATCATGTATAGGTACGGTTCTGTATATAGGAGAAAACTGTTGCTATCTGTCCAAAATTTCAATTCCAGGGACCCACATACAACTATAACTACACTCTCTCTGACCAAAAACAAATGGTACGTGCTGTGAACAAAGCTATCTATCATTTGGCATTTACTAGTGGTAGAGATAGCAACTGAGAGATTAGTTTACTTAATTTACATGTACTTTCAAATATGGTTGCTTATGTTGGCTTTGCATTATATTCAATATAGTGATGATACTTCGATGTTCGATGACGCAAGAGAGATACAGAGTAGTTGCTAATATACTTGTGGCTGCGCATAACGATATACTTTATACTGGCTGCGCTTAACAATAGACTTTATATAAACCTATCCATGCTTTTCCCAAGTGAGATGGGGCATCTAATCTTGAGGTACTTTGACTGAGATAAGACAAAAAGAGCTGGCAGACGTGTTTAAGGAATGACCTGTTCTCTGCCTCGGCCTTGTCAGAGGTGCCGAAAGCGTCCTCCCACCCTCGCCCCCGCATGGATTTGGTGTCGTTCTTGCTCAGCGCCGTGAGCGTGTACCGCAGCCCCTTGGCGTCCAGCTCCTCCACCATCTCCGGGAACTCCTGCAGCGCCCGCTCAGTCACCCGGAAGCTCGGCACGAACGGCGTCTCCCCGCCCTCCGGCGGCGGCACCTCGCAGAACAGTATCACCTTCTCGGGGAACTCCTTGATCTGCATATAACGCACAAATGCATGGAGATCAAAATAATTATCTGACGGAAGGTAGCCATGCATACGTATGCACGTTACTTACCAGCACCATCTCGTGATGGAAGTAGACGAACTGCTCGAGGGGTCCCTCGTTGGCGGTCCAAACGCGGCCGTGGACGTGGGTGCGCGGCGCCGGGCCGACGTACCGGATGTCCGGCCACCCCAGGGCGTCCACGACGGCGTCGAACTCCACGGCGTCGCGGACGTCGAAGCCGCGCAGCAGGACGGCGCTGCTGGCGATCACCTTGCCCTCCAGCCACTCCCTGCTGGCCCTCAGCGCGGCCACGAGAGCCTCGTGGTCTTTGTGCTCCTCCGTCGCCGGGGTCAGGACCAACGGCATTCGCTCGCCGTCGATGGTCTTCTGGCCCTCGCACTCGCCGACGCGGAAGAAATCGCCGTGCTTTGGCGTTTGCGTGGTGGCCATGGCCTCCGCGGCGAGCGCGTTGTTGATGGAGACCTTGGCTTGCAGCCACCCCCTGTTGGCTTGCAGGGCCGCCATGAGAGCCACATAGTCGTCGTTATTGTTGCTGCCTCCGCTTTGTGTTATCGGTGTCGCACCGTCTGTCGTCTTTGCATCCTTGGACTTGGATTCGTCGAAGATGAAGAGATCATCTTTTGAAGTTCCCTCCATGATGATGTCTAATTCCCTTTTTCTCTGTATATGCTCTGGTTTATAGAAGGTTGGGTCTTGTCTAGATTTCCCTGTGGTTCAAACAGAATGAAAGAACATTGCCGGTATTTATAAGCAGTGCAAAACTGTTGTTCTAGTACTCTCTGGACTCTGGTTTTTGGACTTGAGAAAGCGACATAATTCGAAGTGATCCTTTGTCAAGAAAGATTGCTAGACGGGTGAGATAACAAGGCTTCTTCTGCTATATTATATAAGAAACCTTGTTGCGATTAGTCATAGGGCACGGCTGCGCGCTCGTATTTGCCAATTGTTTTATGGACAGTCAAATTAAGCACACAAAATAGCAATAATATATTATACTCACTGCACTAGTGGTCTAGAGGATTGTATTTACGCACCCATCCAAAAATTTACCTGTCACACATTTAATAGTACCTCTTTGTCTCAAAAATTGCCTCGCCCACACAAATATACGAGTAGCTAGCCAGGTTTTTAATTTCTTGTAAGCTTTAGGATTTTTATTTAATTTTTTATCAATATTTTTATTATTTATATGATTGTGATTATTGTCTCCATAAATATATGCACCTACTATATCTATCATTATCAATTTTACTCCCTCTATTTCAAATTATAAGATGTTTTGGCATATATAGGTAGTTAGTTTTTTTATGTAATTAGATATACACTACGTTAAGATATATAATAAAAGTATTTTCTCTTTTAAGAATACTGTTAAGCAAATAGAAAAATTCAGAAAGCGTTGCTTGTAGCAAGGGTTAGACGTTAACTATAAGAAACCATCAAAAGCAGCTTGGAAATTTGTTTATATTCCTAAAAAGGAAAGTGTATTGTGTGTATTTAATCTTCACACCCGGAAGCTATGAGAACTTTAAATTTACAATAGATAGAACTAGGGATGGTAGTGGGGTGCTTTCAGAATGGAGCTCCGTCAATCTTGGGTCCAGCGGGCTCCACCCCCCCCCCCCCCCCCACCCGGCCCTGATTTTTTGATTCAGGCGGGCTTGGTTTTTTCGTTCTTCACCTATGGATGCCCAGTGAAGATCTGAAATAGATGATTTTGAATAGAAACTCATGTAAAGGTATTAAGTTTGTTCTAAGTTGAGTCATGAAACTATGTTGTTGTTTATCACATCTTGTTTATACATGTGAATATGTAATATATATCCTGCATGTGATGCTACAAATTCCTTACTGTTTTTTATTGCCATAGAGTTGGTTTTGGGTTTTGGGGAACCAATCGGTTTGGTTTCGGGTTTAGATTATCATTCAAAATGATGTTCAAGTGATTTCAGTTTTTGAATTCGGGTTTCAAGATCGGGTCTGTGGAGACTCCAACATGAATCTGCCACGTTGCCATCCCCAAATAGAATCAATGTCCCTTTGGTGTAGCTAGTTTGGGACCGTTATTACACTAGGGGTTGTTTGCCTCATGACAAAATAAAAAGTTCTTTCTTGTGGCGTGATATCCTCAAATTACTTGATTCATGTAAAGGCATGGCAATGGTGTCTCTTGGCTCTTGTTTATTATGGCATGATCTCTAGCTAGAAAGGAAGGGTTTTTTTTTTTAGAAAGGGGCAAGGAACCTTGCCGATTTTTATTAGACGATGAAAAAAGAAAAGAAAAAATTTACAACTTTAACCCCTCGCTACTCTTGCTACCACTACCACTCCACCTATTTACATAACAAAAGAGGAGCTGAAAAACTGGAAGCTTTGCAAAAGCCACTAGGGGGACTACTCCTACTGAACCATAACCCTTTGGTTCGTAGCAAACTGGAAGCTTTTGATTTCATCTCTACAGAGTTGAGCTACTTGCAGCACCTGCAGGCCTTTATTCTGAAAAGTTCTTCTATTTCTTTCCTTCCAAACATGCCACCACAAGTAGATAATTATGCCATCGAAGCTCCGTCTGGAAAGGAAGGGTTTTGAGCCAAGCTTTTCCAGAGTTGTATGTTCTCTTTGGCTAGAAACCACTGTTGCAATTGGCTTGCTCCACGCCCTCTTTTATAGATCCTATTCTATGGGCCTCATTCTACTGAAGCATATGGCAGTTCCAAGACCTTCGTTAACATCATCTCCGCAAGAGCATGACAACTAGATTTTCATATGGGGCTCCCCAATCTTTTTTTCCACTGGCTTTCGTGTGGTATATGGTGTACTTCCTGTCAAAACAAAAGGAAAATCTTCTCCTAGCTTCTTTTAAGATCGACACAGTACCAAAGAACTCCTCAATCATAAGAACATGTTCTTACAATACTACAATTGTGTTCTCTATCCCTCGGTTGTGGAAGAGCTTGTTTCACTTGATGGTTGATTGCACTTTTACTTACAGCTTGCTCGCATACTCTGAATTTGTTTGTGACTAACACCAATGATCCCTTATTTGCTTTAATATCATACATTGGAACCTACTCCCCTAGGTCATCACCACAAAAGCCATAAGTTTGATTCATCGCTATAGGAGCTTATCAACATGATCCGTTGATGTTGATATCGAAACTTTCTGTGTAGGAACTCAGGGAAAGACTACTCAACGATCTTATGCCTTGAGGTGTTGATCATTTAATCTTTCATATTTTCTTTGACCAAGCCATCCTTACATCCAAATGAACTAAAAACTTGTATACTAGAAAACAACATTGGCCCATTTAATCATGTTGTCAACCACCAAAATCACATATGACACATGTTGTACACTATTTTCTTTACAAACAGACATCGGTACGTCTGACGCCCAACTCCCCACGACTGGGAGCCTCGCAGTTTCGAACTTCTGACATCTCAATCTTCTAAGTAAAGATACGAGCCTTCTCTAATCCCTTTTTGCTGTCAATGTCTCTGATAGATATAGTAAATTTAAAGATCCACCAATGTTTAAAAAACTTGTGTCATTAGAGTCGTTTTCACTACTGCCATAAGGCCCTCCGCAATGTTGGTCAGAAGTGGTGCCAAAAATGCAAAAACTGGATTTAAGCATCACTCTACACACTACAACTAGTGGTGCCCAAATTGAAATATTTGGGAGCGATTCTGCTTAATGAAAACCGCGCTACGACGTGGTCTCGAAAAAAAAAATATTTGGAAGCAATGAACCTACAAGCACCGCTGCCCAATTAATAAACAAAGAAGAAAAGTACAGTCGCATTATCCTTTACCATCTCATTCATGTACTACTCTGCTCCTTGTTTAACTTTTTCACCTGTCTCATGGGCCCAGAGCAATGCCCGCACAATGCAGTTCAAAAACAGTGGTGCCAAGATTCCCATATGGCAGCACCGAATAGTATTGGGCACCGCTCACACTTCAGAAGGCCTAAGAGCAAGTATAATAATTTAGCCTACTGGTGGTTGTAAGACCATGCCATATCATATAAAGCCTGCTATATAGCCAACTCATATTATAGCTAAGCTGTTTTACGGGCTGTAGCATTTAATGATCACATAGGCATACAATCTAAATATACCGTGAAGTTGAAAAGAACTTGCTCACAGTCGGCATAAAATGATTTTTTTGTCCTCGTACATTGCGCTGCAGCCGGCTAGGAGTTTACCGTCGGCTCCAGATTCTCTCTCTTTACGTGGCTGGTTTTTCGATGACGTGGAGTCTCTTCGCCGGCTAAACGGCAATTATAATACCTGCTCTAAGTGGCATCAAATCCTAGTTGTCCTGAGGCCCTCTACAATGTGTCGCTAGAGTGTAGCTTGAAATGGAGGGAGAAGGTTTGAGAGTCACTCCGCACCCTATTTTTTTTTTTTTGAAGAGCACCCTTTTAGTGCGTATTTTATTAAGAAAAAGGGGGTTTTGTTACAACTCACGGTAACCCGCAGATTACCAACTGACCCTGCCCTCGCACACGTGGCTGTGATTAGATAGGAATTACTCCGCTACACAAGGACCAAGCTGGGTCACTCCGCACACTATAACAAGGGATGCCGGTGCCAGAAACTTTGGAAGGGGAGCAAGTAGTTGATGCGATGCCAACTCTGTGAAAAGCTGATAAAGGTATTGCTTTGGTCCCACTTTTCCTTGCTGCATTGCTGTAGTATACACCATTGAGGATTTTTTTAAAAAATATTTTTGATGTCCGGTTTGTGCATGGAAGGGCGTGGCAGTGAAGCTCAACACTTTAACTTTACTAGACCGATGCCTATTACCGTTGATGAGGCCATCCTGATATGCTTTTGAGCAACCCACGTGGCTTTCATGGTGGGGTCCAACGATGGTTCTTGGCTTCCCCGTTCGTCAAAGACTAAAAGTGGAACGATTGCGCGAATCATCGAATCGTTGGATTGGGTCTCCTTCGCTTCCTACACTGGGGCAGGAGAATGCAGAAAACAAAGCTAAAATTTGAGCCTGACCGACGATGGAGCAATCGGCATCTTGCATTTTTGCTTGGACTTGAAGCGAAGTGTATTAAGGGAGCAAATCAATAATCAACAGATGGGCTTAGGCCTTAAGCAGGATGTATTAAGGTCGGGCAGTACAACATTCCATTGAGAACGAAGAAACAAAATGCGGTGCAATGACATCTACTCAAGCAACTCGACAACGTACCAGTTCTGCCACGGCCCGTCTTCGCGGCCATGGTACGTGTACGCCCTGGAGGCGCCCAGTGGCCACAAGGCCGAGGCCGCCATCTTCCTCGCGTCGGCCGTCATGTTCGTGCTCGGCGTCATCCTCTTCGGCCACAGCCTCCTGGGCCGCCTCTCCGGCCGCGCCGCCCTCAGCCCGACCGTCCGCATCTTCCTCTACGCGTCCTTCGCGCTCTTCCTCCCGCTCATGTCCTACATGTTCTCCCAGGCCAAGGACGAGGCCACCAAGCTGCAGCCGCAGCAGCCGGTGCCCGGCAGCCACGGCTCGCAGCTGCCGCCCCGCGCCCTGGTGATCCTCATCTGGATGCTCCTCGTCGAGCTGCTGCGCAAGAAGGTGGATGCCATCCTCGCCGCCATGAGCTCGTCGCCGCTGCGTGCCGTCCACCAGCAGCAGACGCTGTGGGACGCCATCGACCAGCTGGTCCGCATCGGGTGGATCGGCTACCTCATCTACTCGTACGTACACGGGTTCCGGAAACCAGGCTTCATCATCCTATGGGTGCTCACCCTTATCAAGGCTGCCCAGAGGGTCGCCGCCGTCGAGGTCGCCAAGCGCTCCTTTGCCGTCGGCAAGAACGCGGAGCTCATCGTGGGTTACACTGCCCAGATGCTTGAAGACGACGAGGACTTCAGAAACGAGCAGGAAAGTGGCGGCACCGCGCTTATGAGGAAGTGCTGGTACGCCGTTATGGGGGAGGAGAGGCTCAAGAATGAAGTTGGGTCCGATGGCTACCGAGTGGAGCTACCGGAGTCGGACGAAAAGAAGGATCTCATCACCGTCGGCGACATATGGGAGCTGGCGGAAGCAAGTGGCGACAAACCGGCGGACCGGTTGCTGATGGACCATCCCAAGCTGAAGGATCTCTGCCTCGCCTTTGCTCTGTTCAAGCTGCTACGAGCGAGGTTCGAGGACCTCCACGTCGACGCAGACGTGGTGGCAAAGAACCGTGGCCTCATCTTCCGAGGGCTCCGTGACGGCGGCGACCAAGAACAAGAAGTGGACAGCAGCAACGACGACGACATAACAGAAGACCATGCGGAGAGGGCGTTCCACGTTATTGAGCGCGAGCTCAACTTCGTCATGGACTACTACCACTCGGTTGTTCCCGTGGTGCTCTGCAGCCCGTGGTTCTTGGTAGGTAACTACATTTTTGTGTTCCTCATCGTGGTGAACCAGTCCATCATGGTGCTCTTCATCACCGGCAATGGCCACCTGCTTCCCATCATCGGCTGCCTCGCCCGCGACGTCGTCACGCTGTCACGCCGGGCAATCGAGCTCTTCCGATGCCTCGGCCACAAGCTGCTCAAGACCATCATCATCGCCTTCTCGTCCTTCAACATCCTCGTCAGCCTCATGCTCTTCCTCACCTTTATCCTCATGGAGGCATGGGAGTTCGTGGTGTACGTGCTCTCCGACTGGTTCTTGGTGTCCATGCTGTGCGAGTACGCACGCAAGCCGAAGTGGCAGTCGTCGCGGTGCGTGCGGAAGGCCTTCCGCGCGCTGCTGTGGGCGAAGCGAGTCGGCAGGCAGCGCCCCCGAATGCGGTTCAACCAGGTGTCCGTCCTCGACCTCCGCAGGCACACGCCCTGGGTGATCGTGTCCAAGGTGCTGCAACAGCGGTTCCTGGGCATGGCGTCCGTGCCTGTTCCCAGGGAAGTGAAGCACGCGGTGTTCCGGTCCCTGGTGGCAAAGAGCCGCGGCGAGCCGCTCAGCAACGGGGTGGCCGTGCTTCACCGCCGTGGCCACCAGGACCTGCTGTGGGCGTGTGAGAGCAGGAGCGTCACCCATGTCATCCTCGTGTGGCACATCGCGACCAGCCTCTTCGAGATGAAGAACGCCGCCGGCGCAGCAGCTGGAACGACGAGGAGCGCCGAGGAGACGATCGCCACGACTCTGTCCAAGTACTGCGCCTACCTCGTGGCGTGCGCGCCGGAGCTCCTCCCGGAGAACCAGGAGGGGTCGCAGCGCGTGTACAAGTCCGTGAAGCGCGCTCTCCGGCGCGCGCTGAGCAGGAAGCGGCGGCGGAGCAAGTCGGAGAGCAGGCTTGATCGAGTGATGAGGATCGAGGGCCCCGACCCCGACGCCGCGGCAGACATGGGCGCCGATCTTGGGAAGCAGCTCTTGGAGGACGGCGGTTTCACTGGTGGCAACGTGGCGCACGGTTGGACGCTGCTTGCCGAGCTGTGGACCGAGCTCGTCGTCTACATCGCTCCATCAGACAAGGTTGAGGGCCATGCGGAAGCGTTGGCGCAGGGCGGCGAGTTCATCACGCTACTGTGGGCGCTGGCCACACACACCGACATCACCCGCTAGCCGCGCGCACTTCCTATATATACCTTGCTGTCTGGCACGCTCTTCCTTTCTCTATTCTGTATTTTTTTTTCCGGGATGTAAGTATAAAAGTTGTTCCTACATATCTCTTGTTGACTGACACAAATCGGACCAAGAGGAAGTAATGATCTTCAGTCGTCACAACGCTAATGCACACGGTAGAATACATAAGTTGACTGAATAATCTGAACTCTCAGAGAAGAAGACAAGCAAAATTAGTCAAGCGCTACAAGTAACGCTGTGACACAACACATGATGAATTACTGATTGAAATATGACTGAACTACAAGTTTATTATACAAGCAATGGAAGCGAATCATTACACGCATGCGTGATGCGTTGGCAATGACTAATCTATACTCAAAATCATATATACTGAGTGGAAAGTTTGCACGAGGGCAATTATATTGCAAAAACATATCATCATTTATACTTCTTATATTATCTCATTACAACCAGGGAAAAGCAGACGAATCTGTCTCCATCTGATGCATAACTACACTTTGATGCACAAAAACTTGCTTTGCAGCTTTAACTAGAACACACAGCAGCTAGTTCTGCTGCTAGCGCCCTGTCAACACGTCAGATATGGAAGCTGGGGGTGATCAGGTCCTTGAAGAAGGCTGCTGCATCCTGTGTGCAACGAACTCGTCGTCGGCCTGTAGTAGCTGCTCCATGGTGTACTTGTTGATGTTGTCATGCCGCCGCTCCACTGGTCGTACATCGTCTCCAGGCCGAGCCCGAGCATATCCTCGAGAGTGGCTTCCGCCACCGCGGGCACCACTGGACCAAACGGCATCTGGATGAACTCGCCGGCTTGCCCCGGCGGCGCCTCGACGATCGGCTGCAGCGGCTCACCTCGCAATAACCTCTCAACGATGAACTCTGCTTCCATGTTCAAGTCTCTGTCGCCGTGCTCTGCGCCTCGCTTCACGGCAATCCCCGGGCCGAGCATATCACCGACGGTGGCTTCGGCGGCCAACACCGGTCCGCATGGTAGCTGGATGAACCGGCCGTCATGTTCTAGCTCGGCGATTGTTGGGTGCTGCAGCCCCGGCTCCGGCTCATCTCGCAGCATGCTCTCGTCGACGTAGCAGTTTATGTCTCCGATGTTGAAGTTGAAGTTCAAGTTGCCGCCTGGACCTGCTGGCTGCTGCACAGCACCCTCCTGCTCGTATTCTGGCTGATAGCAGTAGACGGGTTTCGGGTGGACCTGCGGTTCTTGCTGCTGGATCAACTTGGCCTGTGGCGCCTCGGGGTGGTCACCGCCGCCGGCCTTCCTCTTCTTGGCCGTCTGCTTCTTCTTGCTGGAGGAGGACGAGGACGCCGACGCCGACGCCGGCTTCCCTTTTGCGCGAGGTGAACGATAGACCTTGCACAGCACGTAGTTGCTACTGTCGTCGTCGGCGGGCAAGTCGTATTCTACCATACACCACCACAACCTGTCCAATGGAGCGGAGGGATGCGTCTTGAGGCCATATGACAAGGAGCAGAACGTGCCGCCGCCTGATCCATCGACGTCCTTGCGGTTCTCGCTCCGAGTGCCATCTCGCGCCGCCGCCGCCGGTGACCGCGCGATGCCTGTGCCCGCTGGTGTCGCCTCGGCTGTTCTTGAACTTCTTGGCGTGGTAGAAGTACCAGATCCTGCTATAGCCGTCGTCGTCGAGACCGGTGCCCGGCACCGGCTCCAGATCAGCCACGAGAACCTCGGGAGGAGCGGTGCAGACGTCGATGCGGTGGACGAAGAGGACATCGTCGCCTCCGGCGCGGAGGCGGCGCAGGAGGGCAATGGAAGCCTTGTTGTCGGTGGAATCCATGTCATCGAGATGAGATGCGGTGGATCGACGACGATCGTCTTTGGTTTGATGTGGATCGGAGGCGTGCGTGCGTGATGGTGAAGCAAAGCACGCGCGCGTTGGAGGCAGAGGTCGGAGGGTGCGGCGTTTTCCACTATTTATAAGCACACACGTTGATCGGGGACGGAATCTTTGTCTGGATGGATGGATAGATCGTTTTGGTTTCTTTTGCCGCGTGTTTTTTTTTTCAACACAAAACAAGTCGTCGGATTGCTGTTTTCGATCCGTATTCTGAACTGAAACCAACCGCCTCCTCCCTGTTGTCATGTACTCCCATTTCGATTTATTTCTTGCATTCTTTTTTTTGAATCGGAGGGCATCCCCATTTCTATTAACTGAATAACGGAAATACATGACTTGACAACGATTGGACCAGAGGAAGAACAGTGAAAGGAAACTACCAACAGTACTACCTTTTTTCAAAAGATGAACGGCTAAGGCAACCAGATCGCAACTAAAGCCTAGATCGTAATATGCGAATTACAGAAATGGGAACTACGAAATAACAGGAGATAAAGAAAGTGTTTCTTTGGTCACGATTCCAGATAGAGCCTTCCATCTTCCTTTCCATTATACAGCCTTATCTTCATATCAACAGGAGGATAAAATCCCACGCAGCTTCAGTCCTCGTGCATATCATCAGTGATGTCTTCAATAAGCAGAGTCGGCTTGGTCTTGGCCTTCTTGTTCACGAGCCTGAAGGCAAACTCCATCATAAATTTGACCCCCGCTTCAAGCACTTCCTTGTCAATCTCTGGATATAACCCTGTCCAGTAACTCATTAGGGCACATGCATGGAATACAACAGACAAAAGACTATGAATCAATTTCTTTTCAAAACACAGCTTATTTCTTGCTTTCCATAGAGCTTAAAGGATAGCAGAAATACCCAGAGCATGAAACTTGTGATTATGGGGCAACTAGTGTTCACACTTCACACCACACCCAAGCTTGATCAAAAGATGATGGGATCACATTAGTACCAAAGCAATATGCAAATACAGCCCACACAGATTTAGTTCAAAAGTGAAAAACAAATGTTGAACAGCTTCATCTTCCTGACAGAAATAACACCCTGGGTCCCCTTGTCAGTTTCTCTTGAGCATGTTATCTTTAGTAAGCACAACATTATTATGAATCAACCACAAAAAAAATCTTTAACTTAGCAGGTATCTTACTAGTATATACGATCTTTGCAACAAAAGGAGGCCAGGGAGAGTGGCCACGTCGCGGGCGTTCGTAGCCGTCCGATCGGGCGTGCGGATGGCCCAGATCGGGCGTTCACTGGTCTTTTTGTAAAAAGGCCCTCAAAATTTAGAGACATAGAACCCGCCGTCCAACCTCCTCTCTCAGAAAATCTTACCAAAAGGCCCTCGAGCTTTGCACAAATACAACCTGCATCTAGGCCGTGCCTTACGCTTGGGCTGCGCTTTCCACGAGAGGCCCTCAAATGGGCCAAAAATGGCCCATAAGTCTATTTCGCTTTTCTACATTTTCCCTTTTCTTTTAAAAAACAAAAATCTTCAAAAATTCATATAAAATCACAGAAAAATAAAAAAATATCAAGCCAATTTTGTTGAGTTTCTCATTACTAGATCTATGCATTAAATTTGAAATATCATATGATTTAGTGTATTTTTTATATAGATATAGATATATAATTTTATGTCATTGATTAATTTGTTGTACACACGTAGTACAAATGCTCGAATATAAATAATTGTGCACATACATATACATACCACAATACTTCACATTATATGTTACATGATATTCCATATATTCACATATACAAATACACCATGCCATAAATAAAAATACTTCAAATAAATATGCACTAACAATATAATATATTTGCAATAAACATCATACACAAAAATATATAAACACGCATAGACATACAGAGCAACATTAATCCAACGCAGGTCAATGCCGTGATTTTTTCTATTTTGTGAGTTTGTCTACATAATGTGCAGTATCAATTACTACCTGTGTATTTTTACAAATCTTGTTGTACTGTTTTAAGTTAAATACATGCTAAAAAATAAATTTGAAAATTTTGACAAAAACATCAACTAAAACATATCCATTGCTCTTATAAATAACTAGTGCGTTAACCTGTACTCCCCCACATACTAGTATCGTAAGGGACATAAGCACTAGGTTTTTCAATACCTCCAACTATTAAAATTTATTTATTTTAAATTTATATTTTCTCTTTATTCATTCTCTACCATAGGCATAATAGGTGCTTTGGAGTCTCTGTCTAGCTATGATAAAAATATATATTACTAAAAATATGTTTTTATATGTATTCGTAGTTTTGTTTTTCATTTAGTTGAACCCTTGGCTTAGACTATGTGGCTTTCGTTGCAGGCTTGCAGCCTACACCTTATAAATCTAAATTTTGATTTTTTTTTAAATAATACTGTTATTAACGCTCATGTTGTGTTTTTAAATAAAGATTTTAGGTCGTAGACTATACTCTTAAGTGTTATTTAAATATAAAGACTTTAGGTCATAGACCGTACTTTTAAGTACCACAATGGCATAAATAATTATTTAAAATCTTCACCATGTCGCTAAAGATCATTAGTAGAAAGTTGAAGGAAGATCTAGAAGGATACCACTGCTAATCTCAAGAGGGCATTAATATTTAAATCTTATAATGAATATTGCACCAAAGAAATCTCAAAGGTAAGAAAAGATAAAACCACCTATGGTTACACTAGCCTCCCAAAATCTCAATATGTTAATTTTCTTACCAAAGAATTATATGTGCAACTAGTACTGTCAATATAGGTTTGTCAGGTATTTTAGTTAAAATGTATAAACGCACGTAAAGTAATAACATATATAAATTGTATGTAATGATTATTGGTAATTTTAAATAATTTGTTTGATATGATTAGTCCATGAGTGATGATTATTAGTTAAAATGTATAAACACATCTAAAGGAAATATTTTTTTTGATGATTATTATTAACAGATATATTTATCTCTCGTGCATGCATATGTACTTGATATGCATGATGACACAACCTATATGTTTAATCAAAATTCTAATATATATTAATATTAATAGAAGTGGGTCACATAAAAACATATATAGTTATGGTTATTTAGAAAATTTTATAATTCAAAATGTTGGTAATTTAAATATATATTTGAGGGGTTATTTTTTCTTTAACAATGATATATGTGGTACTTAAATTTAAGAAGTTACGTATATTATCTATGATAAATTGATAATAATAAGTGGGTTATAATAATTAGATACAAATTTGGATTTTACTTTATATCATGTTCTTAACGGTATAGCTAGGTAAGTTAAATACTCATGATTTGCCTTATGCCGATAATTATAAATAAAATATATGTGATGGCTATTATTATTAGTGGTGATTAGAAATCGGTAGCCAGATATATTACAGTTTTTTGTTAGAATTTTTGGAATTTAACTAGCTTTATGAGGATTAGTATGGATATTTCATTAGAGAATACATATGGTCTTGTTGCATCCTTTCCGTGACAACAGATCAGCTGCAAACCATATTCTTTGTGAAAACCCGTGCAAACTAAAAAAGTCGTCTAAATTTACCAAAGAAATTACACATATAGATGATAGATACACAACCTTGTAAAATATCTTATCCAAACTCGACTTCGTTTGTGAGATATAAAAATAACAATTAGAAATTTATTATTTTTATATCTCACAAACGAAATCGATTTTGGGCTAGATATTTTGCAATGTTGTGTATCACCATATTATCTACATGTGCGTTTTTTTTAAAAATTTAGACGAATTTTTTGTCATAGTTTGCACGGGTTTTGGGTTGTTTGCACCTGATCTGTTGCCAATATATGTGGCTCTTTAGGTCTCATTCGGTATGGTCTGGAACAAGCCTGTTCCATCTAGAATTATTTGGCCTGGATTAACTGGAACCGGTGTTCTGATAGATCTGATCTGGAATGAAATTAGACCATCCCACCTCCTCCTCATCCATTGAAGCTACACCTAGGAACATTTAAAATCGACCAAATCAGATTTCATACCACCACCAGGATCCAACCACAATGTGTCGTGGACAAACGTACAAGAGCTTAGTCGGCGCACACCATAACTCTACACTTCTACAGTCCTAGTGTCCCTTGATCTCTCTGATTGGAAGTGAATGATTGCTTCATTCATGCTCAACACACCCGTTCTTTCCGCGCCAAATGTGCGAATAAGCGAAGGCCACGAGTGCAACCACCGCCGCGTACCTACTATCAAGTTCAGACGACACCTCACACCCGGCCGGCCACCTCCTCTCTCTCTCCATTTCGATCGCTTGGTTGCTCTCTTGCGCACAGCCATGTCTAGACGCTTCCAGCTGCCCCCAGTCCTCATCCACCTGACGATCACCGTGCTGATCGTCACTACGGCGTGGGCGGACACGCCGGACTGCCCATACCCGTGCCTGCCGCCGCCGTCGTCCACAGGAGGCGGCGGCTTCGGCGGGAGCTACTCGCCACCTCCGCCAGGGAGCTTCCAGCTGACGCCGCCGGGAGTGATGCCGGGCCTCTCCCCGCCGTACAGTGGGGGAGGATTCCCCTCTGGGCCTGCCCCGCCGCCGCCGAACCCGGTCACCCCGTGGTTCCCCTGGTACTACCAGCACACCAACCCGGTCACGGGGTCGACCACGTCGGCGTCCTCACCGGCCATCCTCGGCAGGTCGACGGTCACAGTCGCGGGTGCTGCTCCCTCTGTCCTTGCTCGTTCTTTCTCGTGTGCTGTAGAGTGTAACTGCCGGTAGGCGAGTTATTAATTGATTCTACAACTAGTTAAGGTGTTTCATTTTTGCGATTTTATTTGTATTAAGTGCTAGCTTTGTTTATATCGTGTTATATAGAATACAATACTTAAGTTTGTGCAGTAGGGTTATTTTATTTTTACTGTAATTTATTTTATCTGTCCCCTCACATGCATGTATATCCTTCTTTTATTTGTGCATGGTTCTCATATTCAGATTTTTAGAGCAATTAATAGTACATGTTTGTACAAACTAAAGGAGCAATTCTCTGTTTGTACAATAAGCTGGTTGTTGCTGCTCGACCGATTTGGTTCCTTGGTTACTAAGCAAGAAATTCGTGCTGAAAAGAAGCCGTTCTTCCTAATTACTTTTCAGCTGTCTAGCAACTAGCATATTGACTACTTACACTGGCTGCAGCTTAGCTTTTGATCCATTTCGTTTGTTCAGACGTCAAAGTCTAGTCATTAAGTCATGTAAGAAAGCATCAGCTGCATAATTCATATCTGGGCCCGCAATTTCCCGTTTTGCGCGGTACCTGTCTTTTTTTTGCTGGGGTTTCATGAACAAATGGTTTGTAGCTGAATAAAATGGATGCAACAAAAAGTCTCTACATATCTGCACCGACAACACTACAAGAAATGTGTCATCTTATGACATTTATGGCATGACACTTGGTTAAAATGTCACTAAATCAGTGAGTTTATGACATTTGTTTTGTAAGCATGAAAAAGTTGTGACAAAAACAAATTTATGTCATAAAAAACGTCACATGGAAAAGCCAATTAACAATTGGATAATGAACATGGTGCTATTAGAAACTAAAATTTTCTCATGTGCCTAATATTTTTTTGTAGGTTATATGAAAAGTCACATGGAAAAGCCAATTAACAATTGGATAATAAACTAACAAAGAATAAAATATAAATATATTGGGTTCATTGTAACGTAGAAGCAATCTATCTTTTATAGATTAATTAACTTGGAGAAAGTCACTGCTAGAAACTAATGTTTTGGTTTGGCCTTCGGCAATAGGAAAATAATAGATACACTGTCGATAAGGTATTTACCGATAGGCAATTACACTACGAACATAAAAAAGGACATTTGCCATGTGTGAGTTGTCCACTAACCATGAAAATTTATTTTTTCTATCGAGACCTACCATTTTTTTTTGTAGGTATAGATTGTTTTTTTTTTAAAAAAATTGATATCATAGTTTCTCAAGTTCGGCTATGCTAGAAGCTCAAAACCCCCCTCCTGCGGAAACTTCACTAAATTGGTAGCAAAAAAAAAAAAGAAAAAAAAAGAAAATGTCCCGCTCCCACAAGCCTTATCCACACGCAACTCTTTCCTCCATCCATCTTCCTCACGACGCCCGTCTCCGTCCGCTGCCGCCCGCCCGCCTCCGACGCGTCGCCCCGCCCCCGCCCCCGCCCCTCCCTCCTCCCTCGTCCCGCATGCCGCTCGCCCCTTCCTCGCTCCTCCTCCTGCTCCCTAGCGCGGTGCTCTCTTGCCATTTGTACCCACCCAAGGCGCTGGCCTCCTCCGGTCCTCCCCAACCCTAATCCGCCGCCATCACCGCGTCCTTCCACCCACCGACACCGCTCGCCGGCCGCCTGCCCGCCCGCCCCCAACTACGGCCCTCGGCTTGCCGGCCCGCCCTAAGCTGACGCATGCTTGTGTCCACCACCAGCCCATCGCCCCTATCTCGTCCCCGTGGTTCGCAAGGTGCCGAGAAGAGGAGATCCACTGGTATGATGATTTGTCCTCAGTTCCTCCTTAATGGGAGTCGAGTCCAAGGTCTCGGCAGCTGCGGCAAGATGAAGGGCGGCGGTGATAGTGGCCAATTCGTGCATCTGTTTGGCTCTGATCCTTCCTACTCTTCTGCATAAACCAGGTCCTGCATCTGTTCCCCTTTTATATTGCTTAGTTCAGTTCGATGATACCAAGAAGCTAGTTCAAAAGGGAAGATTGTTGATTGTCTGTTCTTTTTCTATTTTTGAATTGTAGGCATTTGTGGTTCCATGTAAGTGGAACAACGGAGGTCATTTTAATCTGCAAGGAATTTGAACTGTTCTTATGTTGTAGTGTAAAGCATAATTTAATTGTATCAAATCTAATGACAAATCTGCAAGCGACCTTTGATATTAGGATTGGAGAAACAAATTTACAACTAGGATGCAATCCTGAAAATTTTAGACAACTGCTTTTCTACACTTCTGTAACGTATATGTCATTTTTCCAGTTAGCTTTATCACATTCATACTCTCTATTACAGTGATGCACATCACCATTTAGACAACTGGATGTATTGCAATTTTGGCTTCAATTTTGGAATGTGTTCCTCTCCATTGGAGTAGTTTCTTCCTCTGTAACTGAAATTTGTTTCCTACAGGTGCAACTTTTCAAAAAGGACTTATTTTGTTGTTCTATGAACAAACAAATGCATGAAGAAAATGTTAAGTTTTTATTTAGCTAATATATTTAATCAATATCATTTATTTCATGTCTGTGATCTGATCCAAATTATCCATGTCTATACTTATTCTAGCTACAGCTAGGCTTGTTTTTAGAGTTCCAGCAATTGATTTGCAAAGGGGATAACTTTACCAAGTTTTCTTGCAGATTACTTATGTTTCAGTATTCCTTGCAGATTTTGAACTGCTCTTATACTAGCAACTAATTTATTTGTTAAGTATATAGTTTCTTACATATACAAAGTACTGTAAACTGAATTTGTCTAAGAATAGGCCTTCTATGCAGCATATATTCGGCCTCTTTTTCCTAAACAGGAATGTTAGTGTGTTGCAGTTTGTAATATTTCTTTTTGTTACCCATACTTATGCATATTTCTGCTATCTGCAGAACTACAGGGCTGAAACTTTTAATTAGTGCAAAGATGCTTATTTATCTAGTGCCACCAAAATGTCTAATTTGCAGTTGACCCATCAAGCTGCGGCTGCTGCTGTAATTTTCTGTTCACCTTGTTCAACCTAGTATCATGCTAATGGTTCTCTATAACTTACTCTCTTATATGACTGTTTCTATCAGTAGCACTCCATGAAATGAATGGCAACAGAGGAGGCTGTATCAGGGATCAAACTAAAGACAACAATGGCAGCAACAGCATAAGGTCAGTAGCATGACTTTTGGTGTAATCTAAAACCAACAGTACGAGGTTTGAGGTGATCAATGCCTCCTTGATCATGGACATCGACATTACCTGAATGTTCTATGTTCTGTATTTTGAATTGTTTTCCTTTTCTAGTTTTAAATTGTTTTCCTGTTCTGATTTGCCTTTTGCAGACACCATGTATGAGGAGCCACATGCTGGGCAACAAGATCACAACAGTTAGCTGCTAGCACTATCGGTTGAAATATTAGTTTGGTGACACAGGTCTTGTTAGACAGGGATGCGAAATTTCCATATGTTTTTATCTGAGATACCTTTGTGACTGAGGTCACTTGTTGAACAAGTAGTTCGGTGTTCGTGATGAATGTAATAAATATGTTGATGTATGACTTGTGAACCTTTGGATTTGATAATGAATGGAATGCCTTGTTTGGCATACATGTTATTCTAGATTGCTTGTGTGGCCGTGGATCTTGAATGAGGTTCAAATGAATATTGTGGTGCATGTAATTGGCCACCTAGCAAGGTCAAAGAACTTATGACATAAAGTTGATGTCATAAAAGGTTATGACATCCAAATCAATGTCATAGTGTTATGACGTGAACACGTAAATGTCACAAGTTGTCATTATAGACGTTCATCTTTTGACATTTGATTTTCGTCAACTTGGTGTCATAAATGGTGACCTATGACATATTTTATAGATATTATGACATATATCAAATGTCAAAATATGATAGATTTCTTGTAGTGCAACCGCAAATTTGTGTATATATTTTCTGAACGTAGGTATCACGCCTTGCTGAGAATAAGTATACACACGCCTTCTTTGTTCCATTTGCAGGACCTTATTAATAATAAGTTGTTTCTTATCTTGCTCCATGAAAGCAGTGAACAGCTGGAGACCAAAAATTCTGTATAACTGCAGAAAAATGCCTTATTACATCCTCCGCACGTTACCCCATCTCGACGTTTCTTTTGACATCAGATCAGGGGAAGTCCTCGCCAGTATTAATGCGCCACCATTTCTGGAAGAAACAGCTAATCGCCAGGCTAGGACAGATGGTGGCGGTGGTCATCACTCTCAGCCATCACACGCAGACAAAGTGACGCGCAGCCTCCACGGCTTTTATTTTTAGCTCCTCCTAATAAGTTAGAATAAACCCCATGATGTCTTGTTTTGAACAACAAAACATGTATTTATTCATTGAGTGAAATGCATCACGGACTTACAAACCGGACATCTGACCCCCAAACTTGCAAACTGGTTCACCGCACTCCCAAATACCAAAACCACTCCGGCTTTACCTGCCACGTGGACTGGGCCCCGTGTAATTTATCAAAAACAACCTCCACACCATCTTCCATCTCACCTCTACGCCCTCACCATTCTCCTCATCTCTACTCCTCTCATTCTCTCTCTCTGAGCCCGGCGCCAGCGATGGTGAGCCTGGTGGTGGTGCTGGCCGGCAAGGCGGTGGTGGCGGTCGCCGAGGCTGTGGCGCTGTGGGCCTCCAGTTGAGCATGTCGATCAGGTCGTGGCTGCCGGCGCCGCCGGGGTGCTCGCCCGCCTGCAGGTGGTGCGTAGCGTAGCGCGTGCGGGGCCAGCACGCCCCCGCGCCACCGCGACGGGGAACGACGCCGGCATGCCCGATGGGGAGGAGGCAGCAGGAAGTCAAGCGGGAGTAGCAGTGGACGAGGTGGCGACCGTGATGCGGAGAACGGCGTCGACACGCCCGATGGGGAGGAGGCCGACGGCGTGGACGAGGTGGCGACCGTGACGGTGCTGGCGCCGTCGTGGCCGCACCTCCAGGTGCTGGACGACATCCTCCTCTCCGTGGTGCTGGCGCGGGAGCAGCAGCTCCGTCGCCGCCTCGCGGGCGCGCTTGCGGGAGCCGCAGCTCCGCCACCGCCTCGCGGGCGCGCGTGTGGGCGCCGGAGTGGTTTTGGCATTTGGGCCTGCGGTGAACCGGTTTACAAGTTTGGGAGGGGGAGGGGGGGTCAGATGCCTGGTTTGTAAGTCTGTGGACCTATTTGACACAGCAGTGTAAGTCCATGGGCTTGTGGTGTATTTCACTCTTATTTGTTTTCTTAGCATTAACATGTATTTAATTATTCGCTAGGGCGGAACTCTTTATCGAGAATTCCATTGGAATAAAAGACTTAATCCATGTCCTTATTCAGCTTTGAGGTCTAATAATAATTTATACAAAACAGGTAGTCAATAAAAATTAGGTGAAGACTATTGAGCTGCATGAACCAAATAGATGTGTCCACAAACTGCCTATTTATAACTCTTACAATATAAACCGCACTATCTAATTCCACCTTAACAGTCCGCTAGGTGTTTATCTCAGCAATCCACTATTATTTGGAATTAAAGCTCACTAGCACAAGAATTATGATATCCACATCAGTGAGACATATCATCTACTTTGAATACAACTCCACGATTATACTAATAAATCTATACAAATATTATATCATGTCGCGCATTATCAACACTCTGCATTTGCATCGATTAATTCTTATTAGTTAACACTATTCTAACCTATTTATGTTTCTTCTTCGTACCCGCGGCAATATGCGACTATAAAAGATGGATAATAATTTGATAATTATCTTTCACCACAGGCTCTCTTAGGCTTTCTGGCCCAAATCCCCTTACGCTGCCAGCCCGCCTAGGCTGCTTGACTGCCCCAAAGGTCAAATGGAGGCAGCGAGCTACGCTGCACAATGGCCTCTTCTATTATTTTAAAAGAACTCCCTTCTCATTGCAGGCCTATATAGTGCAGACCATAGTGCAGGCTCTCTTTTCTCTTTGCGTTTCAGCCCATGAGCAGTAGGGGACACACAACCTGCTAGTAGCCGCCATAGGAGCTCAGGCCATTCAATCTCCCCGCTCGGCGATTTGCCCTTTTGATTCCAGGGGGTACTTGGTTGCCTCCCAATCCTTGCCAAACCAAAATTATGATAAGCTAAAACTTTCAGTAAATAATTTTTTTATTGTCAAAAATTTAGCACACCAATATTTATTACGAAAGTTTTAGCAAGTTCCAAAAACAGAAAAAGTGCATAAGAGAGAAAACATGCTTTCTTTCCCTTTTTTTTTTTGTTATGGCACTTAGATACACATCTATAATTTTTGTCGTAACTCTGGCAAGACTGATTTTGGCAAGCCTAAGTTTTAGCTTGTCATGGTTTTGGTTGGACAAGAATTAAAAGCCAATCATGCAAACCCAGAAGTCTTCACAATTTGAAATTTATTTTTTTTTTCATACAACCTCGAAAGAGAAACAACCAAAACTATTTAAAGTTATAAATATCAAATAGCTATACAACTTTATAATTACAATTTATTCATTTGAAATTATTTATCCAAGATAACTCTATTTGAATTTCTTATTATAACACTTAAATTTGTTAAATGATCTTGGAAGGAGAAATGATCAAAACTAAAGTAGTAGTACTCAAAGATATCTAGTTAAAACATGTTTCAATTGAATTTTTTCTGCAGCTCGACAAGCTCAAGGGTGCATCAAAGTCATTATTCGGGATCACAACATTGTGGTGTTGTCTTGCTTCCTGCCGGGTCATGTCGGTGGCTATGGACACCGAAGAAGTGGAGGCGTTTTTTTTATCTGAGTTAATGGTTACATTTTGGAGTGCCAAAACCAAAGGACACTCAAGCTCATGATCAAGGATGGAAACAAGCACTGTGGAAATAGTTTTGATTAAAATCTAATTCCCTAAGAGCTTATCTAGCTAACTGATCAGCCATTTGATTGTGATGTCTACTAATCTTGTGAATGGCCATAGTTGTACCATGCAGCTTGGAGTTGATAATCTGAGTGTAGGGTTTGATTCTCCAATCTGGAGGATGCTCAAGCTGAGATCCATTGAGGAAGTGCGCCAGCTGCTGATTATCAGATAAGATAGTGGACTGAACCATGTGCAATACATCCAGCACCGTGGCTGTAAGAGCCATAGCAGCAATACATCCATCAACACTGAGGAGGAGTTCTTCATTGCCGCTTTGATGAACATACTCTAAGGAGGGTGAACCTATGTGTTGATGATGAAGATGCCAAGACTAGCATCTCTGGGAGTAGGGACAGCTAGGTCCGGTTGAGTAGATGCATCTATGTAACATTGAGTCCCTTGAAGTAATGTAGGGAAGGGGACCAGAAACCTGTTTGTTGCTGTGCAGTGTTCACTCTCCTGGAGAGCGGTTGGATTGGTTCCTACATATGGAAAAACCATACCTTGGTTGGCAACTGAAGCATCAGCAATGCCGTGTGGTGGTTGTATGTGCAACCTGCCTGGATCAGTGAGTTGTTGCAGCCTCGTTTGTACTCCTGCAGGATCAGAGAATATACCTTGTGCATTTGGAGCCGAATAGGCACTTTGGGTGGAAGTGTGGCCGTGGTTGTTAGCGTCATCAGCAATGAGGTTCTGATGGGGTGCTTGGCCATTGGAACTTGAGTGCAGGCTCATTGCATCTCTGTCATCATGGTTATTAGATTGTGTCGTGCCTCTACGGGTCCTCTGACACCTCTGGGGTTCAGGCTGTAGAATCTGCTCGCCTGGGGAACCTGCAGAAGAAGACACCATACCTTGGCCAGTAATGGAATTCTGATCACCTGATGAATGTGGATGTAATGTTTCTGGAGTGTCCACTTGCTGCAGCCGAAGTTGTTCAGATTGCAAAACATGCCTCCTTTGGCCATCTTGGTTGGCTGCGGTGGCCATGGCTCTTGGCGCGTGCTGTTGCTGAGGTGTTGATTATGTGTTGCCAACCGTGGTGGCAACAGCAGCTCTGAGAGGTGGCAGTTGCCCGCTTGGATCAGTAGCTTGGCGTTGCTTAGAGATGACAACAACATGAACATGATCAGAGTCGCCTCCCTCTTGTGCGTTGATAGCACACAAGTGAGTGTGCATGTGGGCATCAGCGGCATGATGAACCTGCAAAGGAGTCATGTTTTTCTCTGGAAACGATAATCATTACGGGCCTTCCAAATATACCAAAGGATAAATGAAGTTTTATATAAAGTTTGTTCTGAAGGGTTAGAAGTAATAAGCAAAGGCAAAGTCATTTGAATCCCATCATCTTTAGCCGGAATGTTGTTAGTGTGAAGTGGAGGGTTGGCAATGGACCAAACCTCGGCTAGCAGATCACACTTGAAAAGCAGGTGCTGATCATTTTCAGTAGCCCCACAATAGGCCCAATTTTGGTCGATGTGAGCAAAATACTTGCCCGCTCTCTCACCTGAAGCTATAGCATGCCTAATAAGCCTCCATGCAAAAGTTTTAAGGAGGGGAGGGATAATCTTACTCTTCCATACCTTTTGCAGGATGATATTAGCATCTTGGCTTATGCTTCTGATCCTTGGTTGGGAAGGTGATGAACCCCCTGGTTAGCCAGATATGAATATACCTCTTTGGTGGTGCATCTCCCATCCTTAGCTGGGATCCATCTCAGTATATCATCACTATCAGAGGTGACCACTCGGGTTGCTTCGATAGCTTGCACCGCTTGATCATTAAAGGTAGAGGATAGAAGCTGATGGTCCCAATTATGAGTACAGTGCACCCATAAATCAGAAACTTTTGCAGGCAATGGAATATTATTGACGACAGGCGTTAGCAAGTAGTCATGTATATGGTTCCACACAGGAGTCCAGGGAGATGACCAAATGGAGGAGTTGTCGCATGAATCTGGTAGGTAGAATTGGAAACTAAATGGTGCCTGACCTGCATAACAGAAGACCAAAAGATTGATCTGGTGCCCTTATTAGGAGCATTCCAGAAGGAATCACTAGGATAATATTTTGGCTTCAAAATAGTAGACAAGAAAGGATTTTTGAGGATAGTAACATTCCAAGCAGAGTGAATGATTAAACTTTTGTTGACAGTCTCCATATCTCCAATGCCTAACCCTCCTTGCTCAGTAGGCTTGTAGATATCATCCCGTGAGCGATAAGCAATGGGGCTAGTTTAATGCTCTTCCTGAACCCTATCCACCAAAATTTTATGATAATAGTGTTAATTTTTCCAATAAAAGTTTTCGAGAAGAAAATAATGGATATATATATAATAAATAGGGATGGGATAAAAAATTTGATATACTAAAGTCTACCAGCATGATTGAGCTTGTTTGCTTTGAGAGTACCAAACTTAGCAAAGAATTTGTTATAAATGAAATTATAAGCGCTGCTGGAGGCGTTGGCAGCTAGAGAAGGGCTTCCTGAGATCCCGGCAAAGCTGGAGACTAAGAGCAACTCCAACACTACCCTAAAATCACTTGACAAATCCTATTTTTTAGCAAAATCAGAAAAAGCTTCTCCAACACTACCCTAAAACCACTTGGCAAAGTAGCAAGCTTGGCAAAAGGAGGGCTGACCGGCGCATATATGCGCGCGTCTGGGGCACTTGGCAAATGGTGCATGCGTCATCTCCTCCACGCGAGAGGAAGAGGAATCACCAAGCTGCATGGGTCCTCATAAAAAATTAAGACATGTGGACCACTAATTTTTAATTTGCCAAGCCCAAAATAGCAAACTGTTGGAGAAGGGCTATTTTTTCACTTGACAAATGGGTTTTAGACTTGGCAAAACTAGAGATTTCCCAAGTGATGTTTGCCAAAGTGTTGGAGTTGCTCTAACTGTAGCTCGGTATGTGTGCCCTGTCGAAGAATGCAACTAGGGACCGAGGACGGCTGCGCCTAGAAGCAAACGGGACGAGATAGCCGACAGGCCAACCCATGGAGGGAATCGTGTTGCCCATGAGATCGCACAATCGTGTTGCCCATGAGATCGCACAATTGGCTCTAAGATCCATAGTTCAGCTGTTTGGTGTCATTCATCCGTGCCCAATTTCTAAGATTTTTTTTGAGAAAAAATATGTATTCATCTTAGTGTTTTACGCCGGTCTTTTTACAGACTCCAAAGAAAAAGAAAATTGCATAGAAGTTTACAACTTTTGTTCATCTTCCTCGAAGCCTTCAGAGATCCATCTGTAACCGCCATCGAAGCCACGTACCAATCGTCGTCAGGCACCAGAGCCAAACTCCACAGGATGGAGGCCGCAGAGGAGGACTTACTTCTGGGCGAATCAGCTGACATTGCCTCCCAGGCGCATCGGCCAACTCGTGTACCTAAGACGCATCCTTCGATTCCATTGCCGGCAACCCAAGCAGTGCTCAGGTTTTCACCAAACATATTCCTCGAGATTAACAGGGTCAACAGCATCAGCACCTGAAGACAGCGATGCGCCGGCCATCGACTCCAAGAGAGTTCTCCCCAGCCTCTCCGTTGACGTCGGAGTAGATCGCCATCGGAGAACGGAAGAGACTGGGAGAAATTATTCCGCTGCGCCGCCGCTGCCGCCGCTTCCGCATCGCCGACGTCGCCAGGAAGACCAAGTCGCAAAGGAGCTACGCTCCTCCGACCAAACCTAACTCCGCCGCTGAGCATCGACGGCGAGCAAACTCTAGATCTAGGACTCGATTAAGACCCTATAAAAAACTGAAAATCGAGGAGGACCCCCGCTCCGCGTCACCGCCGGCAGTGAGGCCGGAGGCGAGGGAACGGGGGCCGCAGGAGGTGGTGGTGGCGGCGGCGCCCTCAAACCCTAGGTAAGACCGCCGCTCAAGGCTGTAATTGAACACAACCTAAGCCTTAGTCATAGGTGACTTTGATTGGAGTGATTAGAGAGGTATGCATGAGGGCTGAGGTCGTGAGTTCAAAGCCCAGCTTTGGCCGCACGTGTATTTCACGGAAAAACCCGTGAATACTTATGATGATCAGACTTGCCTATTAGGGTTCTCTATATATTAAAAAAATCATTTGCTATATTTTTATTGATTCGTGATTTCTGAAAAACCGGAGACAACTACTCCCTCCGTCCTGGAATAAAGAGCATTCTAGCTATTTTTTGACAAAATAAGGGAGATGGCAATAGACGCATGTACCCTTCACTTACCTTCCTAATATATTAAAATATGATTTTATTCCACATGATTAAAGGGTGAATCCTTTGTCTTTATACAAAATATGGCAGGTAAATGAGTTACATTCCTTGTAAAATATAATCACATACTCCTGTTTAGGTAAATATTATCTTTTTGTTCTCCAAATGTACTATATTTAGGGACAACTTTCAAAGGCTAGAATGCTCTTTATTCTAAGACGGAGGGAGTAGATTTTAAGACGCCTCTACGAAACATTGACTGAAAATAGCTTTAAAACATACCAAAGATGGGTCTTGTTTTACAAGTCTCATCACAAGAAGCACAATGACGCATACAGTACGGATTTGAAAGCCGACTCTCACCGTGTGAGACCTGTCAGCTATATATGTTTGTTTTAAAAAATATTCTCACTAATATAAGCCCGGATCCTATACGAAAGATACATCTCATTGTGACAGCCACTATAGCCTTTTGACCTCATGCATTGCTCCCAATCTTTTTCCATCCCGCGCACTCCCGTCCATCCTAGAAAAAAGATGCATACATCCACAACCCGTCCCATCAATACTGTGCAGATGATCTAATCTAATAATACAGGTTATGAGCGATCGAGGATAATTCAAAAAGTAAGTGGAAAAGAAACAAAGAAGCTGAGATAGACAGACAAACAGCAAGGAAACAAAATTCACTGTGCAATCCTAGTTGATTTTGTAGCTCATGGCCGCGTAAAAGTGTCAAAGGCTAACAAGGAAATAAGCCCTTTTTTTTGGGCAGATGTAGAATTTTCGAAGCAGACTATATTTATACAGATTTACTCCTTCTCGCAGGCGCTAGATTTTTTACTTATCTATCGCTTTCTTCCTTCCCCTCCCATGACACCAAGAAGACGCGAGGAGTTGCACGATCGTGAGCTTGATGATGACCTCATGCCGAGATAAATTAATTAGTTTACATAGTCTATCATAGACTTGGAGAACCACTTGTGCCAAACGGCCCATAACATTGTCGTACGTATGGCAACACCTCTAAACATACATGAAAGATTCCAACTAAAATACACACATGGGAGTATAAAATCATTTATGCAAAATTTGATCTTAGGCAATAACATTCTCATGGATAAAAAAAAAGGGGGGTTTGAGCATTTCTACCCCTGTTTTAAAGTCTGTTTGTGATTCTGTCCTTGTTTTTTTTAACTTTATGATTTTATCCCTGTAAATTTTAGACGAAGGAAGAATTTACCCCTAGTTTGTTAAGTCTTTCTAACGATGGTAATTTTTAGATAAAATGATGACTTTGTTCATATGTTTTTACCCCTATTTTATTACGTTCTATTTTACCTTTATTTTTAGACAACAAGCTCTCATTTTTTACACATATTTTTAAAAAAAATAGGAATATTTTAGTTAATAATCCACATAAACATAATTTAATATCACATAGATGTGTGAATTATCGCATCTTAGCGGTAAAAGAGGGACATAAGAGTATCCTTGTCTTTTTGTGTAGGTGTTTTTTCTTTTCTTTTCTTTTGGCCATTTAATCATCAAATAGTGTTACATAAAGGTATACGTGAGCTTCATTAAAAAAAAAGAGGATAACATCACAAAGTTTAAAAAAGAGGGGTAAAATTACCATTGAACTTTGAAATAGGGGTAGAAACATGAAAATCCCAAAAAAACAGTTGTATAACTAGTTTCAGGTTGCGGATTAGTTTCAGGTTGTGGATTCAGACCGGAATGGCTGCACAAGCAAATATTTTATACTGATTTCTCCTCCTGGTTTTCCTTATACTAATTTTTTGACCTCAAATTTAGTATGCATATTGAAAATTTGCAATTTTTTAATCTCCATTCACATTTTAATTGGGTTTCACTTGCCTAGCCAAATTTGACTCTATAATCTATCTATCAATTTAGTTTCCCCACTTTTCCTCGCAGAAGTGAAGTTTCTGAAGTTTTGTATATATCCAACGCAAGACACACATGTACTAGCAAATATTCCCGTACGTTGCAATAGGACATATATTTGTAGCATGATTCTGACACCAATGATAATGAGCTAGTAATTTTTGCTGGAATTATTTGGGCTTTGTCGTGAACAATCCACATGACATGAATAATGATACAACATCTAAGAAGGTTTTACATCTCTTCTGAACTTAAAAGCAACGACAAGAGTGATGGGAGATAAAAACAACTTTTTCTCTTTAATATTATATATAATAATATATGCACACATTAATAGTAACATACTCCTCTTTCCTGTAATATAGTGCATAAGTCAATTTAGTTTAAGTTTGACCAAATCTATAGCAAAGCATATTATCATCTAACACATCAAACAAGCAAATTAAGAAAACATATCTTGAAATAAATTGAGTTATGCTCATTTAACATCATATATATTGTTGCTCCTTTTTTATAGATTTGGTCAAACTTAAACCTAATTAATCTAGGACAAACTAAAACGCACTATATCACAGGACGGAAGAAGTATCTTTTAGAAAACTGCACTAAAGACACTGCTAGTAGTAACATGTCTTTCAGGACATGGAGCGGGAAAGAACAATAATAGTCCCCCACTACATTCGTATGCTACGATGATGTAACTATCACGACTGGCAAACATTATTATTGTCATATACAAGCCCAAGCATTAACATATATACGGCGCGCGGCGATTACTGTCCGCCAGCTGCAAAGGCGGCCGGACATGAATTAAGGAGCACACTTCCACATGTCGACGACGGCAGCGAGCGCCTGGTGAGCTGGTCCGCCTGGTACCGACGCCTTGGAAGCCTCCGCCTGCAGCTGACGTGCTTTCTTCCGCGCCATGGCGCCCTTCTCGCCCACCATCAGCTCCCTCGCCACGGCGGCCACCTCCTCCCGCGGCACCACCCCGTCCTCCCGGGCGCTCACTCGCAGGGCCAGGCCAACGTGCTCCAGCTTCACGGCGTTCATCCTCTGCTCGGCGAATAGCGGCCATGCCAGCACCGGCACGCCCGAGGACACCGTCTCCAGCGACGAGTTCCATCCACAGTGCGACAGGAAACCCCCCACGGCGCGGTGGCCCAGGATCTCCACCTGCGGCGCCCACTGCGGCACGACGAGCCCGGTGCCCCTTGTCCTCTCGGTGAACCCCTCCGGCAGGTAGCTCACCGGGTCGTCGACATGGTCCCCGGAGCCAAAGTAGGTCCCGGAGCTGTCCTTGTCGCTTGGAAGCCGCACAACCCATAGGAACCTCTGCCCACTCGCCTCCAGCCCGGCTGCCAGCTCCGCGGTCTGCGTGCTGGACAGCGTGCCGCCGCTGCCAAAACTCACGTACAAGACCGACCCGTCCGGCTGCCCGTCCAGCCACCGCATGCAGTGGTGCTCGGCGGACTTGTCAGAGCACGAGCGGACGAATGGGCCGACGGCGTAGGCCGGAGGGTACACGCCCTTGTCGGAAAGATTTTTGAGCGCCTCCAGAGTCTCGTGCTCCATGGCGTCCAAGGTGTGGACGATGAAGCCGTCGCTGCGGAGGTAGTCGAGGCACAGCTTGACCAGGAGGTCGTACACGGGGTTGGCACGGTCCTGGAGGGGTTCGATGAGGTCGGCTCCGTGCAGCGGCAGGCACCCCGGGATGATGACGGGCTCTGGGAGATCGCGGAACTCGCAGGTGGTGGTTTTGACGAGCTCTGGTGTGTCGAGCAGGGAGGACAGCGACATAAGGCTTGACGGGTAGAAGACGTATCGCGGCACGCCGAGGTCCTGGGCAACGGCAAGCGCTGCTGGGCACAACATGTCGGTCAGGAAGACGGTGATGCCGGCGGGAGAGTCGAGTAGGGAACGGAGCAGCGTGCGGAGGTGCGGGAGCGTGCGCTGGACGACGATGAGGATGCGGGTCACGATGTGCGCGTCGGCGGGGAGGTCGTCGACGGGCACCTCCGGGAGCGCGGTGATGGAGACGCCCGGCGGGAGGGAGGCCAGCGCGGAAGAGTTCGTGGGCGAGGAGTGGTTGGCGTAGGTGACGATCGTGGAGGTGAAGCCGTGGTGTGCGGCGAGTCGCGAGGCGAGCTCGGCCACCGGGGCGACGTGCCCCACGCCGGGGCTCGTCAGCATCACGACGTGCCGTGCGTGCACTTGTGACATGGTCAGCTAGCTCAACAAGTGATCACAAGTTGGTATTCTAGTGTTATGGCACTGGACTGTGTCGTCATAGTAGTTCTATATATATAGCAGAGGATGGGGTGGGGAGTGATGCGATGATGGGTGCGTTTGATTGGAGGAATCACGATGATGTGGTTCATATCCGTTTATAAAACTTGGTGGAACGACTACATTTCTTATACTATCATACTAGTACTAATTAGGTGACATCTTCTGAATAAATTTCCAGATTATAATTCACTCATTTTTAGTTGTTTATAATCCACTTAAAGTAATTTTATCTTCATCGTTTCTAGTATGGATAAT
The DNA here is from genome assembly GCA_018135685.1 of Themeda triandra. Classification (NCBI taxonomy): domain Eukaryota; kingdom Viridiplantae; phylum Streptophyta; class Magnoliopsida; order Poales; family Poaceae; genus Themeda; species Themeda triandra. Next base: position 691,778 of record JAENPR010000215.1, on the reverse strand, counting down.
ACTTAACTCGAACCAATCGTCGGAAAATTGACGCCATGCAGTCTTTTAAATCTCAATAAAAGTTTAATGTGAATTTCCATTGGTTTTATATATGTTGTCACATAGGTATTTTTAATGACATGGCAATTTCAATAAGAGAGAGAAGTGTTCTTGGTACGACCGCATGATTACCAACTTTACATGAGACTATATAGAATGAAACTGTGCATTGATTATCTATGTTTCATTTTTTTACATGATTTGACAGTTTAAAAACAACGCCATCAAACTCTCCATTGAAACTAGCTTTAAATTGTGCCAAGACAAAAGAGGGTTTAAATCGTGTTAACTTACTCATCTTCTAAAGTGAATGCATGTATAAAATGCAACTAAAGTAACTTCTTTTCACCAATTCAAATAAGCAAAAATCTACTACAGAAATGATTTTACAGGACACCCTCCTGAAGTGAACCGAGGTGGCCACATGTTTTCCCGTCACGGTTAATGCCCATGATTTGCCAAGGCGAACATTTTTTATTTATCGATGCAGGAACTTTTGTCCGCCACGGAAAATCGATTTACCGTGACGGATGTCTTACGGTGCCCACTATGGTAAATAACCTATTTTCTAAAGCGGGCATCTTAAGATAAACGCCAAATCAATTTTCCGTGGAGGACAACTTAAAAGGATTGCCTCGGTTAAGGCCAAGGTCCAACGATCCTAGGCGAGGCCCAATCTAGCTGCCACCTATATATAATACGAATTGAGGTTTTTGTGCATCGTCCCTCAACCCACTCACTTCCTCAGCCGCACGTGAGCGCGTCCCTCTCCTCCGCACGCGAGCCGCGAGCAGCACTACTCTCGGCGGCGCTTTCTACGTCACTACCTCTAGCCTTCTCCTCCCACCCCACTCCTTCCTACACCCTCTCCTTCTCCTTCCCCACAATGTAAGCAATGCACGGGGAGGCAGAGGTCCTCCACAACAGAAGCAGCAGGTGGGGGGACAGAGGTCCTCCGCCTTCCTCTCCATGGTAGCAGCAGCAAGCGAGGAGGAAGATATCCAGGTGAGGCCTGTTGCGCCTCCCTCTCACCCTCCATGGCACGGATCCGGCCCCCAGACGTCAAGGCAGAGCAGATCCACACATCGGGCCCGGGCAGTGTGGACCCTGGAGGCCTCAGCGTGGACGGAGGCAGCCTCGGCAGCGTGGACGCGGGCGGCACCGACACACGGACGCTAGAGGCCCCTCTCCTCTAGGTGGATCCATTCAGGAGGAGGCGGATTTGGCCCCTCTCCATCGATGAGAGGAACGGCGGCGATGGCTCCCTCCCTCCCAATCAACGACAGTGCAGATTCGGTGGGCCTGGCAGGCTCCCCATTCCTCCCTCTTCCTTTGGGGATCCAGGCGACGATGGCGGATCGACAGCGGTGGTAGGATCCAGGTCCAGTGCGGCCCAGATCCAAGCCTGTGTGGCGTTTCTCTCTCTTTTTAAAATTTTTCCAAACGATTTACCGTGGCGGGCAAAGGGGACCGTCGCGGTTAGGTCATGCCCGCCGTGCAAAAGCTTTCTGCAGTAGTGAATATATAATAGCATATTGACATTTCACAAGGTTATCAATATGGACAATCTCATGTATGTTATGAAGAACCTTTTTTGTATTATGAAAACATTGTTGCATGCTCAACTTAGTTCGGAGAAGTCTCAAAAGGGAGCGAACGGTCAAATACTTCGTTATCTTGACAAGGACGATGACCATCTGCAATTAATTTGGACAAGGACACGACACTTTTTTTCTTATGTGACTTGCGACAAGGACAACACTGTTAGCTTCGCTAAAGACCGATCCAATCACATATCTCATAAAAATATCTGATCTGAAGCCCACGTGCCGAATCACATATATAAATATCTAAAGCCAACGTAAGCCCTTTATGAACCAAAAACGACCGGCCGGGTGCATACATATATACATCCAATAGTACAACCGAATCCTAGCTGATATGGACTTTCGAAATCAAACGCAACATTTTCTGCTAGAAGTAAAATCGACGAAGTACGAAGTTTCTGTTACTCAAATTTACATACCACGGGATAATCTAGTTTGAGTTTGAAATTGAGCTTGAAATATTTCGTGATTACAATAGTAGTAGTATACAAATGCATAACGTAATCACCATACATGTTATCTCTTTGTAATAATTATGGTCTGGTCTTCACTAGAAGATGTCAAAAGCTAGAAATCCACCATTTTTATCTATAAAGTGTGATACTTTTTTGTTGACTCGAAACTTCCATGCATGTTTTGTGGATTGGATTACGTATGTGGTTCTATAGAAATTTGAGGATTTCACAGCATTTATTTCTGCAAAAGTGATTCCAGTGAATTAAAATCTTCACCATTTCAACTTATAGTTTAGTTTACCTTTGTTCAAACCACGCTAATGTTGATCAAGTAATTTTAGAAAATACATTAAGAAATATAAGTTCAAATGAATGCACTATCAATTTTAAACGAAACTAGTTTTGTGTTATAGATGTTGTGTGTGTTGTAACATAACTAAAGTTACTATATAATTTTGAATGATGTATTCCAAGCCGGAGTGATAGTTAGGCTTGTTAGTATGCTCAGCCTAAATTTATATAGCATAATATAGTTTAGTTTAGTTTTTTTTGTTTACAATGTCAAATTAGCTATACTAGATTTTTTTTAAAAAATGTCATCACAATACTTGTACACGTTAATATATTTTTCTAAAATAACCTGTGGTTTCCACAATTCGGAACCAAGGGAGCAGTTGTTATAGATATGTCCAGATCAATTGCGATCTGCCCTTCGTTGACCGTACCTAGCAAGCTTGGTCATGAGAAAAAATCTAATTGACGATCAAACTGCGTTCCATCACACGCATCTTGACTCACATGGTCGAGAGCATGGTTAGCCTTATCCTTACACCGCTACTATTATTGGTTATATCGGATAAGGTCTCTGTCCTATCTTTCTATTTTGTACTGATAGACGCTGACCAAGCTAATTAAGCATATTTACAAATATCTGAGTTACACATCTAGTTGTAGAGCAGAGTTTTATATAATAGAGTTTTTCAGCTCACCACAAAATATTGGGAGGACAAAAGTTTCAAATAATTTCACTCCTAGAATATAAAAGACAACTAGAGATCAGGAATCCTGTACTATTTTAAATTATGCTAACCATTTTTGTAAAAAAAAAAAAATTCTCTCTTGTACATTTGCATCAAGAACTTTTCTGTACTCTTCATTATTTTTCCACGTCCTTTTACATTAGATTGGCAGACCAATACGAGTGTCTTTCGTGCTTTCTGTGATTTTTCAGTTCCTAATCCTACCTCGCAATCTTTTGGTACTTTTTTTTTTTATTCATACAAAAAAACCAAGATTAGGAGGCTTTATTGGAAGCTCTTAGAGATGCTCTTAGAAGGCAAATATCTTTTACAGAAACTTGTGAGACTATAAATTCTAAAGAAGACATGGTTAGTTGTCAGAATGATTGAATGCTCGAACCAAATAGTGTATAATTGTAGTACTTCATTACAAAGTATAAGTCATTCCAATTTTTTTAGAGAGATAAAGCATCTCAAATTTGATCAAAATTGTAGAAAAAATACAAAAAATTATGCCATCATATGGTATAATATAAAAATGTAATTAATAAAGAATCTAATGATACTTATTTTACATCATAATTCTTATTATTTATTATTAAAATTTGGTCAAATTTTAATTACTTTGACTTTTAAGAATATTGGAATGGCTTATAATTTGGAATGAGGGAGTATTACTTAGAGACAGTAATGTTATTTGTGTGTGGGCAAATGGTACTTGAAGGAACACGGAGGTTGTGACTTTGGTCTATGGGTAGTGGAATTTTCATCGAAAATGCATGTTGAAACAATAATGGTTGGTTAAGCCCAATTTACACTTATAGGTCATGTTCTCTTGTCTAGTATTGGCTTATTTTAGCTTATTTCGACTTATTTTCTCCCACATAATACTATTGAATCAATCAAATCATGAATCAGACGAACAACCCCATAGTAGTACCTTGGGGACCAAAGGTTGTGGGGAAGCGCGAAACACAACGAGAGATCTAAAAAGGGAGAAGGCTTTTTTTTTAGAATTATTATTAAATGGAAAATAAGAAAATATCAAAATGTCCTCCTGTCACACAGTGAGTATACAAATATTTATAAGAGAGGCGAATAGCTGATTCCCATATTTGGTCCAGCACCTACAGCCCTGACATATTTGAGGGCATTTGAGTTTTTTTTCCCCATATCAGGTCCACAAAGTTCACTTCTCTCAACCACCACTTTGCCCTACTTCTTGTTGCAGTAGCAAATACGCAATATCTTGACTCCCGAGGGTGTCCTCGGGTGGCTGAGAAGCTTTGGGGCTGCCACCTTTGGCAGCCAACTTAAACCTTCATGCCTCTACTCTACCTCTATGGTTTCCTTCAAGGATCTTGTAAGAGACTACAAATAAGACGTAACTTCGCTAGACGAAAATGAAGATACTCCATGAACATGTGGCGTAGCTGAGGTGTCAATCCAATAATAAAAGATTTTGCATATGATTTTCTTCTATTAAAAGTGTGCCCTAGCAATCCTCTATATTATTTAATATCAACAATTGAGTAAAATACTATGCAAGAGTTACCTTCATGTGCATTAGAGGCGCAAATGGAATAGATACGAATAAAATTTTAATATTTATTAGTTTGATATTAACCCTTTTATCAAATATGAATACATATTTCAATGTTCTAGAATATAAATACCAAATTTATTTCTATTTGAATTCATGTTTGGGCATCTATAACCTAATCTCTATATTTTCATCGATGATATTTAAGGAACAATATCATTATGCAAGGAGTACGAGTTCATACCACGTATTAACAAAGGTAGCTCATAAAAAAATAATGTATTTATCAAATATTTTAATATTAAATATAAATAAATAAAAAATAATACAACTATAATATAATTGCTTCAATCATAGGTAAAAGTATTTATTAGGAAAAATAAATGAAAGATTATTAATTGTGAAAATTTCCCACCACTTTTTTGTCCACCGGCTCAACAAAAATTCTGTCCGCCTACATAGTCCATAACCGAATAAGAAAAGAAAAAAAAATCTGCATGCAATGTCCGAATAAGAAACAAAAAGAAACGTGGTCATTGGTCTGAGATAAAAATAGTCAACCTGCGTTTCCAACTCACCAGCCTATTATTATTAGTTAACGATAGTCAACACATCTATTTTTAGTTACCTATCAAATATACCCTTATAATGGGAGAAAAATTATTGAGCATTAATGCAAAATGGTAATATAAATGGTATAAATCTTTTTTTATCCCATGAATAGTATATATCTACTTATGTTTTAAACGTGACACCCATAAAATACATAAGTTAATGCTGAGAATAAATAATAATGCTCCATTAAACCCGTATAAAATACATTGGCTGCAAGAGCACGAGCCGTCGTGGCCGGGGATGTCGTTGCTGCGGGACATGCCGTCGCTCGGCACGGTAACCGTTGTGCCAAGGACGTGAGGCTGGAAGGGCAGGGGTACGAAAAGCCGGCACATGGGGGCAGTGGTGGCCGGTGTGGCCGTGTGGAAAGGAACGGAGGAATTTGCGGTGCGTGGAGAATACTTCTGTTACTCAGGTGGAAAGGTTCCCTGCGGTCGGAATATAGGGATAAGGTAGATAGAATAGAAACAAGAGAAAAATAACAAAAGGGTCCTGAGAAGGAAAAAGAGATAAAAGTAATAAAATAAGAAAAAAGAAAAATATCACTAGATATTTCACTCTTCAATAGCAGGAAAAGTTGTTTTATGACTTGTTTTTTTTCAAACATGTTCGGCTCTATAAGATAATTTGTTTTATCATAGAAGTCACGGCTAGAGCTAAGCTCTACCAAATTGGCCCTAATAAATAAAATAAATATGGAGCAGTTCGGTGTCGTTGCTCCGCCATACCAAGTAGAGCTCTTAGTCTCCCCGCATCACCACTCCACCATACTGCACAGAGGTTCAGCATCGCTACTGCCTATACTATTCAGACGGAATATGATCGATGCTAAGAAATCGAACAAGATCGTCGACATCGTGTAGAAGTAGAAAATGCAAAAGAAGTGGGTCTGGCCAATGATTAACGGCAACACGACAAGTTTAGAGGAGAATAGGGTAAGGAAAAGGTTTCGCAAAATCACGTGATAGATCAACATTATTTCTACTACTACTACTACTACTACTACTACTACTAAAAAATAGTTTAGATCACTGTTTCTTATACTCACTTAGCCAGATGAAATAAATTTTAGAATTAATATTAAATTAAACTATTATCATTTGAGTTGAAGTCTATGAGTCTAGAGGTACAACTTTTTTTTTTCTCTCGTTTGTAACGCACGGGCATCTTTGCTAGTAAATGAAAAGATGTAAAAATGATGGAAATACAAAGAAATAAAGAAAAATATTTAAATATATGTTCTTAGACCAAATATATAAGGTTCAAACTAAATAAAAAATTATTTAATTAAATTTAACATTTGTATATGTGAATATTAAAATGAAAATCATTAATTGTAAGTATAAACTTTCATTAATCAAAAAACGATTCAAATAACAGGGTGTACAACTCCATTCTATTGGGCAAACCCATCTATTTGGGATAATATGTGTTTATGGAACTTCATGGAGATCTAATTAAACACTATCCAAGCTAGTATGCAACAAAACTTTGGTTGGCACTTAAGTTGACTAATTTTTAGTTTTAACTAAGAAATAATCCAAGGCCATCCAAATAAGCCCTTACGTACATAGTTTCACCGGGTGCTTATTCTTCACGGACATCGATAACAATCGAATGTTCCATAATTTTCTAAATATGATACGAGAGTCATGTAAAGAAAACTCTTAAATAGTCGTTAGCTCGTTTAGTCACCAAATAGTCGTTAGCCCGTCTACTCACCCTTTAAATGTTATACTCGGTAGTATGCCGTTTCGTTTAACCAACCATTTTATCCTGTTTAAATGGCTGTTGTGACCGTTTAAGTGGTTGTTTTCTCCGAATAATGGCTTTTTTTAGTAATACTCCGAATAATGGCTAAATAATAATATAAACTCTGTTTTTTTTTAAATTTTTGAGCGGAACAATATAAACTCTGTTGCTCTGCGCACCATGCCACCATGTAAGGCCCACATCCTATCGTACCTTACATGGCCCATCCACATGCGGAGTACAATGAGCGCAAAATGTGTTCAAGGCCTCTTTGAACTTCTCCGTGTTCTGGCCCATTAAATAATTCAGCGAGTTATGGCCCGTGCCCAAGAGGCTCGCCGGCGCTTTTCTGTCCAAACGCCGAGAGCCCGACGCCCTCTAGTTTCTACTACTACTCGCGAGCATTTCGTCAAACAGGTCGCCGGCGAGGCTCCATTGCGTGGATGGATCACACCCTCGCTTCCGGGTCCGGTGAGGTCTCCTCCGCCACACTCCTCTCCCATCTTTCATGTAGTAATCTGGCCCGTCTTTTTCTTCGTCTTCCCTTGTCGTTAGTACAGTCCTGTTCTGAAATAGTATACCAAAAAAATACCCTTTTGTTGCTCGTCCAGGTGAACTCGTATAGTTAGCTATAAATTGGTTAGTCAAATCTCAGGATGCTGCGGCGATTCCACAACGCCCTTTCTCGCTGCCTATCAGGCTTGAGGGCATACGAGTAGATTCGATGTCAAACCTATAGTTTGGAATTACTCTGATTTCTTGGTGCTTGGATTGGTGTGACTGGGAATTAGGTTCACTTTAATCTGAGTTTTGTCCATTCAAATGCAACAGCCCTTGCATTGATTATTTCAACGGAGAAATCGACGGATGGACATTTGGACATCTAATCGTCCATACTACCTGTGTTATCGTCTTGAGCAACACGGTTTAGATCTATTAGGGTCGTCATATTTTCTGTTGTGAGAAAACACATCTATCTTAATATGTACAAAATTGCAGAAGCTGACTTGTTATAACATCGTAGGAAATGGGCATTATCGGCTAATTTTGCCCCAACCGGTACAATATCGTCTATCAGCTATACAATTTGTCTCGAGCTTGAGAAGCTCGGATTAATAACTACGCAATATTTACATACAATAGATTCCTTCTTCCGCAACGCCTGTGCTATTTGAGCCTTGGGATTACTCAAGCTGTCTCACCGTTTACCTCTTCTGGAAGTTGAATATCTTGAGCGAGAGCCCAAAAAGCAAGGCAAAGACCACTGGGAATGCGACCACCACCACCGCAACCAGCCACAGCAAGTCGTGATGGTACCCAAAGTAGTCTTCCACAAACTCAGATACACGCACATCACTATTCCTGAATGTTTCAGTTACATCTCCAAATTGTGAGGTGACCAGTCCGTTGAGTGTCCATGCAATGGGGCAAATCCAGTAGAACCATCTCCACCAAACTGGAATTCTCTGTAGGGGGAAGTTGCCATTTTGAGCAGAGATGAATTAGCATATAATGAAAAGTAGGAGCACAGACTGGTTAGAAGCGAAACTACTAAACCTCTGAAGAATTACTATACTTACAGTTCTTGGTATTAAAAATCCCGAGAAAAGGTTCCAAATGGCATAAAATGCGGTGGAAGCAACAGAGGAGATATTGTAGTTCGGAGTCAGGCCCACCACCATCATTCCGTAAAATGTATAGTATGCTAGAGTGAAATACATGAAGAACAGGTACCAAAAGAATTTGGCAGCTGTCCATTCAAACCCAATCATAGCATACACCAGTACACCATATATTAAGGACTGAACAAAGATGTATGGAAGTTCAATTACAACCTGCAAATGTAAGTAGACGTTAGAACAAATCTTTGCTGTCTTTCTTTCTACTTCTCATGTTAGGGATTTTACTGTCTGTACCACCTTTTTATGGAAGGAATAAAGTAGCTTACACATTATTGAATCTGATTATGATTTTACAAGCAAACTAATGTGCTATCTCTGTTTGCCTCATTAATTTTTTTCACGTTCATTTGAAGTGATTTCTGGATGTAGTGAATGCCAGTAAACTTTACCTGTCCCAAAGCATATGGCAATGGCGAGTACATATGAGCCGCCCTTTCCCTGTAAAAGACTGTTCGCTCAACTGATACAACTGGCTGAACTGAACCAGAATTCTGTACTCCCATGAAAATAACTGAGGCATACATGGAACCCATGGCATTGAACAAGTCCTGTTGACTATCCCTGCAACAGTAGACATAATATCTCCAGTGAACTGCATGTTTGTAGCGAATGGGGACCAAGGGTGGCCTCTATAACCACAGGAAATTATTTACATTTTCTACTTCATTTTTGTTTATTATCATTACCTTTTTCTGCCTACACCCCAGAACATTGTTCCAAACAACAGGGCAATCACTGTTGTGTAGAAGTATTTGACAGCAGTGTATGGAGGGTTTCTCCAATATGACATACTTTGCTTCCACAGGCAAGCGAAACACTGTGTGAGGAAAGTCTGCGAGTATTCGGTTGGAAAGGATAGGTCACTTGAACCTTCTGGAGGTGTGCTTAGCTCCTTTATCAAAGTTTTATTCCTCCTGAAATACAACAAAGTTGCAAAATTAGTGTTGACTGAGACATCTTTTGACAGTGTATTATCATTTTTGTGGAATTGAAATATCAATTCCATGATAGATTTACATAGTAATATTTTGACCTTTTGAAAGGATATGTATATGGTTTCAGAAATATTTATGCACATATTGTTTGAAAATAGGGAAAACAGTAATATTCCGCTGCAGGGCAGATGGGCCTGGTACCCTAAACCCTTAGCAGTGTCAATTATATGCCCTCCTAGAGGATAAAATCCATACTCTTGGAAAAGGCCTTGCGCTTTGCAGTTTAAGGATCCTGCACTCTCAAATGCTAGTGTTTAAAAGTAATGAAGCAATTTACAATTTCTTTCCTATTCTCAAAATGTGAGGTTCAGAGCCTGAATAAAAGTTAGATAGGTCTATACTTCTTACTCCTGGATAAGATAATTATAAACTATGAACCATAACACACATGCACATACCTGTGTAATTCTGAATTCTTGTATACTTCACTGAAGTTAATACCAGTTATCTGTTCTTGCATTGTACTAGTCACTTCCAGCATCCATGTTGATGGGTTGTAGCCATCTTTTATCTTGTTGACACCTTCGATACCCTTGGTAGAATCAAGAAAAGCCCAGTTAGATAATGTGTTAGTTCAATACGAAACTGTAATTGGTGGAATATACAATAAAGTTTCTCCTTCCTCACCTCAAAATATTTGATCAGTTCACATGAGTGTAGCCCTAGTGGACCTACATAAATCTCTTCACCTCCACGTTTCATAAGAAAGAGCTGCAGTTGTGCACAAAGCCATTAGTTGTTTAAGTTCTGGAAACTATAATGCAAATAGCGAAAGTGTTGGTTCACTCTTTCCTTCTGCATTCTAAAATAATAAACTATGTTTTGTATGGTTTTCTTCACCTCATCAAAAGATTCAAAGATATCTATACTTGGTTGGTGAATGGTACAAACAACCGTTCTTCCTGTGTCCACAGTATTCCTTACTGCCCTCATGACAATAGCTGCTGCTCGAGCATCAAGTCCAGATGTCGGTTCATCCATGAAAATTATAGAAGGATTAGCAACAAGCTCAACAGCTATTGTTAGCCTCTTCCTTTGCTCTGTTGATAGTCCACTCACACCAGGCAATCCCACCAATGCATCTTTTAAGGGTAAAAGCTCCACAAGCTCCATAACCTCATCAATAAACATCTGCACAGAGAAAATCAGATTTTATGGGTCATAGTACATAGTGAGACACTGACTAACAATTTTATTACTTATACTGTAAATTGACCAGCATGTTCGATCATGTCACTGTTTCTATGAACTTTAAATCTGGGTTGTTCAAGATTTCCATATATATTATCACATAACAATTTTTATCAACTTGGCTGTGATCTTTTTTTTTTAACAAAACTTGGCTGTGAACTCAAAATCTAGTTTTGCTATATCAGTACATAACATTTTAGATCAACTGGTAAAATTACTCTCATTCTAACCATATTACACATACTTTGCTAATGCATGCATGTATACTATATTTTGTTAAACAAAGTGAGGTCTTTGTTCTTTGGTTTACCTTTCTTGTTGAGGAATCAACATCAGCAGGTAATCTGAGCCATGCAGAGAATGCAAGGGATTCATAGACGGTAACATTTGGTGAATGGATGTCATTTTGCTCACAGTATCCTGACACACGAGCAAAAGTTTCTTGCTTCTTTGGGTAACCTGATATGGTAATGTTGCCATCAATGTATCCACTGGTCTTCCTCCCAGCCAACACATCCATCAGGGTTGTCTTGCCAGCACCACTGACACCCATAAGAGCAGTAAGTACTCCTGGCCTAAAAGACCCACTTATACCCTTCAGTAGTTCCAACCGGGTCTCTGTGACACCTTGTGCTCTGATTGCCTACATGTTTTAATGGATATAAATAAACTGTCATAAATGAATGCTTTGCACTTAGATGGTATGAAAACATAAGAATTAAAAATTTCCTTAAAATGTGAGTACCTCTGGCATGTCCACGCTGTATCTTACATCTTCAAAAGTGATGGATAGAGGTACAAAAGGGAGGACCATTCCTTTGTTGACTGGACTAGAATTTACTGTTGCATGGTTCGAAGCTGTTTCGTCATTGCTCTCATCCAAAGTATCTGATAGCATATCACATATGCAAGGTTATCAGGCACATCAATATATCCTTGTGTAATATTAATTAATGAAGATAAAATTATTATAATTACTTCTAGCTGTTACTGAAGTGCTGGCAACCCGTCCTCTCGATGACGCTTCTAAAACTTCACCAGTCAAATTTGCTTGTTTTATCTTTAACGTCTCCTCGGAAATTGTTGGTTGATTGCTGTCAAATGCTGCAGGGAGTGTAATTTGTAAGGTTTGTATTTGATTGTTTGCAGTGTGTATTTTTAATGTCCTTGTAGATGCAGAATACCGTTTACTCACGTTTGAGGAATGTGAGGCAGATAGTGTAGAGTATATTGAATAGAAGCACATATCCAAGCAAGGCACCCACACCAATCCAGTACCACTTTGCCTCAGGAAAAAGTCCACGAGATTCTAGAATCAGTTTTCCAAGTGTTTCTGTTGAACCAGGGATTACTTGCTGCATATAAGAGTACCAATAAGCTTTAGTCATTATTTGGTAACTACTTTTGATGGTTATACCTTTCTGAAAATATTTTTTTACCTTATTCCAGCTGCTACCCAGGAATTCATTTACTGATATGGCGTTTTGTGCATACATCAGGGGTGATATCCAGTACCCCCAAATCCACCATTTCTTCACATTCTCTGTTAAATCGAAGGAATAGTTTAATTCAAGAATTCTTGTATCAGATGAATAACAGATGAAGTCATGAAGTTCAAGCCATGTTTAAATTTATTTACATTTAAGCACTATATTTTGAGTTAGCTGCTTTTGCATATACCTCTTGCCAGGAGGAATCCACCCAAAAGCATGCATATCAGAATGCCAAATGAACCAACGGTGCTTGCAACAACCTGATGCCTTGCAAGCCCAGCAATGAAACGGAACAATCCTGATGATGCCTCATTCATAAGTAAGAGGAGCAGGAACTGTCTAAAAAGTCTGCAGCAGGTTTATCAAATTTGATCAGGTTCTGCAATACTAATAAACATGCTGCTCTGTGGCATAGAAATTTCGGTTTCCTTACCTTTCTACGTTGGGATCAAATCCAATGACATAGTATGTTATGAAGACCCAAATTGTTACATTGAGCAAGGAGAGGGGAATCTTAATGATCCATGATGGCAAGGAATATGTCCATGCAGGGTAGAAGAGAAGATCCCTTTGCTTGAAGAAAACTGGGAGCTTTGCAATAGTTAGGCCAATTTCTGCCAGTCCATTGAACATGACCATCAGGATCCCAAAGAACAGGGCACCCATGTATATCCTTCCATCTGTTACTGAGTCACGATGCATATTGGTTCGGAGAAAGACGGTCATCGTAATGAGTGCCATGAGTGCTAGCTGAACAATTGGTAGTAAACAAAAAAAAATTGTCATTTTAAGTTTCGAAAGTATGGCTGACATAATTTGAATCTGAAAAACTCTGGTTCCTGAGAATCACCTGAACTGCCTTGAATATGTATACAAAGGAATTTCTTTTCATTAGCAATATCTCTCTGTCAATATTTGCTTTAAGTAGCTCTTTCACACTGGCACCATATTTTGATGTTTTCAGAGCAGCAGGATGGCTCGTACTCTTGTCGAATGGGACTGCCAACTCATTCTGTATAGCCTCACCAACATGGAAAGATTGAAATGCTTCTGCAAACTCCTTCACGGGGACATATCGGTAGGTGTCATCACCATGTTTCCAGTATTGTCTCTGATCTTTCTTTGATGTAACCTATCACATTTCAATTATTTCCTGTTAAACTTGTGCACTATTATAGCCCAAAAAAAGATCAGCACTACTGAATAATATGATCATAGCATTACATATTTCTGAAATGTGTACTTCGTTAGGTATTTCGAGATCTTTTCTTTTAAATTAAATACCCTGCTAGAAAAAGCTTGATACAGAACTGTAATGAAAGTACAAAACTTACTTCCTGCAGGAAGTCGGCTACACCTTTCCGCTGTGGGCATTTGAAGCCAACTGACTCAAAGAACTCAAGAACATATTCACGAGGACCATTGTAGACAACCTGACCATCTGAGAGGAGAATTATATCATCAAACAATTCATATGTCTCAGGTGCAGGTTGTAGCAAAGCGATAACTGCTGTTCCGCCAACAATGTGAATGGTATGCCGGATAGAGTTTACAATCTGGAAGGTTGTTGAGCTGTCAAGTCCGGTTGATATCTCATCCATGAAAAGGGCTCGTCCTGGGGTGACAAGCATCTCAGCTGCAGGGACAGTTTCAAGTGTGAATGAGTTAGATCATAGAGAAGTAATACCTGAGAATCTGATACTTTATTCTCAAGGTTCATTACCTGTAGTTACTCGCTTTTTTTGGCCTCCAGATATGCCTCTCAACATATTGTTTCCAACGATTGTGTCAGCACAGATATCCAAACCCAAGACCTGGAATTTATCAGATGTAAAATAAGTATTAGCGCTGTATTATGTTTTTAATCTTCTGAAACCATTAAGAACATGGGAGGTATATTTGTTGGCACTTTAGTAGGGTGCACCTTTAGTATGTGATTTGTGACCACATCAGCCTTTTGCTCTCCTGTAGCAGCAGCCTACATGATCAAAAAGGTTGATGCATCAAACTTGTATGTCAAAGAACTGGAGCCAACTAAAAGCTGATGTATGATTTGCTCAAACCTTCATGTAGGTATCAGTTTCTTTATCTGGTATGATTCCTGCATCCTTTTCTCTCCTTGACAATTCCACTAGCAAGTCTGAACATTTTTTTTATATATAGAATGTTAATGATTCAATGTTATATATGCCACTGAGAGGAGTTTTGAATTGTCTATTTCTTTCCCTGGTCTTACCATAGCGATGTCCACTTCCTTGACATCTTGCAGAGAAATTGACTGTCTCACGGACAGTCAATTCTCCCATGTGTAGATCATGTTGGCTGACATAAGCAGCTGATCTCCGGGCCTCAAACTCATCCATCGTATGCCCATTGTAAGTTATATTCCCTGTCACCTTTGATTACAGTATATCATCATATTAGTATAGTACTCCTAAAGTCTATTCAAGTATTCATACTTTACAAAGGACCATGCAAGAAAGAAGCAAGTACCTCAAGACTTGAAGGAAGTGTTCCAGCTAAGGCCAGCAGCAGTGAGGTTTTCCCGGCGCCAGGAGGACCCAGAAGAAGTGTCATTCTGAAAACATCAGGAATAAGGTAAATGCAAATGCAAATACAAATGCCCTAAGGAGACAAACTCAGGGATTTAGAATATGTTGGGATTGTGGAATTACCTGTGTGGCTTGATAATACCGCTGACATTGTGAAGAATTGATATTTTCTGCTTCCTACTTGGTTTTATGTGAAGAGCATTTGCGATACCCTGTTTGGTGTGATTAACAACATGTCAGTTCACATTAATGAGGATATTACAAGTTTACAACAATGTATGATTGCATTCAGGTATATGAGATGCAATGGTACTCTATGTTACACGGATACTCGAAGGGGGGTGACGTACCCGTATCCGATACTCGTCGGATACGCGGATACGGATACTCGGATACACCATTTTAGTGAGTTTTCTTTTAAAAAAGTGCGTATCCGCGTATCGGATACCCATACCCGTACTCGTGTAACGTAGATGGTACTCTGCAACTGCAGAGCGTGCAGTGACTGAAACAGGATATTCCAAGATTGAAACTACATGCTGGATTGACCACAATTCTCCATGAATATTCCTTGATGTTGAGTAAAAAGGGAGGAAAAAGAGAAAAGGAGAAAAAAATGACAAGTCAAATTAGTATGTTTTTTTTTCTTTTTGATAGAGAAATCATGAGGTGCGGCAGCCCCTACTGATAAAGAATAGAATTAAAACATTTAAGGAGTACAAGTATAGCGCTAGTCAGATTAGTCTGTTGACCTGAAACTCTGTTTCGTGGTTGATTAGCCCAATCGTGCAGTACTGTGAGACTTGTGAGTACTCGCGAGAGGCGAATTTAGCGTGGGCCAAAACCGCATGTTCTAAATGTGGACAGAGGACATGGTAGTGGACAGAGGACATCTTGGCATCCAGTTATCCAAAACGAGCTTTCTCTCTGTTCGATGTGACATGCGTCCTACCATCTTTTTTTGACTTCTTTGTGGATACAAATATACATGTGCCGAAATCCGGAAATACGGAGAATTCTAAATGCTGCTTGCCTGTCGTTTAGCGATGATCAATATCTCTGAAATTTATATTGCTTGATTGATAATCTGAATTGATTTGACAAAAATAGCTGGTATATTGGTGGAGAATTGTTTTTATTTTCCCTTACTATGTGCAACGGAAGAAATTACTCAAGTCAAGTCCAAAAGAGACAGAGACAGAGACAGAGGGGGGTCCTGGCCTTTTCGGCGTGGAACATACCTCGAGCACATTGGCGTATGTGTTGAAGATGGTGGGCAGCCCCCTGCTGCCGACGTACGCCTCTGCCT
This sequence comes from Themeda triandra, assembly GCA_018135685.1. Lineage (NCBI taxonomy): Eukaryota > Viridiplantae > Streptophyta > Magnoliopsida > Poales > Poaceae > Themeda > Themeda triandra. The sequence goes on along the minus strand of JAENPR010000215.1, from coordinate 675,526 downwards.
CGACGTTCAGGTTCTGGTACCTCACTTCAATCTTGGGCAGCTCAATCCCCACTCTGCATCGATCGCACAGAACAAAGAAACAGAAGTTAATCATCACATCTCATCTCTGTCTGACTTGCAGGCTAATATAGTAAAGTTTCCGACAAAGAAATAGTTTAGCATTTGTTTTTTACTACTGATCGTTTGCCGGCCGATCCTATATGGCACATGCATGGATCGATGGCGGCGGAAAACAAAGGCAAGCTGATCGACACTACGGAGGAAGAAGATGGCGGCGGCAGGGCACGGCAAGCCGGAAACCGGCAACGCGTTCGTTCTCTTCTGAGGAATCTCACCTGTCCACGCGGTCCTTGAACTTGGAGAGGAAGCGCTGGTAGTCGTCGCCGACCCACGCGAGGCGCTGCAGCAGCGCGTGGCGCTCCTGCGGGTCGAGCCGCTGCACGTTCACCTGGCGGAGGTCGCCCTCGGGCATGGCGAGCACGGCCGTCCGCGCGCGGTCGTACGTGGGCAGCTTCTCGAGCGCCGCCCACCGCAGCGCCTCCTCGTCGTCGTCGCCGCCCCCGCCGCTGCCCGCCGATGACAGCGACGAGAAGACGTTGTTGCTCCTCGCGGACCACACCGATCCGTCCCGCCGCAGGCTCCCCAGCGCGTGTATCTCCCCCGCGTCGTCCATCCCGCCGACAAGGCCGCCACGCCGCCAACAACGAGAGGAGATGAGGGGACTTTGGAGAGGGTCCTAGCTAGCTCCTACTACGACGGGAACGGACTTGAACCGGCGGCGGCGAAGGCGGCGGATGAGTAGCCGCAGTTCGTTAGGCCTCGTCGTGGACTGCTGCACTACTCGTGTCGCATCGCATGGATCGGGTTTTATGGAGGAGGAAGAGAGGGGCGCCCACAATGTAACGTTGATCGACAGAGGGAGGTGGCCAGGTGTCTGGGGCGTGCACGCTCGACTGGCATGCGGTTGATGACGTCCGGCGTGACGACGCCACGCCGGTTATACGAACAAACTCGTGTACAACTTTAGCATGGCTATATATACAAACTCGGTTACAACTTTTGGCACACGGGCACCACGAGGCCTTCTAGAAATACAAAACAAAATCGATTTCAATCCAATCCATGTAGTCGATCGGGCTGAGAGTGTACCTACTCATGTATACGTACAGCAAACGAATTCAAATACAATGAATGAATGATTGGCATGATTAGCGTGATTTATAATTTAATTTTGTAAGGTACAGGTTGGAAAATATATATATATATAGGCGAGATTTTCGGTATGGAGTTTGGAATGGAAGATCTTCAACTTACTTTAATGTGCCCCCCAAAGTTCCTACGCAATTACTTATTATTATTATTATTATTATTATTATTATTATTATTATTATTATTATTATTATTATTATTATTATTATTATTATTATTATTATTATTATTATTATTATTATTATTATTATTATTATTATTATTATTATTATTATTATTATTATTATTATTATTATTATTATATGCTATTATTAGCTCTTCTGTATGTTCGACTTTGTTTAGCTATAACCGTGGTGGGTATAGTTGGTGGTGATAGCCTGTTAGTTCTTTTATGAATTCACCCAAATTTATTGTCTACCAATACAATAATCACTCTCTCTACTGCTTGATTTGATCCGTGATGGCTTGTATTCAGTTTATATGATGACCTACCGTCCCATCTACTAATGTCACATTCAGATGATGATAACAAACTTTCATAAAAAAAATGATGATGATGATGATGACAAACTATTTTGTCTCACCTTACGGACTTGCTACACTACTTCCAAAATCCTTTTTATTTTGCAACTCTACATATTGATATTGGTTAGAGCATCTCCAAGAGATGTGCTAAAAGGAATAGCTAAATCCTATAGTTTAGTAAAGGGGCTTACGGCGCAGTGGCAAAGGCCACTGGTTGGGAAGCTCCCACCCAGGGTTCAAATCCTGGGTGCTGCATCAGAAAACTGTAGGGGTGTAAATCTTCCAGTATTATTTCAAAAAAAAATCTTGTAAACTACAAAACTACTCAAAAAACAAGGGATGACAAACTTGTTATTTTACAAAACCAAATACCATGCCTGTTGGAGATCAATTTTTGCTTAAAAATGCTAAATATAGCATAGATCACAAAGATAGCATGTCTCTTAGAGATGCTCTTAGAGCATCTACAAGAGCTTTGGCAAATTGACTTGACATTTGTTGTTATTTGCAAACTCCTATAACAAAATGCAAAGGATAAAAATAGGCCATCTAAGGGAATTGGCATTTGGACTTGGCAAAGGATAAAAATAGAAGGTCTCCAGGCGTGCGCGCTTTCCTCGCGCGCGACTTTGCTTGCGCGATCGGGTTTGCAAAGCCGCCCATGGCTTGGCATTTTTGCCAAGTTTGCTCCCTCATTTGCCAAGTTGTCCAAATTGCAAACTCTAAATGCAAAACCGTTGGATACCTCTTTTGGAGCTTTTTGGTAAATTACTCAAATGCAAACCTCAAATGCAAAGATCCTTGGTTTTTTGTTGGCCCCATCCCATGATCACGTGTTAATCCTATCCTATGAACTATGATCATGGAGTTCCACTTGCAGCAACGGAAGGTCATGCTTGTATAGCAGCAAAAGCTTCTAATCGTTGGAGTCACTGATTTGCATTGATACCCACTCCACTCAGTTCCCCACTCCCCAGGTTAGAGGGAGTCGCTTTCCAGTGGTACCGTAGCATCTCTCGGTAGCCTCTATCATATCATGGATAAGGGCATAAGGCCAAACCTGCAGCTTATTATATCATCATCATGCACTATACTTGTAGTATTTAAAATTTTTGTTTTCTGTGGCTGCTGTTTCACCGCGCGTCCAAGATGCCATGCACTTGGCATACTTAGTAGTCATGGGATTGTGGGATCCAAGCATTTACTCACATCCACCTGCTGCTTTTAGCACTAGACAGTCATGCATCTGCTGAATTATTGCCATAGTTACCTCGATCGGGCTTCAGCGAAGGAATGAGAAACAAGAGATTGGAATGGAGTTTTTCTTTCCCGTGAAAATGTGAAGAAGCTACAGTATTTCGTAGGAAAGGAAACTTTCCTTTCCTGTGTTCCAAACGCTCAAACGTCTCCCGTTCCTATGTTTCTGTTTCCTCTGACACACAGCTCACACAGCTGCCCAATTAACAGGGGAATCATGAAAAGTGACCCTTTAAAATTTAGCAGATCGGGCAGTGACATGACAGAGGTGAGGCGGTGACAGCGGTGAGGCGGCTAATGGTAGCGGACATATGTTTCTGTTTCCTCTGACACACAGCTCACACAGCTGCCCAATTAACAGGGGAATCATGAAAAGTGACCCTTTAAAATTTAGCAGATCGGGCAGTGACATGACAGAGGTGAGGCGGTGACAGCGGTGAGGCGGCTAATGGTAGCGGACAAACTATAACTCAACTGTCACATGACAGAGTGCAACAAAAATAAACATTCAGTTAACGATACTGACATATATGAAAATGATGGAATTCGTCATCCTGATGCAGCACGCAGGTTTTTTTTTATATATATTTTTGATAAGAGACGTAGGACCTATTTAGGTTAGACAGAGGTGGAGGTGGCAGATACATGGCAAAAAAAAAAAAAGTGTCTAAAAATTGGCTAGTTGTGATTTTTGCATCACAGGTGAGTCTGGAGAAAATCTGTGTGGTTGAAAAACCTTTGCTAGAGAATCTGGATCTCACGAAGAACCTGGTAAAACTACCATTTATATACTACCTATATACTATAAGTTAGTGGATGGAAAATGGATCAACATTTTCTTAATGTGCTGTAGTGCATGCCCCTATCACCTTTAATTTTGGTCTTATTTTCTCTGTCTCCTGAATTATTGACATTTTAATTAGGAAAAAAGATGGATGTTCAATCTAGTGGGGATGCTCATATAAATGTTAATTTATTTGAATGGAAGCACTATTATATTATATCCACCTTCTTGTGCTTCATATCAGTAAACAAGATCACCAATTCTTGATGATGAAACAACAGATGGGACCTTCCGAGATATATTGACTTTTGTGAGGAGGTGTAAGCTCAACGGGGACCTGCTACCTATCATGAGGAAGCAGTTGAGAGATTTCATATACCCAATCCAAAGGGCAGAGATTCACTGTATGTGTATTTTTTTTCAATAAAGGATTTTCAATATCCGGCCTCTACATTTGGGGATGTACACAGCCAATTATTACAAAAAAGATAGAAAAACAAAAGAGAGAAAAGTCATAGTCTTATATATTGACCAGGACATTACAGCAAACGATAAATGCTTCGACCCTCTATTTGATCTGAGAGGGCGTCCTTGGCTTGCTCTTGACGCTGCAACTGGGTCCCAAGTGTCACAGTGCAGGGCATATGATGCCTTCAAGAAGGTAAATGACATCCGCAGACGCCATCATCAACGAAAGGAGAAGGAAATTACAGCGACGCCTCCAAGGGGGAGGATGACGCGTTGATTGCGTCATCACCGCCGGCCCAGCACCGCCAGGTAGGGTTTTCACCCGTAATCCAAAGTCCTGCAAAAGCACATCCAAGCCGAATCTACATACAACAGATGCCGGAGATGATCGGCAGGGTCTTCACCAGATGCCGCGAGGCAGCAGAAAGAAGGGGGCGACGGTGTCCTTTGATGTGTACGTCGGCGTTGATTTACGGGCCGCGTGGGAGCGACGTGGTCTGTGGGAGGGCGGGTTGGACGGCTTGGAGATGGCCGGTGCCAACCCTGTCATCTCCATCCGGTGCCTGGGAGTCCAGATCGACCCCCAAGCCGCCGCCAGGGAAAATGTTCCCGACCCGAGGCTAACGCCCCCACCCGCACCGAGAAGGGGGCAGCACGGGGCAGCAGCCGGCGGATCCAGGCCTGAGATACCCAGATCGGCCCGCCGCCGCCAAACCCCTTCACCGGTGCGGGTACGCCGGCCACCGAGCCCGTTCATCCACCAAACGGTGGGGAGAACGGTGTCGCTGTCCGCGTCAGCCCACCAAGGCGCGAGTCAAATCGGCCTTCACCATCGAGTAGGCCGCCCCACGGGGACCAGATCCGGCCACCGAAGGCCGGGGTCGGCCTCCGCCTGTAAGGTCGAGATGGCGGACTAGAGGGGGGGTGAATAGTCCTTTTTAAAACTAATCGCCCCGGCTAACCGATATAAGTGCGGAATTAAATCTATCGGCCTAACCAAGACTTTCACCCCTCTATCTATGTCTCTAGATGCACCTTGTAAAAGATCCTAAACAAGAAGACAAGGTGCCAATCTAGCTAGTGCACACTAAACAAGTCTAGCTTGCAAGGTCACATAAACCTAAGCAACTAGTACTTTAGCAACCGGGTGTGCACCTACACAATTCTAATGAGCAAAAGCACAAAGCCAACCTAAGCTCACTAGATGCTCAAGGACCAAGCTACACAACCCAAACCCAAGAGCTCAAACTTACTTAACTACACAAGCTAAGCAAGGCAACTTACTCTACTTCTAGCTACACAAGCAAGAAGGTGATTAACAAGCTACACAAGCTAACTAATCACTAGAGCAACTACACAAGCTATACAAGAATGTAAGGAATGTAAATACAAAGCTTGTGAAAGAGATTGCAAACCACCGCGAAGTGTGGACACAAGATGACTCGGCGATTTTTCACCAGGTTCACTTGGTTGCCCCCAAGCTACGTCCTGTTGTGTCGACCAACACCTTTGGTGGTTCCTCCGGTCTTTTCACCTAGATGGTTCTTCGGTGTGACCCTCAAGTCACTTTCCCCTCAAGGCACGCCCCGCAAGGCACCGCAAGACACCACTCTCAAGTGAGCCCCTCAAGGCACCGAGCAAACCCACACACTCAAGGGTGGTAACTCAATGACACGCGCAATCCAATAGGGCTACTCTTCGCGATCCCCGCGAGGTGAGTACCGACCTCTCACAATCTCTTCTCCGGAGCACCGTATCTCCACGCGTGCTACCACGGAGCCTCTTGCCACCAAGCCGTCTAGGAGGTGACAATCCTCCAAGAGTAACAAGCTCTCCGGCTTGCAACACAACCACCTAGTGCCACAAATGCAATCTCACAAAGCACTCGCACTAGAATCGCTCTTCTCACACTATCGGATGGTCACTACCAAGCATATGTGAGTTAGAGGGCTTCCAAGCACCACCACACAAGGCAACATAGCCAGGGCGTGCTCAGCAACCGGCCACAGCCGGCCAAGACATCTATTTATAGCCCCAAGGGCCAAACTAGCCGTTGCCACCTCAGGCAACTCCACAGCACACGCCGGACGCGTCCGGAGCAAGCCGCCGGACGCGTCCGGTGCTCCTCCGCGCTCCACGTGTCCCTGCGAATCAAACACAACCGTTGGCGCCCAACGGCTCTTTCTCCTTTGCTTGGAAGCCATGCGCCGGACGCGTCCGCCGCAGGTCGCCGGACGCGTCCGGCGCCTCAGCCCGCGCGCGCGCCCCAGACGACCGTTGGCGCCGCGGCCAACCACGTGCCGCCACGTCGGCGTCCGGCGCTCGCCGTTGCGCGTCCGGCGCCCGCGTCCGCTCGCAACGCCGCGCTCTGGAACTTTCTGTTCCGAATCCGGCGTGCGCCGGACGCGGCACCTGCGCGTCCGCCGCCTTCTGTCAGAACCCCTGCTCCGCGCCGAGCCGCAACACGCGCCGGACGCAGCACACGATCCGCTCGCGTCCACCGCGTCCGGCCCGCGTCCCGCCCGGACGCCCGGCCGAACGGCCGAAAACCGGGAAACTTTCGGTCGGCGTCCGCCGCCCGCCGGACGCGTCCGCCCAGCGTCCGGCGCCTCTGCCAGGCGCAGCCTTCGTCTTTTCGTCGCCGCGTCGCAACGCCAACTTCTCCACCATGCTATCCAACAAGTATACCAACTTGATCACCATGGATAGTATGTTTCCAACAACAATTTGCATCCGGCGCAATGGAAAATATGCCTCCAATTTTCCCGAAAGCGCCGAATCCCGCCGCAAGCTCGGCGGGAGGGAGAGAGGGACCCAAGCCCAACTCAACCCTACAAACCACAGGCGCGAACATTCGCCACCTTTGTAAATGTGCCAACACCACCAAGTGTACAACTCCATGTGCTTGTGTGTTAGCATTTTCACAATCATTTTCAAAGGATTTTCTCTTCAACTCACCACGCCACTCGATCCTAGCACATCGCAATGTTAGATCGCTCAAGTGGCACTAAATGACCGATATGCAAACAAGATTACCCCTCTTGATAGTACGGCCATCTATCCTAAATCCGGTCAAGTACTTCTCTACTCAACCTTAGACCGGTGAAATGAAATGCCCTAGGTTATACCTTTGCCTTGCGCATTTCCATCTCCACCGTCTTCCTCCATTGTGCCAATGCATCGCATGCATGACACGATCATCAAATGATATGATCCACTTCATATCATCATGTGACACTCTTGGTCCGTCGATCTTGACCTCACTTGCTCTTCACCGTTGCGTCGGTCCATCGGCGCCAAGTCTTGCCCAAGCTTCACCATCGCATGGTCCTTCGCTTCGTAGCCTCAACTTGCCCTTCACACTTGCAACCGGTCCATCGAGCCAAGCCTCATCTTGATCTTCACCACTTGGTCACATGACTCCATGTCATGTCTCATTTGCAATGAGCTCCTCCATCAACACATGTGTTGAGCCTCTCATCTCCAAGCCATCTCCACCATGGCATATGTTGCTCACACACATGTACCTGTGAACTAACTCCTGTGTATCTCAATCATCACACATGTTAGTCCACCTAAAATTGTCACTCAATTATCAAAACCAAACAAGGGCCTTTCACCGCCGCCGTCTTTCGCCGCCGAAGATGAGGTACGGTTGGAGGTGGGGAGGGGGGTGGGGAGGGGGGGGGAAGGGTGCTCGCGCCCGCACTGGGCGAGAGCCCCGCCGCCGCCGTTATGGGGGCTGCGCGAGCTTCCCGAGCAATCCCTCCGACGGCAGCGAGGTGGGGAGTGGCAGGGGCGGAGCTACAGGGTATGCGGGGTATGCCCCAGCATACCCTGTTTTTCGGACGTAAAAAGTAATAGACTCGATGCGATCGTGAGCGTCCGTCCGTCGAGCACGAGGGAGCGTCACATTACGGCCCATGCCAATATGGCCCATGCTTGGTGATTACTGTGAATTGGATCACGAGTCTTTTGGAGGCAGTGCCCAGCGCTTGCCGCACGGTTCGACTTCCACTGTGCGCCTGCCCGTGCCCTACGCGGCTACGCCGACGCTGTCACGCCGAGCCGCCGATGATCCTCGATCGCGGATCACCGACGGCCGACGCCAGCGCCAATGCCGCTGTCTACTCTGTCCTCCAGTCCTTGTGAATTGTGATCTCGTCTGGTTTGGTTCCCTCGTTCAGACTTTAGGTGAGATTCGTGTTCTTCAGCTCTTTTAAAAATTCATTAGTATTTCAATTGCTAATTGTTTAGCGCTAAGATTATGGAATCATCTATTACATAGTTGATCCGATCTATCACACAGCAGACTCATGAGAGATTAGTTGAGGAAATTGAAAATCCTCTGTTGCCACCACAGTCATCTCCAATGCCACCAGTTTATGACATTGAGCTGGATATTGAGCGGGATATAATTGAGACATTTATGTCCCTTTGAAAGCGTCGAATAAAATCCCTAGTAAAATAATATTGTAAGTCTCTGATACTCTATTATGAATATATTTCAATTACCAATATCTTTTGAAGCTATTTATATTGTATTTAGTGGTATTTATATTGTATTTATTAGTGGATATGGTTTCTAATTAATCTATAAATTTAAGCCTTGTTACCGAATTGGTAAAATAGATTTACCAAATTGGTAAATGAATTTACTGAATTATGTATGAATTTTTTTGAAAGGCATACCCTAACCTCAAATCCTAGATTCGCCATTGGGGAGTGGAGGTTGGAGGCGTTCGGAAAAAGGAAATCACACCTACGTACGTAGTTTAGCTCTGGCAAATGCACATGCGCCCCAAGGCTCAGGGCATCCTGATCTTGATGGCGTGACTCGGGTTGCAATTGCAACTATAGGCCGAGGCAGCTAGTACCTGAGCTAGCTAGGCACGTTCACGATTCCCGTGCGCTGCGCCACGATACAATCGACCATGTCACACTGACAGCGGCACGGATTTTTTCTTATTTTTAATCCCTTTTTAATCAAATAATCAAAAATATCCCCCGGAAAAGTATTTGCACGCCATAACCCTCCCCGTCGCGCGCCAAAGGTGGTGGCGCGACATAACACTACGTCGCGCCACATGCAAAGGCGCGACCCGGACTGCGTGGCAAAGCGCGTTGACCGAGGCCCACCCGTCGCGCCACATGCAATGGCGCGACGGGCGTTGATGGGCGGCCCATCTGCACGTCCGAAGCGGTCAATTTCTGAAAAAATCAAATTATTGACCGTCGCGCCATCGGTGATGGCGCGGCCCAGGCTTTATTTTTTACCGAGACTTCTCGGGGGCATAACTCCGCATCCGGACCTCAAATTGGACATTCCATATATGTTTTTCGATCGGCTCGACGAGAGAGGAACGCAATGGTGAAGTCATTTCTTGCATTTGAGCACTTTGATCAAGTCGGCTTAACCGACTTACGGGGCCTAGCCGACTCTTGCACGTTATTATATATAATTTGGAACAAGGAAGTAAAGGGAGTCAGTACACTACATTAGCATGATCCAAAAGTCCATTTCATCGATCGAGTAGTTTTCACTAGGAATACATTGTCTAAACATGTTCAATGCATGTCTTGTGTTAGCTTAGAGAAGCTGGAAGGCCAAAACCATCGTTTCGCCATGTACCAACCTTCCATCCTCCTCCGAGTCTCCATTCCGACACACAAGACATGCATTGAACATGTTTAGACGATATATACCCAGTGAAAGCTACTCGATCGATGAGATGGACTTTTGTTACATGCTAATGTAGTATACTGACTCCCCTACTTCCTTTGTTCCAAATTATATATAATAACGTGCAAGAGTCGGCTAGGGCCTCCCGTAAGTCGGTTAAGCCGACTTGATCAAAGTGCTCAAATGCAAGAAATGACTTCACCATTGCGTTCCTCTCGTCGAGCCGATCGAAAAACATATATGGAATGTCCAATTTGAGGTCCGGATGCGAGTTATGCCCCCGAGAAGTCTCGGTAAAAAAAATAAAAAAAGCCCGATCAAGCCATCTCCGATGGCGCGACGGGTCAATAATTTGATTTTTCAGAAATTGACCGCTTACGGACGTGCAGATGGGCGGCCCATCAACGCCCGTCGCGCCATTGCAGATGGCGCGCCGACGGGGCGTCCTGGTCAACGCGCTTTGCCACACGGGCGTCCGGCCGCGCTTTGCAGGCGCGACGTAGTGTTATGTCGCAACCACCACCTTTGGCGCGACGGGGAAGGGGTATAAGCGTAAATACTTTTCCGGGGGGGATATTTTTGATTATTTGATTAAAAAGGGATTAAAAATAAGAAAAAATCCCAGCGGCACACAGGCACATTCAGGGGGTGGTGTGGTGCCCAGCCGGCGGCGATCAACTCCGTCCTCTATTTATCTTTAACTTGTCGTCAACAACCACTTATCATTGTCCGGCTGCTAACAACTTATTTTATTCCGGAAATCCATGGTTATTCGTGTACCCGCTAGATGGCGTGCCACTCTCTCCTCGTATTATATATGTTAAGCGTCAATGTCGTCGTCGATGACCGGTCTAGCTAGATTTGCCTGTCGGGATTCCTCCCCATTGAGGTTTACTTTTCTTCTCGGTGGATGTCAACGGACGTCGGCTGGTGCCCAGATATGCTCCAAAGATGATGTGGATTTGTGAGGTTTTGACTCAGCGCCTTACAGTCTCATGGCTATTATCTGTTGAACTTTATTCAGTGCCTTAATTAATCACACCTGCTAGTAGAATGAGGTTCTTGGCGCAAGTTACTTGGTGGTAGCACTCGTCCAATGCAATGTTCACGTCAACCTTTTTGAATTAGGAGGAGCCATGAAGTTGTTTTTTTGTTGTACGTTGGTTGTCATTTCTCTCTCACTACAGTAGAGAAAGGACGACTTCAACATATTACTCTCGGTTAGAATGGGCCCTAGACCTAATGTGTCCCAGGTCTAAGTTTCTTGTACGTAAGAGGACCTTTAGTCCCGATTGATATTACCATCCCTCACTAAAGGTCTCTTATCTCGGGACTAAACGTCCCTCACAAATAAATTCAAACGGAGAGCACCCATGGGTTCAAATATCATGCACTGCAAGAGATATCTTTATGGTTTAAATAAAGGCCATCTCTGAGGATGGCCTTTATTAGCCCCAGTTCAAATCCATCTATGTACAATTGTCCCTGTCCACTCAGCTTTCTTTACCATGATAGACCCAACAGGAGGGCTAACAATAAACTTTTTTTTTAGCCAAACTTTAAAGTAGTTATTAGCAAACTAGCTAGTCAGAAGTCAGTCTTATACCTAATTTAAGCTATTTTTTTTATCAAACCAGTAAGTAGCCTTAGCTCATCTAAATAGGCCTGCACGTCATGTGCAGTGCCATGGTTGCCTCATCATCCCCATAATCTTACATATATATGACGAAACTCATGAAGACATTCACGTGTGACACAGGTCACATGCTCAGGGGACACGGGTGGCGGCCGTTGAATGCAGAGCATCATATATCAGACGTATCGCTGGCGGCGTCTCTGGACCACCTTTGAAGCGTAACGACTTCTCGTGATACACGGCTTAATTTCTCTGGCGCTGTCGTGCTCGTGCCTGCCTGCAACTGCATTCGTGTGTTGACCTGACCTGATCTCGTCTCCCTCCCTCGACGAGCGTTTGCATGCACGCCGCAAGCGCTAGCAAAGCTTCCTTTGACCACCACCAGTGGGTCGTTGTGGATGATGTGCGCGAGCGCGCGTCATGTCACACGCATGCAACCACGCTTCTCGGGCTGACTGCGCTTGGCTTGGCTGGGTGCTTCTGTTTTCTCTCTACTGCTTAATTTCTACTATCTGTCAAGTTGCGTAGCGAGATAACCCATGAGACATTTGTATTTCTTTTATTTGACCGGGTGCTATATGTATGATGATGCCAGCACAGTTTAACTACTTGTAACAGTATATATTTTAATAAATTCGCGGCGTATACCTTTGTGCACTTTTATATAAGTTTAATTGGATTTAAAATGTTTGACTTAAAATAAGTTTAGGATTTATTTATTTAACAACAAAAGTAGTACAACACAATAATAATCAAGTGTAATTTGTCACATTCACTTGAACTTATCATTCTGGCTTATCAGTCATGGTACAATATTTTTTTCTCAAAACATATCATTGAACAATACTTTACTGAAGGGAAAGGGCGATTGGCATAGTCTGCTTGCTACACCTTCTTGCTGGTTTCTACTCTGCTTGCAACACCTTCTTGCTGATTTCCAACCATTCACAAATTCAAAACTATATATATGCTTCATGAAAATAAAATTAAGATATACATTTTTTATCTCTTATAGTCCAAATACATCATGCATGTGTTGATGTGAAAAATTAGTGCGGATTTAGGGTTTAGAGTTGACAAGAGATAGCGTTAAGTCGGTTGAAGATGACAAACTAGGAATCACAACTAACTATGGTGGTGACTGGTGAGGAAAGTGATCAAATATATTGTGTTCATCAATTTGTTTCCATTGTTAGTAATTTAAAATAATGTACAAGCATAGAAATGTTCATAAGTAAGTTTTTAGGACCTACAACTAATTAAACTTGTTTATGTTATTTTATACTTTTAATATACAACTTCTAGGTACCGTTGGATAAGTTTTAGGATCTAGATAAATCTAAACTCAAACATGCATTATCCAAAGAGTATGAAATTTTTACTTACAGTTCAAGCATGCAATGTCTAGATCATCATAAAAAATTCACCATCATTAGACCGATCAGAAAAAAAAGCAGCTATGAATTAATTAAATAAAACATAAACATAAAGTTACAACAAAAACTTTGTACTAATAAAGCATAGCATATCACATGTTCACTGTATAAATCTTTTCATGTGAAGTCTAACGCAATTAGGTTTTCTATTTTATAATTTATCTATGATTTACTCTAGTTTGTATTTCAAAGATTGAACTGAAATAAACATAAAAAGAAATAAAACTAGCGACAGAGACAACCATGGAGTTAAAATGACTAGTTTTCAGAAAAGATGGAGAAAATATGTCCGGTTTTAGTGTTGAGGAATAAAAAGCTGACTTTCGCAAGGATTGGGGAGGTGAAATAGACTTTTTCATCTTTGTCTAATTCTAGCTTTCTGTCCGCTGACAGCCGCCCTCGCGCAAAACTTCCGGCGTCGTGGGTACCGTTGCTGTTGGCGTTTTCATTCCGACACGTGACTCCGGGCTGTCTGCTAGTTAGGCTCACTTATGCCTCGCCTCTGCTGCGCTGCTGGTGGTTTGCGCGGTCCGGCCAGCCCGCGAAACCAACCCAGTTTTAGTTGCAGAGCGCACATTTTCTCAAAAAAAAAAAAAACAATTGCAGAGCCCATATACATCTCCAACATGGGCTCGCAGCCCTAGGACATCGTCTCCGGCCGGGGAAATCACAATGCCAACGGCCTTGCTAACCTCCTTGCTATAGAGGAACATCGCTCTAATTCATGGCACGCCAGCGACAGATGATGCCTCCGGTCACTTGTAGCCAAAGATTTGGCATTGGTTTATGAGTAATGGAGATCTCTTCCATGGTCAAAAAAAAACTTAATACTTTATTTATAATATGATATAATGAGGCTCCAGGAAAAAGGGAAAAAAATATGACCTTTGTTTCCAAAAAATGGAGAAAATATAAGAGTGGATTAAGATTTAAGCCCACTCAGATAGTAAGATTGTGTGAAAGGCACATGACATGATTGCCCAACGCAACCCTGGATGCCAATTGCTAATCAACCATAAACAAACGGAGAGGGACAGCACTAGGAGCTGGAAAGCCATGTGAATGTGGGACAGGGACAGGGAAAAGCGTGCAAAATCCAACGCAGCAAGAGTCACGCTGACCACAGCCATGAGCAGCTAGCACCATTTCTAACAGTAAAATATAAATCATTGTGCATGCTGCTAATCGACTGTTTAATATCTTGAATCGGCCCCGGGCGACTTCATTCTTGGCCCACTCACCAAGAGATGGCCCATTTTTCTCAAAAAAAAAAAACCAAGGAACGGCCTGATCCGTTATTTACTGGATTTAGCAATGACACCATCAGCCCATCAGAACAACTATGCTGAGTGGGCAACAAAAGTGTTTATTTACACTTCATATGTGTACCTCTAAAAAAAGACTTTTTTATGATATATATTTATATATGTATGTACCCTAAAATGCTACGATGGCACCATCGAACAAGTGGTAGTACCTTTAGTGGGAGGAATATATACATTAACGTGTACGTTGCGCGTAACAAAATCAGTTCATACTCCTTTTGAACTATGGTCCAAGGCTTCACCTTTCACCCGTCAAAAGCAAAGGGGAGTATAATCTCCAAAAGGAAATAAAGATTCACCTTTTCACCGCCACAGTAATCCCGTTTCTTTATTTGCATTCTTATTATTGTTCCATCCAACAAATTAAAAGGAGATATGCAAATTTTGCTTTTGCGGAGGTAGTGTGTGCATGGTCAATAGAACCATATAGGTTTCATCCAAAAGTAGTAGATCCAACTAGGAATGAAAATGTTTAACCTACTATATATTTGTCCAACCTAAGCTGGTGATTCAACATGGATGCTACATCTTGGAACCAGGGCAATTTGGGAGGGATGACACTTTGAATGCGCAAAATCTGTTTCTAGTTAGAGTGCACAACTTCTTACTTTTTGTTGTCCCTACAACTCCTTCTCCAGCCTCTCCACTTCATATTTTCACAATTTCTGTGGTCTCCATTTTCTTCTCATGACCCTATTCTAGTTTTGTAGGTACTACTTGCACCTGCACGACACCCGCATTTGATATCAGAGTCTAATTTGACCGACGAAGCACGCTGAAAAAGGAATGTGATGGGGGTGCTCTTATCCTTTAAGCTCCTACACTTTGAACCTTTTGCTATTAGATGCCAACTTTGCGAAACACTTAGCGGGCTACATGATAGCGGCAACCAATGTTCCGGTACACGCTCTTTTGAGGATGTGTTGGGAGATGGGCACGTAGTGGCATCCATTCCGTTTTGTGGGCTAGGTAGCAAACATCACAAGGGAAAGAGACAATTTTGGCATCGCACCTCTTATCTTATTGTGACATACAAAGCTAACTTTTAGTGATACTAAGACAATAGAAAGCTTACACTTACACCCATGGCCAACCTTTAGTTTGAGAAAAAAAAATAAAGATTGTAGTAAAATCAAAAAGTTGGCAAATCAAAGGTACAATAATCACATTCTTTGAGAACAAAAAATACATCAGTATCAATGGTTAAAAGTGGGGATGTTGTTTTGACTTTTAGAAGATGGTTACCTGGGCAACTTAGGACCATTTGGAACCAAATTTGGGCCCTTGTTGGAGCATATCAGGTGTCTAATGATCAGGATAAACCTATGTGGAAGCTAAATAATAAAAAGATTTTTACTATCAAATCTATGTATGAGGCCATTTCCTCAAATGATAATGGGATTTATCTGAAACATATTTGGAAGAGTCATATACCTCCAAAAATTCAATTCTTTATGTGCCTATTATCTAACAGAGTAGTGCTTACTAAAGATAGCCTGCTGAGAAGAAACTGGGAGGGTGATTCTGTGTGTCATTTCTGCTCTTATGATGAAAGTGTGGATCATTTGTTCTTTCAGTGCACTGTGGCTAGGGTAGTCTGGGGCTGTGTAGCCAAGTGCTTTGGAGCTGTTGATCTTCCAGAAAATTTCGATGATTGTTGGGTATGGCTGGATAAGTGGCTTCCCAATGGGAAACACTTTCATGTGGTTGGTGTTTTTGCCATTTGCTGGGCTATATGGAGAGCGCGTGATAGTGCTTGTTTTGATGGAGAGATGATCAAGAGTCTCCTTGATATTATATGTCATGCTGGTGCCTTAATACGGTTTTGGGCAGGTTTATTCAAAGACGTCGCCAAGCAGGATCTAGAGGCTGGCATCGACATCTTGTTGAAGGTGGCGCTCGACATCCTGGCCTCGAAGAAGAACAAGATTACTGCTGGAGCAAATGGTGATCGGAGGACCTCGGATGGTTCTCATGATGCAAGCTAAAGTGGATGGGGTCTTTGATGTGGTTTGGTTGTTGGCAGTACTGATGCATTATTGTTTCCATTGTCGTCCTTCATTTTACCTGGCTTTTGTGTTTTTAGCTTTTGTTGGTTTAGCAAAGTTGCTTCTTCATTTTTATCTTCCGTGGTCGTGGGCCATTTCCTCTTGCGCTCGATGGTAAAGTGCATTTTGTATTAACTTTTTTTAGGGAATATTTTGTAATAAGTGTCAAACTGTCACTTGAGCTAGGAGTAGCCTCGTGCGTTGGCTGGTCAAGCACTCTTCCCTAGGATCCTCCCTACCTCCTCCTTGGTAGTCTTTTGCTTCTCCTGAACATATCTTTACATGTTGTTCCGTTTTGCCTGAGAAATGGAAATGGGATACCCAAATCTAAAAAAAAAAATCACTAGTAAGTTTTAGAGCTTGAGACTAGCTCGGACAAGGGTGTTATGATTCAAGTGCAAGACCTAGCTAGTTGCATGCTGTAGTGTAGGGCCGTCCACCATAGCCCGCAACAGGATTTAAGCCAGTGGCGACGAAATGGTTGACTGTTGTATCTATTATTAGGCAGATTAGTTAGCATAGGTAGCTAGTAGACTACAACATCATCATACTGCTCCTACTACAGTATGTAGTATGATGAATTGATTGATTGATATGGATCGATCAGAGTCTGGTTGCACCGCATGATATACGTCAGAGTAGGAGTAGCTTTAGACTTCAAAAGGATTCGACGCGCACTTTGCATCGATTCAACTCGTCTGCCTGTGTGTGTGGTCGAACAGGAACCAACGCCGGCCAGCAGAAGATTCAATTCGTCTGCCTCTGTGTGGTCCTAAACGAGACGTACCAGGGGTCGTTACCGTCAATCCATATCCAAAGAGACCAAGTCGAGCCCCAGCCCGACCGGGTCCGTGCCGCCGAAGTTTAGGATGGATCGGAGCCACTGATGATCGATCTAGTAGTCGTCCACATCTCTGTCAGTACGTACAGTATATTTATATACTCGTATAGTAGTACGTGGAGGATCGATTATATACTGCGCGTGGCCCGTGCGACGAAAACCTCCCAACAAGTTTTGAGCGTACGCGACGGTGCAATGCAAGCTGCCCCCGGCCCCCCTTGCACGCGGCAGAGAACAGGATGTCGCCGTCGTCACTCGTGAGGCGGCTCTCACGCGCGTGAGCTGAAAGGGAGTAGGCGGTCAATTCAAGCCGCGTGTGTGCGCGTAGTGTACGGGCATCGTACGGTGCTGCCAGCGCAGCCCTGACCACCAGCGTTGCGGCCGGACTCAACCAAAAACAAATGATGAAATGAAAGTGGCCCGGCCCGGTTCAGCAACCAGTTGCCAAGGTTGGCCCGGCCGGTCAGAGCGAACCAAAAAAAAAAAAAAAAACACTTGCTGCCTTGCAGAAAATTTTGCATATGATTGCGAGCAGAGAGACGGCACGGGTGCGGGGACTGTACTGTAACCTTTCGGGTGTGATGGACCACGACTTCAACCGCTAGTTTAATTCCCTTACACGTACAGGGACTACTCTCTGCATGACAATATATGGTGTCTTTGGACCATGTTAATTTGTTTCAGATTAAAATCCTACTAGTCTAGCTAGGTTGGTCGATCTGCTGCCGCTTTGCTTTTGGCGGACCGTGGACAAAAATCACGCGATTCGGTGATGGGCGGTGACCACACGGCTGCATATGCATATACATACATATATACATAGCTTGATTATTGGGAGAGCGAAAACAAACGTTTAGATAGTTTACCGCTGGAAGTTAAGGACTTAAACTGTAATATAAACAGGTTCTATATATTATAAAAAAACCAACCAACAGACCTATGATGAGTTCAAAACTCGTTTTATATGCTATGACTAGACGATGGCCGTATATAAAAAGTATCCTATGCTGGTGAGAAAGACGCGTTGATCTATATGCAGTACTCTACTTATACCTTTGAGCGGTGACGATGAACAGCGGTGCAAAGTGCAAACGACTATACAGTATTGTTGTGTCACCTGTATGTGTGTGCACGTGCGTGCGTGTTGCTAGTTACTCCACTCCACCAACCGTGCATGCTCTGTCAGTGTCATCGCGACCGAGGCCGCATGTATTAGATTTAGATTAGATCCGGCTTTAGCTTTGTTTGTCTCTGCATGCGCGGAGCACTTTGATCTTATCCTATACTGTACGATGAGTACGATCTCCCCTCTGAGCTAGTGATGATCTTCTCCTTCTCTCAGGAGAGAATGTGGCACGGGGACGACAGTACGTGTTCTTTGTTTTTCTTCCTAATAGTCCTAGCTAGTATATAAGTATTGACGATGGGTTTTTACTATATATAATTAAACAACAGTTGTACCGCCAATATGCAGTTTCCATTAGATGCAAAGAGAAAACCCTAATTGAAAGTAAGCTCATAGCCTGTTTTCTAGAATAGAACTACAGCTTTCTGTTTCTAATAATTGAAAACACAGAGTAGTCCGTAAATAAGCATGCATGATGAGCTCAGTGCTGAACCCTGCAACCATCTATTGCGCCACTCTGTCTCTGTGTTTGGGTTTTGCGCATTGAATTGGTTGGGGTCTGGGGAGGACGGACCGGCAACTGGCGTGGACACTGTCATATCTTCAATTCTCGGCGAAGAGATAAGATGAATGAACTCGCCACATAATTGAATGAGGAAGAGCCCAGTCAGCAACCGAAGGTGCTGTGGTGGTGCTGCATCTGCATGCATGGGTTGGTTGGTGGCCACTAAAATACTGAGACGTAGTACGCGCTCTGTCATACAGTATTTGTAGCACATGTACACATCTCCAGCTGCAAAACTACAGTATAACAAAGAGTATCATCCTCTGTTTTCTTTGTCAGCCGCGCCGACGTCATGGCATCCTTCGCCCGGTGAAGTCATCTTCGTCCTTCTCTCCTCTCCGCTCTCCCGGCCCGGCC
Source organism: Themeda triandra (assembly GCA_018135685.1). Classification (NCBI taxonomy): domain Eukaryota; kingdom Viridiplantae; phylum Streptophyta; class Magnoliopsida; order Poales; family Poaceae; genus Themeda; species Themeda triandra. The sequence goes on along the minus strand of JAENPR010000215.1, from coordinate 656,266 downwards.
CGTCCCCGGCCCAGCCCAGCGCGTACGGGATTCTGCCACCAGCTGACGGCGACACGCGACAATAAATAAATATAATCATTGTCTGATTCCGGTGAGAGCTAGCCAGGTGGATATGATGCAAAGCAAATGGGCCAGTTTTAGCATCTTTTATAATTCAGTCAAACTCAATATCATACTGAGGCCTAATCTAGCTATCTATATGAGTGTATACTGATGGAAATTAGTAAGAGCTCAACACATGCATCATCAGACTTGAAGTACATGTCCCAACGTCCCATATATCGGCTGATGAGATGCTTTCTCATAGCACATGACATGATTGGGCAAATTAGAGCATCTCCAAGGGTTTTGCATTTTTGCTTTGGCATTTATAGTCATTTCCCAACTCTCAAAACAAAATGCAAAGGAATAAAAGATGACATCTCTAACCGTTTTATAATTTTGACTTGGCAATTACCCAAAATAGACAGTGTGGGTGGAGGGATATGGTGCGAGAGTCGCACGCGGGGACGTTGGAGGCAGCGCATGCGACAAATGCCAAGCGCGAGGGGCTTGGCATATATGCCAAGTCTCCCCCTCCAAATGCCAAGTTAATGAAAATGCAAAGGCTAAATACATAACCATTGGAGAGGATTTTTTAGGAGTTTTATGCAAATTAGTAAATACCAAGTCCAAATGCATAACCCTTGGAGATGCTCTTACAACTAACTGCCCGTACACTAAAACGACAACTTCGAGTACTCCTATATTGTATCTTCAGCTGCTGCATACTAATAACTTGTACTATATATAATTGTCTGCATGCAGGATCGATGCATGTGAAACAATTTTGCTAATATAATGATGCTGTTCCCGATCTATTGAGGCGTGCAAAGGGCCCGGGGCGGGGCAGGATTAAAATGGTCATCATCACAATCAATGTGGCCACCTGGCATATAACAACTCCCAGATTCATTGGGGGGATGTGTGCCGTCCATGTGTGAGTGGCTTAGCATAATCTAGGTTGATGCCTTCTCCTGTGCTCAAGGCAGAAACTCATTAGTATCCTATAGGCTTCATCCAGCAGCAGGGGAGGAACTCCCGCCAAGCAGGGGAGGGGGCGCGGTGGAGGTGGAGGCAGGTGCACTCGTCGGAGAGAAGGGACCGCGCTCGCCGGTGGAGGAGCAACCACGCTCGCCGGTGAAGGTGACGGAGGGGAGGAGGAATCGGCAGATGGGGCCCGTGCCGGAGGAGCAGGGGCCGCCAGAGAGGTGGAGGGGCGACGGATCCATGTCGGTGCTCGCGCAGTGAGGACGAGGGAGGTGCGCCGGTGCTCGCACGGTGGAGGGGGCGACGTCGGTGCTCAAGCGGTGGAGGCGCTCGCGGTGGCTCCGTGCGTGGAGGAAATAGTGATTGGGGTTGGGGGAGTGGCCCAACAAATTTGTTGGGTTTGGGGTGGAATCTGTTGGCCCAATAAATTTCAGGGCTCTAGTTGGGGCTCTGCTGGATCTCGATTTTTTTATCTGAGCCCCCCATATTTAGCTATTGGGCTCGAGTAGGGGCCCTGCTCGAGTTGCTCTTGCGGTAAGGTCCACATGATGGCATCACACCAACAGTCTAGCCGCAATTAAACCACTGGCAACGAAACATTGTAGGTTGTTGACTATCTAGTAGGTACATTAATTAGCATATGCAAACTACAACATCATCGACTCTTCAGTGTGTATGTAGTATGTACTATGTGTTGATTGATACGGGTCGATCTCAGAACGAGGTGTCACAGCATACATTGTACGTAACTTTGGACGGCAGAAGATTCGACGGGCACCTTGTACACTGGTAGACCAGGGTGTGTAGTAGCTCCAGGAAGAGACAAATAGTGCGTGCCTGTGTATACGCTCCGTAAGTCTCCGTCAGTCCATATCAATGGACCGAGTCCTGTCCCCGGCCAGCCCAGCGAGCGTGGATGAGGCCCGGCCCCAATTAAATGAACGGAGACCGGACACCGGCCCGTGCCAGTACGACGCGTTACTCAACTCCGACCTCCAATCGATTGGCCGCCGCCGCCTCATGATTTCGCCGGTCCACCCGATCGATGCATGGACGATCAACCTTTCCGGCGGCATATAGTACATGCATGCACATCCCTCAAATTTTCCTGGAGATGTTGATCGGAGATTCGGAGGCACATATGAGATGAGCTCGTACGTCGTCTCATTGCGGCTCATGATGCATCCCTCTCAAGTCTCAGTAGCAGTACTACGTGGAGGATATGGATTATAGATTTGCGCAGTCGCGTGCCGCGCGCCGTGCGACGACGAAAAACTTTTAACCAAGTTGAGCGTACGCGATGGAGCAAGCAGCTGGCAGATGGCATGGCATGCCCCCTTGCGAGCGACACGACAGGGGGTGCCGGACGCCACACGGTGTCCAAGCTAACAGCTCTATACTGTAGCAAGTTTGGCAGCCTTCGCTGATGGTGCATGCATGCTTTGATTTGCATTTTGCCCGGTCCCCGGCCGGCGGCCGCGTCGTCGTCGTCTGCAGGCTCAGGCTCTCACGCGTGAGCGATCGAGCTGAAAGGTCCGGCATCTCGGCTCCACTGAACACTGGTAACATGCATGCATCAAGTTATAGGGTGTTTAGCGGTCGTGTACGGTACCGCAGATAAAATCAAACCATGCAACGATAATACGTGAATGCATGGAGCCCCAGTTCATTTAACTGCGGCGGACAAATCGGCTCTCGTCGACCACCGCGGCAGTGTATACCATATTACCATACCATCCCTTCCAGCCACTTGTTCATAACATATATGGTGTGCCCACATGTGCAAACAGATATACAATGGACCATATATATACGGATATACCTGGACCAGTGTAATGTATTATATTTACTGTATGCAGTATGCACGAAGTTGAGACAGGTTCAGTGCACAGATTAATAGCCTTTTTGGAAAGCCTAGCGATATGGCTACCCCGGCCGGTGAGGTAACAAACTAATTAACCTTGACGCCTGCTTGACATCCTCCAATTCCATGCACGTTCGAGATGGAGATGATTCCTGTCATTTTTGAGTTGGACGACTGCTTCTCTCTGGCTACTCTAGCTAGAGGCAAATATCCAGCACCACCGTACGTCGTCGTCACGCCATTGAAAATTGATCTCTCTGATGATGTGAGGCGCGTGATGGGACAACAAGCGACGATAAACAAACGCGAAAAAGTATCCTCAGCTGGTCAGAAATGAAGACGCGTTGATATGATGATGTGTAGTATAACAAAGTGTGCTTACCTTTGATGGAAAAGTGATCTCGGCTATATTTGGAGATGGACCAACGTCCATAACCGTTGAGATACCGAGTCAAGAGTAGCTTGCAGCTCCTTTCATGCGCTGCGATCGGGAGCGCCCCTAACAATCTTTGGTTGTGGCCCCAAGGTGAGCGGCACTACAAATAAGGGGAAGGAGTTACCTGTGTAAGCAAACGCATGCACAAGGGTGTCCACTCATTCCGAAGGAGTTACCTGTGTACGCCGGATCAGCTTGAAGGCCACCGCCGTTCCTCTCCTTCACCGAGAGAGGAGATCGGCGTCTTCACCACGCCTTCCAGATTGACGTTCCGACGTCAAGAGGAGAAGGCGACTCCATCTATTCCTCAAGGACCTCTACCGATGGCATACTACAATGAAGATCTCGGTTAGTCATTGATAATCCACTAATGTGTTCATGCATCTGGATTAGAGATCCTGTGGCTAAGCTCCTGTATTTCTAACAACCTTTTCAAGCAGTGCATTTTTTTTTAGCATCACGAAAAGCAGTGCAATTGTGCAAATAAGGCGGGAGTATATACTGTGTCCTCTGCGTACGTGCGAGTTAGTAGTTACTCCAGATTCCACCCACCCATGATGGACCCAAAAGCCCGATGATACTCTGTGTCATTGTCACCACGTGCGAGCGCGACCGATGCCATATGGATTAGATTAGATCCAATGCGGGGAGATGTGCAAAGTTAATATATAATTTCTTTCACACATATGTGGTCTGCTGTGTCGTCGAGCACTTGGATCTTACCGTAGCTATCGTACGAACTCCCCAAGCTAAGCGATCGATCTTCGGCTTCTCAATGCAACAGATTGGCGCGTACGACCCGATCGACCTGCTGCTTCTCAACGCAAAGAATGTGGCGCGCATACGACGACTAGCAGTAGCAGTTCGCCGGTATAGTAGTATTGGTTAAAGAAACCCCTCCCTGGAGCTCAGGTTTTTACGTCCACAATTGTACAGCGGCTGATAATAAATTTATGTTACAGAACTTCATGTGTCATCATTCTGAAGGTCTTTCATGTTAGAAGAGCAACCATAATGTGTGCAAAAGCAAGTTCATAGAGAATAAAATATTTTCTAACTACCCGATACATTGTGAGGGCCATAAAGTGACCCATAGCAACATGTAACCATAATCCTATGGACTGCCGGTAAGCAATAAAAAACTATTACTCTCTGTCGCCGACCTTTCCTTGCATTTCTGTTCTTACCTTGCTGCAAAGCCTTTGACGACGGATTTTTACCCGAGTGTCTTTTGCCGAGTGCAATATTCGATGAAGTCTTTGCCGAGTGCAAAAGGGACTTTGCCGAGTGCCGCAGGGGCATTTGACAAAGAATTAGAATCCAGTAGCGAGCTCTACAGATGGCTTTCTTTTGCCAATAGTCCATAGCAGCGCAACTGTAGTTAGTCGTCGTACGTGTACGAGCCACATTCTGCTCAGACGAAGCTAGTGATCGATCACTAGGGCCCTGAAGTGGAGAGGTGTTTTGTACGATATACTTATAGGATATAAAGAAGAGAATATATATATATATTCATCATGCATGGTCGTATTAAGGAAGGAACGAATTAAATTAAAGCTCCATTCATTTTATTTGCGATGCATCAGTTTAACTATATTCCTTTTATTTGCGTTGGATGCGAAAAGGTTTGGTGAGTACTCAATTCGTGTCAGCTAACAACTGCTAGCTGCTGATTCCGACACAAGACAGCTACTGCAAGATTTAATATCTAACGTGGATCAGGCAAAGCTTTTTAGTACAAGGTGTGGCTCAGAGAATTCAGAGATAACTTTTAATTCGACTGTCATCTGCCTTGCATGTGTTTCCACTGAAGTAAACATGATACTGTCCTCTATTGGCTCACCTTCTGAATGAACATCTGAGTTTGTCGCACGCAACACGTACGATGGAGCTAATCATAATGAGGATGAAATTCCCAAGTGTAAATCCTAGGAAAAAAAAGGAGGCAAATTGCGGCTGGTTAGTCATGATTTCACTGAATTTTCATATATACGACCTGCTCGGCCACTAGCTAGGGCCCAGTACTTTCAGTAGGTGTGAATGCATGGAGAGTGGAAATAAAAGAGTAGCTCCAACGTCGTACTACACTGAAAACACTAGCTAGCTGGCATATAATTCTAGAACCAAAGAAAAGCAACAAAAGAGTGGTGCGTGTAGCGTGTACCTACCAACCAAAGCATATAGTATCTCAGCATCAAGACGCGGGAAAGGGATATGTATTTTGGAATTAGTTAGATGAGGTGCTCTCTACTAGCTTTATTTATTCCCAATAAATAAATATGAACTAAGATTAGACAACAACGTAACGTCCTACTCTTTCATAGTAGGCTTTTTAGCCGAGAATATACAAAATTTAACTTTAGAAGAAGTGCCCTAATGGGCATACTAGCTATGACATCATATGCTCCATCAATTGCAGACTTTTGGTCTATTGTCTTAAGGTGTGAATGAAGGTTGGTTAGTGTTTCTTCCTTTCCATGTCTTTTTTAGCAACCTTTCTTAGAAGCAAGTCCAACAGTTTGGCAAGAAAAGACTTGGCGTCACTGAATTTTTGGAAATCAAAAAACTCAACCGAGTTGGCGAAAAACACTTGGCGTTTTGGAGAGCTTGGCAAATATCTCTGCTTCAGGCGCAAATATGCGCGTACTGCAGCGTTTGCCATCCGGCGAGTTCGGCACCGCGGCGCCTGATTTTGTGACGCGTGTGCGTGTTTTGAACTTGTGACATCAACATTCAGTACTTGAATCGATGCATGCCGTCCAATCCTGTCGAAAGCCGCTGCTACCGGATGCAAAATGACAAAGAATGGACAGCCACGTTCACCGCGGAGCAAGGCAACAGCATTTCTCTGTCCCATCTGCTACGGGATATGATAGATGCAATATGACACATTTCTCACAATATTTGACCGAATGAAAATATTACAAATAACACAAGGTACTGATTTGTCATGATAGATCGATTTCTCACAATATTTCTGAAATAAAAATTAAGACATGTGGGTCATTAATTTTTAATTTGCCAAGTCTAAATAGCAAACTGTTGGAGAAGAGCTATTTTTTCAAAAGGCATTTGGGTCGAACTTGGCCCAGAGATTTGCAAGTGATTTTTGCTTGTTGGAGTTGCTCTTACCAAGTCAGGATGGTCGGGTTGAGCTCACTATCATCCCTTCCTACTTTTACCATGACTACATTCCCCTTACCAGAAACAATCATTAAGCAAATTGTGACAAATTTAGAAAACATTGTATATGGAGAGGATCTTGTCGATTACGGATAACCGGCAGTCCACCACGGGGTATCCCACGGTGGTAGAGTTTCGGCACGGGCATGTTAAGATCCGCGATCTGGACGTTCGAGAAACAAGACAAACTAAGGACAACCAGGTTTACCCAGGTTCAGGCCGCTCGGAAGCGTAATACCCTACGTCCTGCTTCTCGTGTTATGCTGTATGATCAAGTATCGGAGTACAATGAGGTGCTAAGCTCTCTAGGTCTAGGATGCCAGAGAACCGATTGTGTTCTAGGGGGTCCTTGGCCGCCTTATATAGCCGAGCAGCCATGGGTACATGTGAGGTGGTCGGTTACATCAAGTCGTGCCCTAGGAGGACTCTGTTTGACCTAACCGACTAAGTCTACTTGCGGGCCAAGTATCCTTGTACGCGATCTGTAACAGAACCGACCAACTAACATAATTACTGTTCACTAATCAAGCCACGTAAGCAGCTTAGACAGTAAACGGCAATTATACTAGCCCGGTAGTCCGGAAACCTCAAAGGGTTTCACCCATGTTTTAAATAGCGATCTAAGGCCAAGGTGTTTAGCGTTTTATAAACCGTAATTAGCGGACTTTAGCGGCAAAATAGCGGCAAAATTGTGCATGAACGCAAATAGCGGCACAATTTTTTCAAGCTATTTATGGCTATAGCGGCAAAAATAGCGGGCTATTTTTTTCCATGGGTTTCACCAACGTCACATACATCTCGGATCGTTTTCACATGCCATCTCAGATCGTTACAACAGGTTCACAAATTATTACATAAAGTGCTCGAATTAAGTTATTACAAACCAGTTTTCAAATTCAAAGTGCGGAAGCAAATTTAAACTCTGTTCTCAAACACACCCATGAAGTTTTTCTCCAAATAGTGCCAGATTTCCATCGAGATCCACTACAGCAAAAGATACGAAGCAAGGAATGATCGTGCCCACGATCTACTCATCTCCAACTGCCGGATGGAAGCATGTCGGGCAATAGCCGTAGAACATCTCACCATCTGCAACAACATTGGGAATTGCACCACAGAAATTTCACTCCAAAACTCCAAGTATTCTAGCCTACACAAAAATCACAAGCCAGCTGCCACACATGGCCTAGAAAATATTTTGTATTACCAAAGTAGTCCAACATCAGCACCAATGGCATGTGGACCTTCCTAACAGCATATAAGCATGTCACAAGAAGTTTCATGGCCATAGCATTAACCAATAATTATCTATGAATTAATCTAGCAAAGTGCCAACCAATGCACTTGTACTACAACTCTCAAAATCTCCACTGCACAAGTCAATTCTATACCTCACAGAGACATAGTATAGTCTAACTAAGCCAACAAAACAAACCTCACATTTTTCTGAGCCTCTGAGAATTACTTATGAATTTTATAAGATAAAAGCATTTCCCAAAATTAATAAAAACAACACATAAAAGTATGCCAAAAATGGTATCTCATAATTTTCTAGCATAGTTCATCTCATAAGAAAAATAACCCAACTTGATTCACCTCATTTGGACTAATAATGAGGGAGATATGAATCTCCAAAGCCTAAATCTAAATCTGAAAATCTTATTTCATTTTCTAGAAATCCGATCCAAATTGCTAAGTGCACCCCGAGGTGTACCCAGACTGGATCTGGCGCGCTAGGTGTACCCAGCCCCGTGTACCCCGACCTCACTCGTGGGCTGGGCCGACTGACGACCGGGCCCCACCTGTCATCACCTCCCCAGCGGAGGGTGACGATGGCGCGCGGCGGTCCTCTGGCCCAACCAAGGGCACCACGGGACTCGCCTCGGCGCGGCGCTTCCCTAGCGCCTCCTAGCGACGGCCCTAGCGGCCTAAGACGACGGCGGTGGCGTGCATGGCGGCGCGCGGCGGCGCTCGACGGTGGGAGGGCCGTCGGGGCCTCGGCGGCGACCGATTCACGCCTACGGGCTTCGCCCCATCCTAACGAACGAGCAGAGCTCGAAAATGAGGGCGGGCGACGGTGCGTGTGATGGCTGCGCCCCGCCGGAGCGGCGGCGGTGAGCTCGACCTCGACCTAACCCTAAGCTCCGCCTCCGGCATGCGGCTCTACGACGCGCAAGAAGACGGGGAGAGAGGGAGAAAGGCGGCGGCGAAAGCTCGCCGAAGCTACTGGCGGCGGCGGCCTTGCCCAAGAGAGAAAAGGGCCAATGCTGCCCGTACCTTCGGTGAAACGAGCGGCGAGACGGACGGGAAGACGGAGCCGAGGACGGCGGTGGCGATGCTGCCCTCGGTTTCGTTTTCTGACGGTGGGCGGCGGCGCTACGTGGAGGTGAGGGCAGCGGCCATGGCGGAGTGGCGGAACGGGAGCGGGAGGAGGACGACGGGTTGGAGGACGACGTAATGACGACGCGACGGGGGTCTCCCCCTTTCCCGTTCGGGCAGGCGCGCCAGCAGGCGGCGCGTGGCACGGGGTGGCGGCCACCGCCACTGCCAGGCGGGCCCCGCATGGGCGCGTGGAGCGCTCGCATGCAAGAGCGGCGCAGGCGGATCCATGTAGCAAGGTGTGTGGCCAGCCGCAGAGGATCCGGCGGCAGAACACGGGACACCGATCCCGGCCAATGAAAAGGCGTCACGTCGCCAGATTTGAATTTGAATTTCAAAACTCTATCACTCTCAAACGATCCCGAATTAGACAAAACTTTCAACATGAAAGTTTCTCCAAATTGGAAGATGAATATTTCATTCAACTACCACTTTGGCTAATTCGGTCTTGTTCACAAGATCTAAAATTATTTTGAAAATAAGTTATAAAATAGTACTTTTAAAATTCCCTAAGACTGTTTTTAGCCATTTTGAAGCCCTTAAACCCATTTTCACAAATAGGTCAAAACACAAAGTTTTCTTGAAATATTTTTCTGCACATTTCTTCCCAAAACACCAAATTCAAACAAGCAACCTATCAAGCACTTCTAGTCACACCTAGACTAGCACAGCAATTCATTCCAATCAAATCATGCAAATGATGCTTATGCAAATGATGACATGCTTAGAGATAATTAATTAGTGCTTAACACTAGAGGTGTTACAGCTCTACCCCCCTTAAAGAAATCTCGTCCCGAGATTTGCATGTACTAACTAGTCTTGGTGGAATTGCGGGTAAGCTTCCTTCAAATATTCTTCGGTTTCCCAAGTTGCGTCGTCGTCATCATGATTACTCCAACACACCTTGTACGTGGTCACTGAACTGGTTCGTGTCACTCGCTCCTTAACATCCAACAGCTTGGTGGGAACTTCCTCGTAAGTCAGGTCCGATTGAAGTTGAATATCGGCGACCTTGACTTGCTCCTTAGTCACCTCGATGCATTTCTTGAGTTGTGACACGTGGAATACCGGAAAAACTGCTCCGAGATTCTCGGGCAACTCTAACAAGTAAGCCACGTCACCCTTTCTCTCCAGAATCTTAAATGGTCCAACATATCGAGGTGCAAGCTTCTGCTTGGCTCCAAACCTTTTCACTTTCTTCATGGGAGAAACTTTCAAGTACACATGATCACCTTCCTCAAAGAACAATGGCCTCCGTCGTTTGTCCGCATAGCTTTTCTGTCGAGACTGGGCTGCCAACATGTGCTTCTTAATGATTTGAACCTTCTCAGCGGCATCCTGCATGATATCTACACCGTAATACCTCTTATCTCCCGTTTCTACCCAATTCGACGGCGTTCTACAACTTCTACCATACAATGCCTCGAAAGGCGACATCTTAATACTCTCCTGATACCCATTATTATACGCAAACTCAGCTAATGGTAACCATTTTCCCAAGAACCCTTAAATGAAAGCAAGCATGCTCTCAACAGGTCCTCTAGTACTTGGTTAACCCTCTCGACTTGACCCGAAGTCTGCGGATGATAAGCTGAACTGTGCACTAACTCGGTTCCCAATTCCTTTTGCATTTGAGCCCAAAAGTGAGCCATAAACTGAGGTCCTCTATCAGATTCGATCTTCTTGGGTATGCCATGCAATCTCACAATCTCTTTGATGTACAGGTCAGCATACTGCGGCGGTCGGAAGGTTGTATGAACCGGAATGAAGTGTGCCGACTTGGTGAGTCGGTCCACAATCACCTAGATCGAATCATTGCCCTTCGCCGAAGTAGGCAAACCCGTAATGAAATCCATACTGATCTCTTCCCACTTCCATTCTGGCACTGACAACGGATGTAATAAACCTCCTGGCTTCAGGTGAACTGCCTTTACTCTGCAACAAGTGTCACACTTTGCAACATACTCTGCCACTTCTTTCTTCATATGTGGCTACCAAAATCTCAACTTTAAGTCATGAAACATCATGCTACTGCCAGGATGCATGGTTACTCTAGACAGATGTGCTTCATCCATAATCAACTTCCTAAGTTCAGAATCTCGAGGTACTACCAATCGACTATCAAACCATAAGATACCATGGTCATCTACCGAGAGTCGCTGTGATGGTTGGGTTTCTAGCTTCGGCTACCATACTATCAGTTTTCTGCCCTTCAATAATTCTACCTTCAATTTCACAGTTCAACTGGATGTTCTTTGCGATCACGGGATGCATAAAGTCAAAATTTGTGGGTAGTATGGTTTGAATGGCTTCACATTGCGGCTTCCGACTCAATGCATCAGCAACCACATTTGCCTTACCAGGATGGTAATGCAAGCGTAGGTCGTAGTCCTTGATCAACTCTAGCCATCTTCGCTACCTCATGTTCAACTCATTCTGTGTGAAAATGTACTCCAAGCTCTTATGATCCGTGTAAATATTACAGAGGTTACCGAGAAGGTAATGCCTCCATATCTTCAAAGCGTGTACTACGACTGCCAACTCTAGATCATGAGTAGGGTAATTCTGCTCATGCTTCTTCAACTGCCTTGACGCATAAGCTATAACCTTGCCTTCTTGCATTAACACACACCCCAAACCAATGCCCGAAGCATCACAATATACATCAAACGGTTTCTCAATATCTGGCTGAGCAAGAACAGGCGCAGTGGTCAACATTTCCCGCAAGGTGCGGAAAGCTGCCTCACACTGCTCCGTCCATTCAAACTTCGCATCCTTATGAAGCAGGTTGGTCAATGGCTTGGCTATCTTCGAGAATCCTGGAATAAACCGACGGTAATATCCGGCGAACCCCAAGAATCCTCAAACCTTGTGCACTGTCTTCGGTGTCTTCCAATTCAACACCTTATCAATATTTGCAGGATCCACGGTGATACCCTTATCCGTCAGGATATGTCCGAGAAACTGCACTTTCTTGGTCCAGAATTCACACTTGCTGAACTTAGCGTACAACTTCTTTTCTCTAAGCCTTTCCAATTCAATCCTTATGTGTTTGGCATGATCTTCCTCATTCTCCGAATATACCAGAATGTCATCAATGAACACCACAACAAACTGATCCAATTCAGGCATAAAGACCGAATTCATCAGATACATGAAATATGCGGGAGCATTCGTCAGCCCAAAGGACATGACTAAATACTCGAACAATCCGTATCTAGTGGTAAAGGCGGTCTTGGGTATATCTTCTGGTCTGATCTTGATTTGATGATACCCTGCTTTCAAGTCAATCTTGGAGAACACCCTTGCCTTGGATAACTGATCAAACAATATATCAATCCGGGGCAACGGATATTTGTTCTTGACTGTGGCCGTGTTGAGCAAGCGGTAATCTACACACATGCGCAACGACTGATCTTTCTTCTTCACAAACAACACTGGACTACCCCATTCTGAAACACTTGGTCGAATCAAACCCTTACTCAGCAAATCATTCAGCTGTGACTTGAGCTCTTTCAGTTCATCTGGTGCCATTCTATACGGCCTCTTGCAAATTGGTGCCGTGCCAGGTAACAACTCAATACGGAACTCTACATCCCTATCAGGCGGCAAGCCTGGTAGTTCTTCCGGAAAGACATCCGGAAATTCACATACCACGGGTATATGTTCCAAGGGAGTAGTTTGGGTAGCATAGGTGACTCTCTCAAGTTTGGTTTTCCGAGGTAAAGGTATCTGAAGGGTTCCCTCACCTAACGGTTTACGAATAGAGATCATCCTATTGGTGGTATCCAATACCACACCCCGAAATTCATCCAGCTCATCCCGACTATAACATCCACTCCTAGTCCGGGAAGAACAATCAAGTTCAAATTTAATCTCCAATCCTCTAAATCCAATGATGCCCCTTGAACTATCCGTTCGTGCTAATGTCGCCCAACCGAGCTCACACGAAACTCTATACCCAATTCTGTTATCTTTTGGTCATGTTGTTTTGCAAATGCTTGACTCATGAATGAATGTGACGATCCAGTATCAAAAAAAAACAGCAGCAGAAATCTCGTTGACAGGAAACATACCAGCAGTCACGGGCTCTCCGGCTAAGATCTCTTCAATGGTGGTCAGATGAGCACGGGCGGGCATCTGCCTCCTTGGATGTGGGCACTCCCTGCTGAAGTGTCCAGTTCCACCGTAGTTGTAGCATGGACCATAAGGCGCCTTGCCTCCTGTAGCCATTGCGGGTGCTCCCTGGCTCTGATTTGGCTTGTTCTGAGTAACTGGTGTGCGGAAAGCTTTCTGGAACTTATGATTGCCCTGAGCAGGCCAATTCTTCCTTGGTGGGGGTCTGAACCGTTTACCCTGGTTGAATGCACGGTAAGGAGGACGAGATGCAGGGAAAGCCCTCTGCTGAGACGGGCCACCCTCATTCGGCCTCTTACGGTTCTTGGTAGCAGCATGGAGATTGTTCTGGGTCTCTTGGATCATGCAGTCATTGTAGAAGGCATTGAAGTTATCACGGGTAGAGGTACCCATGGTCTTCATCAGTTTGGTGCTAAGCCCTCTCTTGAAAGCCTCTATCTTGGCTGCCTCGGTGCTCACCATTTCTGGTGCATAGCGGGATAGATTGTTGAAGATGTAATGGTAATCCTTCACCGAGCGAGTCCCCATGGTCAGACTATGGAACTCGGCCTTCTTAGCAGCAATCACACAGGGTGGAACAAATGCAGCCCGAAAAGCAGTGACAAACATATCCCAAGTAATAGGCTGTCCCTCCGGGTAGGTAGCACGGTGTTGAACCCACCATGTCTGAGCTTCCTCATCAAGCATATAGGTAGCATAAGTGGCCTTGAGATCTTCAGTCAGACGTAGCAGACGAAACCTCTCTTCCATATGAGTGATCCAGCCATCCGCGAGAAGCGGATCGGAAGTGGTCTTGAACAGACGAGGTTTGGTATCCATGAAATCCTTGAACTCACTGTACTGATTTGGCTGTGGCCCCTGATTATGGTGTGGAACATTCATGTTGTTGTTGTTGTTGCAGTTGTCACGCAGCAACTGCTCAATATTGCGCTGTCCTCCCAGAAACTGCTGAAAGAACTGCTCTGCTGTCACTGGAGGAGGAGGTGGTGCACCATGAGCTTCATCTCCCGCATGGCCTCCACCACGTCCACCACCACCCATAGGAGCACCGCGACCGCCACCACCGATGGGAGCACCTCAGCCTCTCCCACCAACGGGGGCACCACGGCCTCCCTGTCGACGAAATATCGGCGATAGTCCGACCAGGGGTATGCCCTGATCGGTAATGGATTGGCGGAAGGCGCACGAGATTGCGAGCAAGACATAAACAGGGAGCAATCACACGAGGTTTACCCAGGTTCAGGCCGCAAGGATGCGTAAAACCCTAGTCCTGCTCTCTGTTTCGATTATGATGTGGATGTATGAGTCTGTGCGTTATGCCAGATTCTCCTCTTCAGCACGGGGTCCTTGCTCTCCTTATATATCACGGGAGCAAGGTTACAAGTCGGAACTAGCCTATCTCGGTACTAAGTTTACATACTTTACAAGTCTAAACTTTCCTATCTCGGCTAGGTCTTGTCCTCCTTGTCGGTCTTCGATATTCTTGCTGTTTTAGGGCCGTCCACCCGGCTGAGCCGATCGGTCTTGAAGCTTGATGGGCCGGCCTGGCGATAGCGTGTCGGCCCAAAGTAGGTCAGTGAGGGTATATGGAGTTTATACCTCCACGGCTAGTCCCCGAGCATCATGGATCTTGAGGGAAAAAACACCGTCTTGCTTGGTTGAGTGAGAAAGGGTGGTCGGACACACGTTCGACATATGGTCCGAGCATGGCTGGAGGACTGTCTAATGCTTCCGACCACACTTTGCTTACACTTGGTTGACGTTTTTGGTTTTGACCGAAAGATTTATGATGCTCGAAAAGAAAAAAAGAATTTTGAAAGGGTCCCAAATGCGGAGACGTGGGCCCTCGTTAGTGTGTGATGCCCGCCATCACATGGTATCTGTCGTGATTGGTCGTTGCCTTAGCTTAGTTTTGAAACTAAACTCTTTGTAGAGAGAAAGGATCGGGCCGAGTCATGCAAATGACGTGGGCCCACGTAGTCCCGAGGTTGCTTTGTAAGATAGTATATGTTGCAGCAAGCTCTAAAAGAAGGATCTAGCCCATGTCACCTCTTAGGTGACGTGGGCCCACGTAGTCCCCGAGCCTGAGATGAGGTGGAACACGTTATGTCAGGGTCTAAAAAAGAAGACAACTGATCATTATATCATGCTTTATGTGTTTCCGACCACTCTTTGAGTGAGACCGAGCAGGCCAAATTTCATTTGGGCTGGTCGGTTTGAACCATGCCATAACTTTGTCATGATTAAGTTAAGATAGCTTTGCTACTTAACTCGATCCCAACAGTGGGCACATGTGAGACCATGGTTTTGAATCTAAACCCATGAAAATAGCTTTGCTATTTGTGTGCCGAATAACCGGTATCATTGGCGAAAAAATCCCGGCTCACTGTCGGATTGTGTGGGTTGAATTGTTGATGCTATACTGCAACTTTGTTACGGCGGGTTGGAAATGCAGCTTTGCTTTGTGAACCCGCCTTGTTAGCAAGGCTATTTTTAAGACTATAGCTAGAAGACAGGACTTAAATGGCCATCGCAGCTTTGCTTTACCGGGCCAGCTTTCGGTTATGCGGTAGGCCGTGCGTCTCGTAAAAAGAAATGAATTTAAATGGATAGAGGAACCGACCAAAAAAAAAACCTTTTTTCGTCGGAGGCGGCCCGGTTTCTCTGGCCCATTAAGGGTAAAAAACCCTAGTGTGGTTAAAAAACTTCTGGTGCCGCCGTCATTTGGACTATTCGCTCTCATTTTGCCTGCCGTTTTTGCAACCGGTTCCTTCTGCTCCCGTGCTTCGTGTCTAGGGTTAGTCCGAAACAACCGCATCCTTCCGCCGAAGATCATGGGGAAGAAGCGTCAATCTGCACGCGAGAGAAGAGAAAGGAGAAAAAGGAGCGAAGGAATATGAGAAGCAAATGAAGCTCATGTGGTCGCCCGCTCAATCGACGGCGGCGTCTCGAATGCTTTGGCGAGATGGCGGTATGATTCCGCCGGCTCTTGGAGTGTGGCGTGTGCCGCTACGAGGTGAGGCGTTCCCCGTCCCTATGATGGTGAAATAGTTGTATTCGAAGATTATTTTATCGGGGTTTGGGTATTCCGATCCATACTTTTTTGGTAGAACTCGCATCCTTTGGAAGATATCAATCTGCAATCTCCAAATTTAACTCTATTATGACAATCGCTCTTTTTGTTGCGTATTGTGAGTTGTATCTTGCCATTCTCCCAAATTTCAATGTCTTCGGACATTTTTATGAGTTGAAGAGGAGAGGGAATTTGGGTGGCGGTCCGAGGCCGGGGCATGTTACATTTCGCTCCGTGACGGGATGCGGTCGCGCTGGTTATCGTTTACACACACGATAATGTGAAGGATTGGTTCAAGAAATGGTTTTATGTAAATGACAATGAACAGGAAGGCCTGTTCCTTGTGATATTACTCAAATTCCCGAACCCAATCACTTCGGTCGGATAAGCCAAACACTACGAGATGATTGAAGTGAATGAAATTCGCGATGATGAATTTAAAGGGCCTCGAATGGTTTTACGGTGGCGAGCTGTTTTATCTCTCGCCGTATTCACCTCTTAAGGAGAGATTCAACTTCCTTTGGGAATATCGTGGAGAGGACGACCCTTCTCGTGAGACTCCGAGCAAATTTCGCGATGATATCTCTTTGAGGCTCATGAAGATGTTTAAACGAGGGATGATACTCATATCCCTAAGCCCGTAAGAAGGCCATTTGATTGGAGACAACCACCTCCCCCGGTATGTTTCTTTATCTTTTATCCTCTTATTTCGTGCTTTGCTTGGTTTGATTGTTTTGATGCAAAATTCGGTTATATGTATAGGGTCGTCATATTTATGTGTCTCGCGTCCCTCTTGATGATCTTCCCGCCGGAGAAGCTTTGCAATACCAGCGCACCGGATTTGATCGGGGAATTGACGAGAATGGAAGCCGATGATGACGCCGCAGAGCTCCGTTGATGATCAATCTAAGGCCGCCGGAAAGCGGAAGGTTGCGTATGAGAAGAAAAAGAAACGTTCTGGTGTTCTGACAGGGTGTTCTCTATCGCTTCAGCCTTGTGCTTCTAGTGGTCAAAAACGCCGTTATCGTCAGGTTATGGAGTCATCAGATTCTGAAGATAAATTGTCCATTGCTGAATTTGCTCGACGCAAGCGTTTGTGTACTGAAAGGAGTGGTGGTCGGAGTTGTACTCCTCCCCGTGTACCTCCTCAATTGGTTGTTGATTCTGGGAATCAACCTATTATGCCAATTATTAGGACTCGGCTTTTGGCTGATGATGGTCAGCCTGGTAGTTTGGCTGAGGATTTAGAGGATCAGAATGCCTCTTTCTGGCCAGTATTGCCTCGTGATACCGAGGCCGATGTTGTTATTGGGTCTTCTACTGCTCGTAACGTGGAGACCGATATGCCGATTGGTTCAACGTTCACTTTGAGCAATCCGAACCGTGAGTATATGAACTTCTTGGCCTGTACCTTTGCTATACCTTGAATTCTCTTGATTATTGTGAAAAATTTTGTTATTGCCGGGACTCCTATTGTTGAAGATTTGGGCAGGGAGCCCTTGGTGGAAGCCGGACCGCTTTGGTGAGCCAAGAAGCCGTTCCCGGTTGTAACTCCTGCTGCCAATGTAGTCATGGATCAAGAAACTGCTCCTCGGGTTGTGCCACCCGGGCCGCGATCTTGTTGAGGATCCAGGGATAGTTCTTGCAAATGTCGTTCTTGAACCCGTAGTGGTTACTAACGGGTATCAACATTATGGCCTCCTCTCGAGAATGCTCACCGTCTTTGCCAGGTTTAGCGCTAGATTCTTCCCCGGCCTCATCTCGTGAAGGTGATCAAAATCTGAATATGCGCTTGGGTAGTTTTAGACCCAAAGCATCGACAATGATCACCCCGAGATAATGGAAGAGGTCGGGGGGAACTTCTTCGGTGCCCATATTCCCCGGTAGCCGCGGCTATGTAGCTCGTCGGGATAACAATGGTGAATGGCACATTTTTGAAAATGTTACCGGGGTGCCATTTCGATGGTTTTGAGCAAGTGTTTGCTGATCTTCGGGCTCGTATTAAGGTTAGTACTTGTCTTAGTGGCTTTTTCTATTTTACCCATTCTGTCATGTTGTGAAGGATCCTTTTGCGGTGGTTGAAGATATTGCTTTGAAAAGCGTCGTCTCTCGCATAGAGCGGTTCAAACCGACCATGTGTGAAAACGGTCTTCGCGGAAGCGAAATGAAGATTTGGAGCGGCGAGATCCGTGTTCACGAAGGTCGTGAAAAGCTTTGGGAACTTGAGAAAGATTCCCGTTGAAAAAAGTTGCGGCCCTTCGGGAGCAAAACAGGTTTGTTTTACTCATTCTTGTTACCTGTGGTTTTGACAGAATATGTCATTACCTGATTGTGTACTTTGTAGATTTGGAGAGTGAAAAAGCCCTGAAGGCCACTGAAATTGCTCATCTGACTGGAGCGGAGAAGAAAGCTCGTACAGAGATTGAGCGCTTGGAAAAGGAGGCACGAGGTGCGTTTTCTCCTTTTTTTTATCTTGTTGTTGTTTGGCTCTTATCGTATCTTATAAGTTGTGCTTATGTAGAAACGCATGAGCGTCATATGGCACAATTCGGCGTGTTAAAAAATGATAACCAGCAACTGACAGAGCGCTACTTGTCCATGGCGAATGGATTGCAACCTCTGTTTGCTGTACTTGCGCGGGGTGAAGTGAGGCCGGCAAATCCCCTTCTCGTTCCTGAATTTGTTGTGGATCAGTGCCGCCGTTCATGGCGTTTGCTCAAGGAGTTTGTCGGGAAGGGGAGTCGCTTTGTTGCGTCAAGTGTTCTAGCTCTTGCGCAATCTCACTTTCCTCGGTGATTTCAAGCGCTTGGAGTCCGGGAGGCCCGCAGATACTTCTCCGGAAAAGCTCGAGACTTGCAAAATGCTTGCTTTGGGGCACCGCCCTCGTGTTATCGCCGACAAGATAGATCTTGTGCACGAACAATAACTTGAAGTTAATTTGTGGTATTAAACTCGTGGTGCTTTGCACCGTTTTGTAACAATATCTCGGTGTTCTTTGATACAAATGGTAGTACTTTTGTTGCATGTCTAGGAACAATTACAATTGCCTTGTGTACTAGGCATAGAATTTAATTAAGTGTTCTATGTGCCAAGAGTTTGGCAAATCTCTAGGTGGATCGTCTAGAGTACACGTTTATAAGTCGTTGGTCTTGTGACTGCTTTGACTAGGAAAGGTCCTTCCCAATGAGATGACAATTTGTGGAGGTCGTCTCGTTTTTTGAATTCTTTTGAGGACGAGGTCTCCGACCACAAACCGTCTTTCTTTTACATTCTCGTTGTAATAGCGCCGTAAAGACGCTAGATATTTAGCCGTTCTTGGGAGTGTTTCCAAGTTGCGCTCTTCTCCTGAATCGATGATAGTTTTTCTGACTTCATTTGTGGCTTCCTCGTCATAGTTTTTTGTTCTTGGTGAGCCAAATGCCACTTCATCCGGTAAACCGCTTCAAGACCAAATATCATGAAATAAGGCGAGACGCCGGTATTTCGCTTGGTTGAGTTCGAAGTCCCCATATCACGCGGGTAATTCATGATACCATCTTCCCGGATGGGTATCGTTATCTCGGTATAGCCTTTTTCGTAGGGCGTCTATGATCATCCCATTTGCTCTTTCTACTTGACCATTGGCTCGAGGGTGAGCCACCGATACATATTTTACTTTTGTTCCTAAGCCTTCGCAAAAATCCCAAAATTCACCACCCGTAAATGTGGATCCCAAATCAGTTATAATGGTGTTGGGTACGCCGAAATGATGTACGACGTCATTAGGAATTCGACGGCCTTTTGAGCATTTGCCTTGACTAAGGGCTTATATTCTATCCATTTTGAAAATTTGTCTATAAGTACATAGACAAATTGATAGCCGCCGGGCTTTTTTGAATGGTCCTATCATGTCTAGTCCCCAAATGAAAAAAGGGCCATGCGGGTATTGTTTGAAGCTCATGTGCGGGGACATGAATTTGTTTAGCGAAGAATTGGCAACCTTTACAATGCTTGAACTAGTTTCTTAGCATCGGCTAGTGCGGTTGGCCGGTAAAAACCCGCTCGGAATACCTTCCCGACCACAAGGTTTTTGATGCTTTGCATGATTTCCACACATCCCTTCATGAATACGTAGTAGTAGTTCTGCTCCTTCTTCAAAAGAAATGCATTTTTGCAAGACTTCGCGCTTGCATTTTTGCGCATAAGTTGCCCATCGACTAGGACATAATGTTTACCGCGTCTTATGAGACGCTGTTTTTGTTTTATCTTTCGGTGTGTCCTCGTCAATGAGATACCGAATAAAGGGAATTCTCCATCTGGCTTTGTCTCCTTTGTTTGTTCCAAAGGTTCTACTGATGGTATTTGCTCGTTACATCCCTTTGTAGTTGAGGGATCTTGTCGCTTTCTTTTCTTTGGATAAATAACTTTGGAGTTATCTATAGATTTTTTGCCTGATCTTGTTACTGGAGCACTTACTCTGAAAGGTGCTGGTCGGATTGGAGCAATGATACTTTTGTTTGTCGCCGGTCGGAGGTGAGCCAGCCAGTATGCTTTGTTGAATATTATCTATTTTGGTTTTGCCGTCGATGGATCTGTTTCTTTTTGTGGTGGTTCTGTGCTACCTCCCGTGTGACAAGGTAATAGTAGATCTTGAACAAATACGTCGGGTGGCATTTTTGCTCTATCGGATCCCAATTTAGATAATTGGTCCGCAAGTTTGTTCTTTTCTCTTGGTATATAGGTGAATTCCAAGCCATAGAATTTATTTTCTAGCTTCCTTATCTCTCGCCACGTATGCCTCCATTTTTTCATTAGTGCGGTCCCATTCTTTGTTGATTTGCTGGACAACTAAATTAGAGTCTCCAAAGACGAGGAGCCTTTTTATACCCAATTCTATGGCTATCTTGAGGCCGTGAAGTGCGGCTTCGTATTCGGCCGCGTTATTTGAAGCTTTAAAATGGATACGCGTACGTATCTTAGGGTATCACCGCTTGGTGCTTTGAACACGACGCTTTCTCCCCGCTCCTTTTATTTTAAGGGAGCCATCAAAGAACATTTCCCATCGTTCGGCTTCGTTTTGAAATGGTGGTAGGGACATGTCCGTCCATTCTACTAGGAGATCAACCAAGGCTTGGGATTTGATGGTTGTACGGCTTTGAAATTTTAGTGTGTATGGGCCGAGCTCTATTGCCCATTTGACGATCCGACCACCGGCGTCTTTATTGCGAAGGATGTCGCCAACGGATGTTCTCGTTACTATTGTGATCGGATATGTGTCAAAGTAGTGTAGCAGCTTTCGTTTCGTTATTAGGATCCCATACAAAAGTTTTTGTACGTGTGGGTATCTCTGTTTCGAGTCGTTTAATACTTCGCTGATGTAGTAGACTGGTCTTTGTACGCCATATGTATGTCCCTCTTCTTGTCTTTCGACGACTATTACTGTGCTGACCACGCGATCGGTAGCCGCAATGTATAGCAATAATTCTTCGTCATCTTTAGGTGCTTTTAGCACCGGTGGTGATGTTAAATATGTCTTGAGTTCGAAGAAGGCTTTGTACGCTTCGCTTGTCCATTCAAATTTTTGCTTGGCCTTTAATAGTTTGAAAAAGGGGAGGCCTTTTTCGCCAAGTCTTGATATGAAGCGGCTTAAAGCCGCCATGCATCCAAGTAAGTTTCGGATATCTTTTATACCTTTGGGTTGCGTCATTTTTAAGACTGCATTAACTTTTTCGGGGTTTGGTTTAATGCCATCTTGGCTAACTACGTTGCCGAGTAGTATCCCGATGGTACTCCGAATATGCATTTCGTGGGTTTAATTTCCACTGAAATTTGTTTAAAGCGACGAAGGTTCGCTCTAGGTTTGAAACTAAGGATCCGCTTCTCCTTTGTTTTTACGACTACGTCGTCTACGTATGCTTCGACCAAAACTGGTCGGAAATTTCTTTTTGAAAACACTCTTGGATAGCGCGTTGGTATGTTGCACCAGCATTTTTGAGGCCAAACGACATGGTCGTATAGCGCATGCGCCGAAAGGCGTGATGAATGATGTTTTTATTTGATCGTGAGTTGCTAGGGCTATTTGGTGATACCCCGAATAGCAATCTAAAAAGGACAACGGTTCAGCGGCTTCTGCGGTTGAGTCAACTACTTCGTCGATGCGAGGTAGTTTGAAGGGGTCTTTAGGGCGTGTTTGTTGAGATCGGTATAATCAACACACATTCTCCATTCACCATTTTTCTTTTGTACAAGAACTGGATTGGATAGCCAGTCGATGATACACTTCTTTTATAAAACCAGCGCTAATAGCTTTAACACTTCTACCCTAATCACCTCCTTTCGTCGTGAGCAAACCGTCGTAATCTTTGTTTGATTGGTTTGGCGGTTTCGAGACATTAAGGAAGTGCTCGACCTTTTCCCTTGGGACGCCCGGCATGTCTGTGGTTTCCAAGCAAATATGCTTATGTTGTCCCGTAGGAATTGACGAGCGCGTCTTCCTATTTATCGTCTAAATTGGCTCCTATAAGAGCAGTTTTCTCCTTATCTCCGGGGACGAGCTCGATCTTCTTTGTGTCATTGCTTTTGTTGGCTGACCTTTTGATCGCTTGACTGGATCCGAAGGTCGGCTTCGGGTATCTGTTTTGCTTCAAGGCATGTTTGTTCCATATGGGCTTTGAGGTCCGCTAATTCGGGCCGCGCGTAGGCGTTTGTTTCGCAGTCGTGAGCCATAAGCACATTGCCTCTGAGAGAAAGAATGCCCTTTGATGTTGGCATTTTTAACACTAGATATCCGTAGTGAGGGACAGCCATGAACTTTGCGATCCCTGGTCGACCGAGTATGGCATGGTAAACGCCTTCGAAGTCAGCTACAATGAAGCTGACGTAGTCTTTTCTGAAGTGTTGTCTTGTTCCGAACTGAACGGGTAGAGTTATTTTTCCCAATGGCATTGAAGGTTTGCCTGGCATGACTCCCCAGAATGGTGAGTCGTAAGGTTCGAGATCTTCGATTTTTAAACCTAGCTCGCGAAACGCTTGTAGGAATAGAATGTTTAAAGCACTGCCGCCATCTATGAGTACTCTTTCCATACGTATATGATTAACGACTGGGTCGAGTACCAAAGGGAATCGCCCGGCATCTGGTATATTTGCCCACATGTCGGCTCTGTTAAAGGTTACTGGTTGTTCCGACCAGGCTGGAGCTTTAATGTCTGTATTTGGTCCATCGGACTTAGCGATTGCCATGATCCTCCTTTTTAGTAACTTTTTGTCCCGCGAGTTTTCGAGACCAACTTTGCCGCCAAAAATCATAGCTGACAAGTGTTTGGTGGGCTCGTTGAACTGATGCCGAGGATCTTTGTCGCTGTCTTCTTCTTCTTCCTCGGCCTTGTCCTTCTGTTCGGGCCGTTTCTCCTTACTTTGTTTTATTAATCTCTGTTTCTTGGCGGCTGCCCTACTGAAAATTGTTGTGAATCCGCGACACTCGCCCATGGTATGCCCTTTTCCTGGGTGTTTAGGGCAGTCCTGGCCTAGAATCTTCTCATATTCTGGATCGAAGTCTCGCTTCTTTTCTCTGCTAGGTGGTACCGAATGGACGCGTTGATCTGTGTCTCTGCTATAATTGTTTTGTATGCGATTGTCGCGTCGTCGTTCATTGCGACGGTTATTGTCACGTCTGTCGTTTCGCGCATGTCTTTGCGTTGCAAATCTCTTTCTCTCGTCATCGTTTCTTCCGAAGTTTCGTATCCTTGTCCGGTTTTGGGCAATTGTTGCATGGCATCGTCAACGCGAGCGAATTCACGGGCTATTCTGAACATCTCGTCGGTTGTAGTGGGCTGTCTTCTCAAAAGTTCTTTTCGTAGATCAATATTTCCGGGTTGTCGTAATCCCCTTTAAAGGGACACGACTTCGATCTACTGAAATGTCCGGAATTGTTGTCCAGACTTCGAGAAGCGTCGTATGTAGTGACGTAGTGGTTCATTCGGGTAATCGACGATCTTTGCTAGATCGTACTTAGTGCCAGTCTGCCGGCATGTTATTCTCAGTAGTTCTCGATGAAGAGATGTCGCAGTTGAGGCCAGTGAATCGACCCCTCTCGTTGTCGTAATAACCAATTATTCGGCCCACTGTCGAGTACGATAGGGAGGTAATTGGCCATGACGTGTTCATCCCCTCTCCCGCTGCTCGTACGGCTACTTCGTATAAGAGGATCCAATGCTCGGGTCGACCTTGCCATCGTAAGTTTTGATGTCTGATATCCTGAAACTTTTGGGCCAGACTACCTCTCGTAGGGTAGCCGAATAAGGCTTTGGTCCTGAGGCATTCATGCGAGCTCGGTATCGGTTGTTGATGACTGCTCGGAGGTCATTGTCGTCATATTGTTCATCATGATGGTGATTGAAGGGTTGACCATAATCTCGTTGTCTCGTGGTTGATCTCGTCTTCTATCATTGTGTCTCTCGGTGAAATCTCGTTGTGAGGAAAATTCCCACAACTCTCTCCATCGTCTTCGTAGTTGTTGTTGGTAGCACCTCCCTCTCTAGAGTCTGGTATTTGATTGCTGAAGAAACTACGCGGCCGGTGGCTTCTGAGAGATGCGGCTGGGCGCGCTTGTTCTCTCATATGGTTCACTTGAGCTTTAGCGGCTACTAGAAAATCAATCGCTTCCTCAATTTGGGGAGTTTGAGGAATGTTGGCCGTCTTGAGGCGGTCAATAGCAACCGCGATTAGCACTTGGGGTTGTGTGAACTTGTCTTTCGTTTACAAGGTCGAAATCATCGCAAGATTTCGCCGAAAACCCCCGCGTCGTCCGACCATACGATCTTGGTCGGCGACCGCCTGGATTGCGCCTTCGTTTGCCTCCGTTGTTCCCGGGCTGCGTTTCGACCCTCTCGCTGTTGCCTTTGTTCGTCGGTTTCTCCATTGATGGTGACCTCGTTGTCGCTAACATGACATACCGCGTTCCCTAGGGCCGGGAGGGAAAGATGGGAATTGCTTTGTAACTCTTGAGTGGATTTGGCCGGGTTATGGATCTCGATGAATTTCCTCATGTTCCTCTGGTCGGAACATGGTGAGTTGTAGATCCGGAGTAGTGTCGATACGCTTGGTGCCGTTGTTTGCGAGATTGTACCTCTTCTTCGTTGTCGGAGTAGACCATCGTATGGGCAGATCCCGAGAGTTCTAAGATATTGTAGTAATCGTCGAGTCCGGGCGTGTCTCGGAGTAACGTCACGTGTTTTCTCGGAGATTGGTCATCCGTGACTTCTTCGAGGCGCACATGATTGACGATATGTCCTGCGGGTGCGTCGAAGGCGTAGCCAATCATAACGGACGCGGATCGTGGATCCGGTTGTAGCCTTTGAGGTAATCTCGCTAAAAGTTGGTGGCTGAATAGGTCGGCGGTGTTCGGCAACCCGTATGGGAACGGTGATGCAGCCCTTGGATCTAGGATCTTGCGATCCGATGATTTTTGTTGGGCGTTTTGTTGGCGCTTGGTCTGTTGAAGGATAGTAGGTGATTCTTGCTTTGATTCAATCTGGATAGATCCAAACTGAGCAAAAAACTCCATGAGCCTATCCTATTGATCATGAGTTGCTTCGAACAAATCGGCCCAATTTTCGTCTGGTGGTTGATTGGTGCCTAGAAGAAAAGGCTGGAGTTCTGATAACTCGAGCTTTGATGATGATGCCTCGTACCGAGGAGGCAAAGGATTTGTACTTTCATTGCTTAGTGGAGCTAGGATCGAGGCGGACCCTCGATGTATGAGGTGTCCGGAGCGGTTGTCCAGGTCATCGTCCCAACGGTGAAGGTGAGGCCGCCGAAAGTCATGGAAGCCGGAAGGAAACCATCTTGATCGACGTGAAATCTCGGTGCGCACCCCCTACCCGGGCGCGCCACCGTCGACGAAATATCGGCGATAGTCCGACCAGGGGTATGCCCCGACCGGTAATGGATTGGCGGAAGGCGCACGAGATTGCGAGCAAGACGTAAACAGGGAGCAATCACACGAGGTTTACCCAGTTCAAAACCGCAAGGATGCGTAAAACCCTAGTCCCGCTCGTTTCGATTATGATGTGGATGTATGAGTACGTGCGTTATGCCGGATTCTCCTCTCTGGCACGGGGGTCCTTGCTCTCCTTATATATCACGGGGAGCAAGGTTACAAGTCGGAACTAGCCTATCTGGTACTAAGTTTACATACTTTACAAGTCTAAACTTTCCTATCTCAGCTAGGTCTTGTCCTCCTTGTCGGTCTTCGATATTCTTGCCTGTTTTAGGCTGTCCGACCAGTCTGAGCCGATCGGTCTTGAAGCTTGATGGGCCGGCCTGGCGATAGCGTGTCGGCCCAAAGTAGGCCGTGAGGGTATATGGAGTTTATACCTCCACACTCCCCCTCTACTCGTCCCTCGCCTCCTCTACTTGGTGGCCGTCTTGTGGCGGTGGATGGGGGTGTGTTGGCGCTGGGGGGCGGATTCGTCTTTGCCGTCTCTCCCCCATGCCTCTGACTGCCGTCGTGGGGCGACCGTTATGAAGATGGAGGCCATGGCGCCCACGGGGATGCTGGTCCGGGGCTTTGCTCCTGTTTCGGCACTTTCAGGGGGTGGCGGTGCCTGCGGCGGGAGCTCGGCCGACGGCGGTGGTCGGCGGCGGCTACGGCTTTGGCGAGCGGTTGGTGGTTGTTCACGGTGGAGGGGGGCTGGTGTTCGGTAGTTGGTCTTGCGGGGTAATGGCGCAGCTTTGCGGATGCTCGTGTGGCCGGCGCGTCTACTCTGGTGAGGCTTCTTCTGATGGCTGGCAGCGATGGCTTGGTGGCTGGTGGGGACCTGAGTTCCTTGTTCAAGTCGGTGCTCGGGTTGTTTTGGGCGAAAGCCTGGCGACGGCGACACTCGTGGGTGTTGTTCCCCTGTTGAGGGCGTCGCGTCCTTAGCACATTCCATGGGTGAGAACCCAGTCCTGTAATGGACGGATGACGGCGGCGCTTGGACGTCGTTACTTTCTTGAAGGCGTCGTTGTGGAATTCGACTCAGATGGGTTGTCTTGGGCAGTGCTACTTTGTCGTCTCCGTCAACGTGTTCGTGGTTGGTGTTGGTTGGCAGTTTTTGCTTTAGTTGCTTAATTTTTTAGGTTTTTAGGTTTTGTTGCTTTCTGTTGAGTTGGCGTCAGTGGTGGAGCTCCTAGCGGTTTCATGTTGAACGCTCGTGTCGATGACCGAATCCGACCGAGCTCTAAGCGGTTTAGAGTCTTGTTGTTGATGTCCCAATCCGACCAAGTGCGGAGCTGAGCTGAGTTGAGTTGGCGCTTTTGTGGCGCAAGTTGAGCTGTAATTTGGTACCTATGTGTATGTTGGAGTAGGGTACCCTGCAAACTGTATGGTTTTTCTGGCTCAGTTTCCAGACAAAAAACTGGGCTGACATTTGCCTTTTCTTTTACTCGTCTAATAGAAATTCCGGCAAAGCTTTTGACGGCCTTTCGAAAAAAAGTATTGATGATGGATGTTTACTATATATTATAAACAATAGTTGTACCGCCAATATGCAGTTTCCATTAATTGGATGCAAAGAGAAAACCCTAATTGAAAGTAAGCTCATGGCTGGTTTTCTGAAACTACAGCTTTCTGTTTCCAATAATTGAAAACACAGAGTAGTCCGTAAATAAGCATGCATGATGAGCTCAGTGCTGAACCCTGCAACCATCTATTGCGCCACGCTGTGTCTCTGTGTTTGGGTTTTGCGCATTGGTTGGGGTCTGGGGAGGAC
The DNA here is from genome assembly GCA_018135685.1 of Themeda triandra. Taxonomy (NCBI): domain Eukaryota; kingdom Viridiplantae; phylum Streptophyta; class Magnoliopsida; order Poales; family Poaceae; genus Themeda; species Themeda triandra. The sequence goes on along the minus strand of JAENPR010000215.1, from coordinate 628,436 downwards.
GGACCGGCAACTGGCGTGGACACTGTCATATCTTCAATTCTTGGCGAAGAGATAAGATGAATGAACTCGCCACATAATTGAATGAGGAAGAGCCCAGTCAGCAACCGAAAGTGCGTGGTGGTGCCGCATCCGCATGCATGGGTTGGTTGGTGGCCACTAAAATACGAGACTTAGTACGCGCTCCGTCATACAAGATTTGTAGCACATGTACACATCTCCAGCTGCAAAACTAAACAAAGAGTATCATCCTCTGTTTTCTTTGTCAGCCGCGCCGACGTCATGGCATCCTGTCAGCACCACTGACCCCAGCCCATCAACCGGCCCAGCGGTGACAACCCGGCCCAAGAGGATGGTCCGGCCCAACTCTAGAATCACTGGACCAAAATGGATGGTGTGATATATATATGTAATCCTGAGAGAGAGAGGGCATGAACTATTGTAACCGAACCATTACTTTTCAATTTACATCGCTACTCTATCTTCGTCTCCTACCTCTGCGCGCCGCGGCCGCAATTCCCTTCTCCTCGCTGCGGCGAGCTTCCCCTGCTGCTCGATCGAACCCTAGTGAGATCGAATTGCTAACAAATTGGTATCAGCTCGCTCTAGATCCTGGATTCCTACAACCCACCCCATCCCCACTTCACCCGTCGCCAGCAATCGCTTGGAGTCATGGACCCGAACATCAAGCTCGTACTCGATGAGCTCGCCGGACTCAAGCCGGGCATCAGCGACCAAGGCGAGGCACTCACGAAGCGCTTCGATGACTTGGATCTCCGCCTCACCGACCGCGCTCGCGTCGTCGACACCCGCATCGCCGATGTGGTCCGCCGCATCAGCGACCTGGAGTCTGCGCTGGCGGATCCTCAGGTTGCTACGGTGGAGGTGCGTCTCCGACTCCTCGAGGGCTCCTACTCCGACTGTGATGCTGAGTTCGCCAAGCGCCTCGGCGAGGTGGAGTCGCTGCGTGTGGCGCACATCAAGGATGAGCGCGACGCTCGCATGGAGGACTTGGAGAAGGCTATGAAGGAGCTCTGCGACTGGCGGCCTGGCGTAGATGGTGTCCTCGACGACATCCGCGACTCCCTCCGCAAGCTCGCCAGTGCTGCTGATCGGGAGGTGTTCGGCGAATTGCCTCACGGCGTCGTCCTCGAGCCCTCGGCGGCCGTGCGCTCATCTGCCGGACCAACCGCCAACCAGCCCGTTGTTGGGCACCGCGTCGTCGAGATTACACGGGATCAGGGATCCGGGGTCGTCACGACCTGGATCCCCGACCCGGCCAATGGTACGTTGCCGGGATCCTCTTCTCCTACCAGCAGTTCGCAGTTTCAATCAGTTCATAAGTTTCCTGTTAGTCAGTATGAGCATCGGTCGGAGTCCTATTTCCAGCCTAAACCTGAGATCCAGTTTCAGCCTAAGCCACCTCTGGTCAATCCTTCTGAGCATAAGCCGACCATGGTGTTTGCTGCTCACCACAATGATCCTCCACATACTATTCCCAACCCTCAGTTTAATCACCCTACGTTTATAGCTCACCCTCCTCCCCGTCCTTACCCAGACAAAAATACCACAAATCTGTCCACAAATACCACAAATCTGTCCACAAATACCACAAATCCGACCTCTGGCCGTATTCCTAAGTTAGATTTTCCTCGATTCAATGGTGACAACCCGCGCCATTGGAAGACTAGAGCAGAGAAGTATTTCAGGATCAACTCTGTTTCCGATGGCCTTTGGATAGAGATTGCTGAGATGCACTTTGATGGTCCTGCTTCCCTGTGGTTTCAGTCTATAGAAAACCGTATCTCTAGCCTCGATTGGTCCTCATTCTGTGAGTTGATGCATGATCGTTTTGATCGCATCTGCCATGACACACTGAGCCGACAGCTTATGCACATTCACTAAACCACCACAGTAGAGGATTACCTAGCCCGTTTTACTGAACTCACTGACCAACTCAAGGTGTATTCATCGCAACATGATGAGCATGCTTTCGCTCTTCATTTCATGGATGGGTTGCGTCCTGATATTCGTGCTGTTGTTGAGTTACATCTTCCGCAATCAGTCGATGCTGCCGCTACCCTTGCATTGTTGCAGGAAGAGGTGGCCCGTGCTCCGCGACAGAGTCGCTATGGTGATTGGTCTTCATCTTCACGAGCTTCGCCGAAGCAGGCGCCGTGGCCGCTATCCGCTCCTCCTCGCGCAGACAAGCCGCCGGCCGCTACCCCTGCAGCAGCGCTGCCGACTGTGCCGCAGTCTCATGGGCGGATGGCCGCGCTCAAGGCTTCGCGTCGAGCTCAAGGCTGGTGCTATAAATGTGGAGCTAAATGGGATCGGGATCAGAAGTGCCCGCCCGAGGTCCTGATGGCAGTCGAAGCCTTGTGGGATCCCTTTGATGCAGAGGAGGAAGACTGTAATTCTGAGCCTCCGGAAGAATCCCCTGATCATCAAGCCTTCCTGGCTATCAGTAAAGCTGCGATGAATCCATCTGCTGCAAGAAGAGTGATCAAGTTGTCTGGTCAAATTCAAGGTGTGCCAGTGATTATGCTGCTGGACTCTGGAAGTTCTGCATCTTTTATCAATGCTGAGTTGGTGTCTAAACTGTCTGATGTGCATCCCGTTCCGGCTGACAGTCAGGTCAGAGTACCAGGAGGTGGGGTGTTACAGAGCTCGATGTTGCTGCCGCAGCTTGAGTGGACAGTGGGACAGCACACCTTCTCTTGTGATTTCAGAGTATTGCCGTTGGGTTCCTATGATGCTATCTTGGGCATGGACTGGTTGGATTCCTTCAGTCCCATGTTGGTTCATTGGCAACAAAAATGGCTGCTGTTACCAAGAAATGATGAGTGGTTGTTGCTCCAAGGCATGGGAACAGAGCTACCTGACAAGTTGTTGTTGCAGGTTGCCAAAGTGTCTGATGAAGTGCTCTTACCTGCTCCCTCGGCATTGCCTCCAAAAGTACAAGCTATTCTGGACAAGTTTCCTATGGTGTTGGATCCTCCAACAGAATTGCCTCCATCTAGAGCCTGTAACCATACTATTCCTTTGATTCCAGGCGCACAACCGTCATTTGTCCGGCCATATCATTACCCTCCAGCATTGAAGGACGAAATTGAGAAACAAGTGGCAGATATGCTTGCTCAGGGGCTCATCAGGCCGAGCGCTAGCCCATTCTCCTCTCCTGTGCTTCTTGTGAAGAAGAAGGATGGCTCATATCGATTTTGTGTGGATTTAAAACAGCTAAATGCCATCACGGCCAAGTCCAAGTTTCCAGTTCCAGTGTTTGACCAGCTTATCGATGAATTGGGTAATGCTTCTTGGTTTTCTACTCTTGATCTTCGTGCTGGTTTCCACCAGATCCTTCTTCAGCCCGGCGAAGAGCCGAAGACGGCCTTTCAGACTCACTTTGGGCAATATGAATTCAGAGTCATGGCATTCGGACTCACTGGTGCCCCAGGAACCTTCCAGGGCGCCATGAACTGCACCCTTGCTCCAGGACTTCGCAAGTTCGTGATAGTCTTCTTTGATGATATCTTAATTTACAGCCGGTCTTATGAGGAACACCTGCAGCATTTGGAGATGGTGTTTTCATGGCTGGCAGCTGATAAGTATCGGGTCAAATTGTCCAAATGCCGTTTTGCCAAACGTGAGATATCTTATTTGGGCCATATTCTCTGTGAATCGGGACTGAAGACAGACCCTGCTAAGATCGAGGCTATTCGGAGCTGGCCGACACCAGCTAATGTGAAGGCATTGTGGGGGTTCTTAGGCTTGGCAAGTTATTACCGCAAGTTTATCAAGCATTTCGGGTTAATTGCTAAACCATTGACAGATATTCTTCGCAAAGATGTGCTGTTTGTTTGGACGCCTATTCATGACTCTGCCTTCAACGCCCTGAAGCAGGCTCTGTGCTCGGCCCCCGTTCTCGGTATTCCTGACTTCGCTGAGCCTTTTCATCTGGAAACTGATGCATCTGGATCAGGAATTGGGGCGGTGCTGATGCAACGAGGACACCCTTTGGCATTCATCAGCAAATCACTTGCTCCGCGCAATCAGGACCTGTCCACGTATGAGAAGGAGTACTTGGCGATCCTTATGGCAGTTGATCAATGGCGGCACTATCTCTTGCAGAGTGAATTTGTGATCCATACTGATCATCATAGCTTGATTCACTTGAATGAGCAACGTTTGCACACTCCATATCAACAGAAGGTGTTCACTAAACTTCTTGGCCTTCGGTACAAGGTAGTTTACCGCAAGGGTGAGGATAATTTGGCCGCTGATGCCTTGTCTCAGCGTGCACACGATCAGGAGCTGTTGGCTGTGTCTTCTCCTGCTCACCTGTGGCTGCAAGATATCCAACAGTGGTATCCTACAGATTCTGAAGCCTGTGACTTGCTACGGCGTCTGACAGTTGGTGACCCTTCTTGTGCTTCTTTCCAGCTTCGTAATGGTATTATTATGTACAAGGACAGGGTTTGGTTGGGTTCCAATATTGCTATGCAGCAGAAGGTTCTTGCAGCTCTTCATGATAGTCCTGTGGGGGGGCATTCTGGAGCTCCAGCCACATACCAGAAGCTTAAGCCATTGTTTTACTGGCCTGGCATGAAGAAGGCAGTGCTTCAGTATGTTCAGGCATGTGTCACCTGTGCTCAAGCTAAGCCTGACCGAGCTGGTTCTCCAGGTCTGTTGCAACCCCTGCCTGTACCTCGCTCTACCTGGGAAGTGGTGTCACTGGATTTTGTTGAAGGCCTACCTACTTCTGAAACTTACAATGTTATTCTGGTCGTGGTTGATAAGTTTTCGAAGTATGCACATTTTATCCCCATGAGACACCCCTACTCGGCTACTTCAGTAGCTCGGCTCTTCATGAAACATGTTTATTGTCTGCATGGTCTTCCAGTGGCTATCATCTCTGACCGTGACCGGGTGTTTACAAGCCGATTTTGGCAGCTGCTCTTTGATATGGCTGGAACTGAACTTCGTATGAGCACGTCTTACCATCCTCAGAGTGATGGCCAGACAGAACGTGCCAATCAGTGTATGGAGACATATCTGAGGTGCTTTACTCATGCCTGTCCCGGTCGCTGGTCCAAGTGGTTGTGCCTTGCAGAATTCTGGTATAACACTAGCTCACATTCAGCTCTGGGTCGTTCGCCGTTCGAGGTGCTGTATGGCTGCCCTCCACGCCACCTGGGTTTTGATTTGGATGCGGCTGCACCAGTTCCTGATCTGGCTGATTGGCTAGAAGAACGCCAGCTTATGCAAGATCTGGTGAGACAACACCTTCTTCGTGCCCAGACAAGAATGAAGCGCCAAGCTGACAAACGACGGATTGATCGGCACTTTTCAGTGGGCGACTCTGTCTTTGTTAAGCTGCAGCCTTATGTGCAATCTTCAGTGGCGCGGCGTGCTTCTCATAAGCTTTCATTCAAGTACTTCGGCCCTTACAAAGTTCTTCAGCGTATTGGTGCCGTGGCCTATCGTCTCGAGCTGCTTCCTTCTGCAGTGGTTCATCCGGTGTTCCACGTCTCGCAACTGAAGCTTTCCCCAGGATCTCATCCGGTGAGCTCGACCTTGCCTGCTGATTTGATTGACCTGCAGATTCCTGTTCGCATGTTGCAGCATCGCTGGACACCAGGTGATCGCCCTATGGAACAAATTCTGGTGGAATGGTCTCATATGCCCCCAGAGTTGGCCACTTGGGAGTCGGTGGACCATCTTCGTCAGCTCTACCCTCGCGCGCCGGCTTGGGGTCCAGCCGCGTCAAAAGGAGGGGGGAATGTCAGCACCACTAACCCCAGCCCATCAGCCGGCCCAGCGGCGACAACCCGGCTCAAGAGGATGGTCCGGCCCAACTCTAGAATCACTGGACCAGAATGGATGGTGTGATATATATATGTAATCCTGTGAGAGAGAGAGAGGGCATGAACTATTGTAACCGAACCATTACTTTTCAATTTACATCGCTACTCTATCTTCGTCTCCTACCTCTGCGCGCCGCGGCCGCAATTCCCCTTCTCCTCGCTGCGGCGAGCTTCCCCTGCTGCTCAATCGAACCCTAGTGAGATCGAATTGCTAACACGTCCTTGCCCGGTGAAGTCATCTTCGTCCTCGTCTCCTCTCCGCTCTCCCGGCCCGTCCCCGGCCTACGGGATTCTCGCCACCAGCGCTGACGGCGACACGCGACAATAAATAAATATAATCATTGTCTGACTCCGGTGAGAGCTAGCCAGGTGGATATGATGCAAAGTACTTCATTCAAATGGGCCAGTTTTAGCATCTTTTGTAATTCAATCAAACTCAATATTATATTGAGGCCTAATCTAGATAGCTATGAGTATGTACACTGATGGAAATTAGTCAGAGCTCAACACATGCATCATCAGACTTGAAGTACATGTCCCAACGTCCCATATATCGGCTGATGAGATGCTTTTTCATAGCACATGACATGATTGGGCAAATTACAGGTAACTGCCCGTACACTAAACGACAACTTCGAGTACGTACTCCTATATTGTATCTTCAGCTGCTGCATACTAACTTGTACTATATATAATTGTCTGCATGCAGGATCGATGCAAGTGAAACAATTTTGCTAATATAATGATGCTATTCCCGATCTATTGAGGCGTGCAAAGGGCCGGGGGCGCGGGGCAGGATTAAAATGGTCATCATCATAATCAAAGTGGCCACCTGGCATATAACAACTCCCAGATTCATTCGGGGGATGTGTGCCGTCCATGTGTGAGTGGCTTAACATAATCTTGGTTGATGCCTTCTCCTGTGCTCAAGGCAGAAACTCATTAGTATCCTATAGGCTTCATCCAGCAGCAGGTTCATGAATCATGATACAACGCTACGTTTGTGTCTGTAAATGATCGACGGGCGACAAGGATTATTCATCTACAAACATTATTTCCATTGGTAGTTAAAAGTAATACTACATCCATGCATGGTTAAATTAAGGAATGATAGATAGCATCGAAAAAATTGGATCGGCCCCCTCATCACTCCACGGGGCGACTCAGGCAGCGTCTTGTCACGCCGCCGCCAAACACCGCAGCCTGCGCTCCTCTGCTCTGACTCCGCCTGAGCCAGCCTTGGGAAGCCCAGCAGGAGGCGAGGATGGCGGCAGCAGGGCCGGGTTTCTTCTCCTCCTTTCTTCCTCCCACCCATGGAGCTCCACCAAGCCGGTCGGGCACCCTCATGGCGGTGATGCCCCGCCTACCCGACCTGGTCGTGAGGGCTGGCCATCTGGGCGGCTTCCCCTAGCTTGTCGGCAAGGCTCCTCCGATTCGAAGGCGCGGCGTCGACGCGTGTCCATTGCTATGGTCGGCCGGGTCCCCAGCGGGTCTGGTTGGCTCCAAACGTGGTGTCGGTGTGATAGTGGAGGCGGTGGCGCGGTGGCTGGCTTGGGGCACAAATCTCAATCCTGTGGCCCTTGGGCTGGGGGCTGGAGAGCCAGAGCCGTCGCGTGATTTGGCTTCAGTGACTTTACTTGTGCAACGGTGGCAGTCGGCCTAGGTGAGTACGATGACGGCTAGATCAAGACGGAGGCGGCAATCAATGGCGTAATAGTTTGGCAATTGGTGGGCAATAGTAGTACTACCAAATTTCGACGGCGGTGACGCCTGTGAGCGCCACTTTCCTTGCTGGAGGCGTCGTCTTGTCCTTCATGAGGATCTCTCCCTGTGAAAACCCATCTCCAATTCTCTGGTGGGGCGATAATGGCGTTTGCGGATGTCATTTTTCTGTTGGAGACGTCGCTCTTCGAAAATCCCTTGGGTTGTCGGCTTTGGTGCCGGCAATGAGATAGTGGCTCCCATGCATATACACCAGGTGCTTCGTGTTGTTGCTAGAATACAATATCGGTTTCTTCAACGGTGGTCGATGTCCAACAACTTTCAGTACCCTTACTAGGTCTCGACAGACGTGTTTTGGCGGCATTCTCTCGACGTTGGTGGTCATATTTTTGTGGAATTGACATCATTGAACAAGTCACTTGTCGCGTAAGTCGAGTTCCTTGTTGGGAATGTATTTTCCTTCTGTCAGTTTTTTCTTTTATTTTAGTTTTTTCTGTTGTAATAATTTGGCCTGATGCTTTCTTTAAAGTGGATGACTGAAGCCGGAAATACAATTTCTTTTATCTAACAAAAATGGTTAAATTAAGGAATGAAGAAATTAAGCTGCATTCCTTTAACATGTCATCATCAGTAGAACTTAAGATCAACAGTAACATGCATGGATCAAGTCAGACAGAGCTTTGTGTACAAAAATTGTGGCTTCAGAATTCAGAAACAACTTTTAATACGATCGTCCTAGCTTTGCCTTACACATGCGTTTCAACACCAAAGTATAGCTAAACATGATTATGTCCTCTATATATATGGGCGCACCTGATCTGAATCAACATCTGAACATTTTTGTTGTTGTTGTATCACTATTGGTTTCAAAATTCCGAGCGTTCTGGGCCTTGAAAAACTGTTTCTTTATGTAGTAGTGAAGGTAAAATCACACAGTTTTAGAACTGAGAATAGGATAAGAGATCCATGGAAGTGGGTCATATTAGTTGCGGTAAGGTCCACCACGGCACCACACCAACAGTCTAGCCGCAATTAAACCAGTGGCGACGAAACATTGTTGATTGTTGTACTATCTAGTAGGTACATTAATTAGCATATGTAAACTACAACATCATCGACTCTTCAGTGTGTATGTAGTATGTACTATGTGTTGATTGATACGGGTCGATCTCAGAACGAGGTGTCACAGCATACAATGTACGTAACTTTGGACGGCAGAAGATTCGACGGGCACCTTTTGTACACAGGTAGACCAGGTGTGTATAGCTCCAGGAAGAGACAAATAGTGCGTGCCTGTGTGCTCATACGCTCCGTAAGTCTCCGTCAGTCCATATCAATGGATCGAGTCCTGTCCCCTGCCAGCCCAGCGAGCGTGGATGAGGCCCGGCCCCAATTAAATGTATGAAGACCGGCCACCGGCCCGTGCCACTAACGCGTTACTCAACTCCGACCTCCGATCGATTGGCCGCCGCCGGCTCATGATTTCGCCGGTCCACCCGATCGATGCATGGACGATCAACCTTTCCGGCGGCATATATACGCACATGCATGCACATCCCTCAAATTTTCCTGGATGTTGATCGGAGATTCGGAGGCACATATGAGATGAGCTCGTACGTCGTCTCATTGCGGTTCATGATGCATCCCTCTCAGTAGCAGTACTACGTGGAGGATATGGATTATAGATTTGCGCAGTCGTGTGCCGCCGTGCGACGACGAAAAACTTCAACAAGTTGTACGTACGCGATGGAGCAAGCAGCTGGCAGATGGCATGGCATGCCCCCTTGCGAGCGACAGGACAGGGGGTGCTGGACGCCACACGGTGTCCAAGCTAACAGCTCTACTGTAGCAAGTTTGGCAGCCTTCGCTGATGGTGCATGCATGCTTTGATTTGCATTTTGCCCGGTCCCCGGCCGGCGGCCGCGTCGTCGTCGTCTGCAGGCTCAGGCTCTCACGCGTGAGCGATCGAGCTGAAAGGTCCGGCATCTCGGCTCCACTGAACACTGATAACATGCATGCATCAAGTTATAGGGTGTTTATCGGTCGTGTACGGTACGGCAGATAAAATCAAACCATGCAACGATAGTACGTGAATGCATGGAGCCCCAGTTCATTTAACTGCGGCGGACAAATCGGCTCTCGTCGACCAGCAGTGTATACCATACCATCCCTTCCAGCCACTTGTTCATAACATATATGGTGGGCCCACATGTGCAAACAGATATACAATGGACCATATATATACGGATATACCTGGACCAGTGTAGTATTATGTTTACTGTATGCAGTATGCACGAAGTTGAGACAGGTTCTGTGCACAGATTAATAGCCTTTTTGGAAAGCCTATCGATATGGCTACCCCGGCCGGTGAGGTAACAAACTAATTAACCTTGACGCCTGCTTGACATCCTCCAATTCCATGCACGTTCGAGATGGAGATGATTCCTGTCATTTTTTACTTGGACGACTGTGGCTACTCTAGAGGCAAATATCCAGCACCACCGTCGTCGTCACGCCATTGAAAATTGATCTCTCTGTGATGTGAGGCGCATGATGGGACAACAAGCGACGATAAACAAACGCGAAAAAGTATCCTCAGCTGGTCAGAAATGAAGACGCGTTGATATGATGATGTGTATAGTATAACAAAGTGTGCTTACCTTTTCCGCTGTGACGAAAAAGCAGTGCAATTTTTTTTATTTTTTGAGCATCACGAAAAGCAGTGCAATTGTGCAAATAAGGCGGGAGTATATACTGTGTCCTCTGCGTACGTGCGAGTTAGTAGTTACTCCAGATTCCACCCACCCATGATGGACCCAAAAGCCCGATCGATGATACTCTGTCATTGTCATCACGCGCGAGCGCGACAGATGCCATATGGATTAGATTAGATCCAATGCGGGGAGATGTGCAAAGTTAATATATATAATTTCTTTCACATACATGTGGTCTGCTGTGTGTCGTCGAGCACTTGGATCTTATCGTATTTATCGTACGAACTCCCCCCCGAGCTAGCGATCGATCTTCTGCTTCTCAATACAACAGATTGTGGCGCGTACCGACCCGATCGATCTTCTGCTTCTCATCGCAACAGAATGTGGCGCATACGACGACGTAGCAGTAGCAGTTCGCCGGTAATAGTAGTATTGGTTAAACCCCTCCCTAGAGCTCATGTTTTTACGTCCACAATTGTACAGCGGCTGATTTATATGTTACACAGAACTTCATGTGTCATCATTCAAGGATTTTTCATTCCCAAACATTATTTTGACAGGTAATAAAACATAATATATATATTCATCAGGCATGGTCACATTGAGGAAGGAACAAATTAAATTAAGCTCCATTCATTTTATTTGCGATGCATCAGTTTAACTATATTCCTTTTATTTGCGTTGGATGCGAAAAGGTTTGGTGAGTACTCAATTCGTGTCAGCTGGTAAACAACCGCTAGCTATTGATTCCGACACAAGACAGCTACTGCAAGATTTTATATCTAACGTGGATCAGGCAAAGCTTTTTAGTACAAGGGTGTGGCATCAGAGAATTCAGAGATAACTTTTAATACGACTGTCCTCTGCCTTGCATGTGTTTCCACTGAAGTAAACATGATACTGTCCTCTATTGGCTCACCTTCTGAATGAACATCTGAGTTTGTCGCACGCAACACGTACGATGGAGCTAATCATAATGAAGATGAAATTCCCAAGTGTAAATCCTAGGAAAAAAGGAGGCAAATTGCGGCTGGTTAGTCATGATTTCGCTGAATTTTCATATATACGACCTGCTCGGCCACTAACTAGGGCCCAGTACTTTCAGTAGGTGTGAATGCATGCAGAGTGGAAATAAAAGAGTAGCTCCAACGTCGTACCACACTGAAAACACTAGCTAGCTGGCATATAATTCTAGAACCAAAGAAAAGCAACAAAAGAGTGGTGCGTGTAGCGTGTACCTACCAACCAAAGCATATAGTATCTCAGCATCAAGACGCGGGAAAGGGATATGTATTTTGGAATTAGTTAGATGAGGTGCTCTCTGGTCTCTGCTAGCTTTATTTATTCCCAATAAATAAATATGAACTTAGATTAGACAACAACGTCCTACACTTTGATAGTAGGTTTTTTAGCAGAGAATATACAAAATTTAACTTTAGAAGAAGTGCCCTAATGGGCATACTAGCTATGACATCATATGCTCCATCCATTGCAGACTTTTGGTCTATTGTCTCGAGGTGTGAAAGAAGGTTGGTTAGTGCTTCTTCCTTTCCAAGTCTTTTTTGCTTTTTTGAGACCTTCGTTTCCAAGTCAGGATGGTCGGTTAGAGCTCACTAATGCAGTATTCACAGCCCTTCCTACTTTTATCATAACTATGTTCCGCTTACAAAAAAAAAACAACATCAAGCAAACTGACAAATTTAGAAAACATTGTATATGGAGAGGACCTGGATGTCAATCACCGCAAACTGCCAAAGGTAGCATGGTCGATCTATAATTTGTATCCCAAAGCAGGATGAGGGACCGGGGGTTTCGAACTTCCGCATACATGAATCTCCTTTTTACTCAAACAATTACCTAAGTTCTGCAACCAACTCAATGTTCCATGGGTGCAACTTATTTGGGACAAGTATAATTCTGATAGATGGCATCCTCGGCTCACCAAGAGTTTCAGGGGCTCCTTCTTGTGGAAAGAGCTTGTAGATTTCTATAAAGGAATTGCCACGACTAATATTCATAATGGAAGTATTTATATATTGATTTATTTAGCTTATGTGTAACCTTTAACATCTTTTGTCCCTTGATATGTAATATGGAACCTTTTTTTTTGCAATAAAGCACAGTAGGGGGTAAAATCCCTCATGTCTCTTTAAAAAAATATATACTATGGCTTGTTCTCTCCGACATAATACTATTGAAACAACCTAAATCAGCCGTGAAAACCGATCCCTCGATCGTGCATGTCGGCTTATTTTAGTTAATTATTCAGAACCTCTGAGGCATGGCAAAAACTAGAGATTTGAGATCTGTAGAGGCTAGAGCAAGCAAGCTCCTGTTAGGTGGTGCTGTAGGATATATCCTTTCGGATACTTTTTTTTTCGAAAGGCCGGCAAAAGCTTTGCGGGGATTTCTATTAGACGAAGAAAAAAAAGGCAAGTGTCAGCCCAGTTTTTTGACTGGAAACCGGGCCAGAAAAACCATACAAGTTAGAGGGTACCCAACTCCTAGGCACACATAGGTACCAAATTACAACTCGACTTGGTCAATAGACCCAACTACACTATGAACTACTCAACTACGACAACACGGCCAAAGAATCCCGTCCACTCCAAGCGACGACACTTGGTCTCCAATCTCCCAGCTTTGACTAAACAACGGCAGAAACAGAGGAGCTTCCCAAGCCGCACCAAACACACCCAACAAACGAACTCCACCCCGGATTCCGGATTCCCAAGACAACTGACAACTGCCACTCAAGCGCGTCGGATTGGGACATCAACCGCAGAAACCACTCTGAAACTACTCCTTGGGTCACCGAGGTATCGAGCTTACACCGCCGTCGGGGGTGAGATGGAACGACCGAGCCACCCCGCAGCCTCACCATCATCTCACCGTAGCCAAAATTTCAGTTGTCCAAGAGCACAAAACTAGGAGCTTCTGAGAAAGCAATAAAAACCATGGCCTTCACCTCGTCTGATCGGATTGGGGCATCGACACGAAGATCATCAGGCACACACCGGCCATCTCCTCCCCCTGTCGGATTGGGACATCGACAGGGCCTTACTCGATCAGATTGGGACTTCGACCGAGCCTCTCCACCAACCCCTGCCACCACCACCACTGCCCAAAGCCGGCCTCCATGACCTCTGCCGTCCACCGGCCACCACCCCAACAGACCGGAGCCCCATCCACGCCACCATGGCGCCTCCGGTGCTCCTGCTTGGCCACCAGCAATCACACCACCACGGCGTCACTTCCGCTTCCAAGCAATCCGCAACCAACCCCACCACCACGGTGTCGCCGGTTTCCTACAGCTCCCGGCCAGCGAAGGAGAGCATCCCCTAACGACGCCTCCTGGGAGGGGAACGACGCCCAAGGGCGCCGCCGCCGTCTTGCCGGCAACCGGCGTGGCTTTCACCGAAATGCTCCCACTCCATCAGCAGAGAGTCGCAGGGGGGGGGATGCGGGGGATGCGGGCAGAGCTGGACGGCACGGGTGAGCAGGGCCCAGAACCGACCCCAGGGGCCAGCTCCAGGCCACCCCACATCGCCCTCAGGACCTGCCGCCACCGCTAGGGGCGCCGGCCGCGACCCCGCCGCCCAGCCGCAGCGCCCCCGACCTCCACCTCACTGAACCGCAGCAGAGCTGCCAGTGAAGTGGTCGCCCACGACTTCGTCACCCACCAACTCCCCACCGGCCGCCACACACCGTTGTCGGTCGCCGACCGCCGCCACCACCGCGTCCACCCCCGGGCCGCCCCGATCCGGTCAGTTGGGGGCCGGATCCGTCCACCTAGGCACCGGATCCAGGCACCCGAGCTCCGGACCGGCGAGCCCGGCCGACGCCGGTCGCGCACCACCATGGCTGCCGGGCGCCTCCCCGCACAGAGAGGCTCAGAAACCTGGGGAGAAGAAGAACCCCGCCGCCACCATCCTAGGGGACCGCACGGGCTTCCCGGCGGTCTCCTCCGGCAGCGGCGAGGTGGGAGGGACAGGGAAGGGGAGCGGAGCTGGCAGCGCGCTAGGGTTCGGCCGCCCATGTCGCCCTGTGCGGGAGCGACGCGGGCCTATTTGACATACATTTATATATTCTTATCCTTTCGGATACTATACTACTATATAGCAACAAGTAGGATGAAGTACTAGTATATCCTTCCAATGTTGATATACTAGGTACTAGCTACCTCATCCATTATTCCAATGATTCCAAACTAAATTCATCAAACTATCTCTCAGTGGTCAGTGGAAGACCAAGAAGTATATAGGGTGCACAACGCATCTTGGTCCCGGCCATGCGCGCGATGGGATGCACTAACATCTATCAACTAGCCATAGCTATCTTAATTCGGGGTCCCCATCTTGATATTGAGGTCAACGAACATCTCCTGTCACCAACGAAAAATCCGACAATTAGCTAACTACTAGTAGGGTGATGAGTGATGAGCGTTGCTCCATCACGAGGTTCTCGACCCAAAACGAAAACGCGAAGCCTCCGAGGAAGCTGCTGCTGTCTCTAGCAATAAGGTACGGCTAGCTAGGGACCCCCTTGGCCCCTTTCTTGGACGTTCGGCACCCGGCAGCATGAAGACGTGTTACGGGGGCGGCCCGATCCGAATCCGACATGGCCATTGGCCAATCCAAAACCCAAACAATGCTGCGGCACTTGCACTTGCAACACAATACGCATCCCCCTCCCCAAGACGAAACACGCACGCGCTTGGCTCCCCTTGTTTTTGTTTCCGTGTCGTTGTCGTCACCGTTATAAAAGAGGGGCAGCTCGCCCCCGCCGTTCGCCTCATCACTCCCTCACAACCCAGTTCACCCACCTCCCCCACTTGCCTCCTCTTCTCGTCTCCCAGCAGCGACACAGTCCTGTCCTGTGGCTGCGGTGCCTCCAGTTTCGCAGCACCATTGCCATCGCCAAAGATCGATCACCAGTTCACCACCCGGCTGCCCGGCCTCCTGCCCTGCCATCCAAACCTGCTCTAGTCGTGCCTGCGCGGTTGGTCGAGCGATCCATGGCCAGCGGCGTCGTCGACGGCAATGGAGGCAGCAGCGGGCTGGTGGTGATGGAGCTGGGCCACGTCAAGGAGCTGGCGAGGCAGCTGGAGGTGCATCTCGGCGGCTCCTCGCCCGACCGCTGCAAGCACCTCCTCTCGCAGATCTCCTCCATCACGGAGCGCTCCATCAGCCTGCTCGTCACCACGCCCTCCAGCCTCGGCGGCGTCCGGAAGCGCTCCGCCGTGGCCAGCCCGCTTAGCGACGACGCCTCCGACGCGCCCTTGGTCAAGGCTACCAAGAAGAGGTATCCATTCCATCGAAGGAACCAATTATTAAGAAACAAAAACCCACCCTTTGGTCTGTGTTTGCTGAGTTTTTCGAGTGGTTTTGTGTGAGCTTTGCAGGAAGACGACGGACAAGAAGAGGCATGAGGTGAGGGTGAGCTCGGCCGGCGACCACCCGGCCGACGACGGCCACAGCTGGAGGAAGTACGGCCAGAAGGAGATCCTTGGAGCCAAGCACCCAAGGTTGGTTGGTAGCCCCTTGTCTTGATACATCCATGTCCTATCAAAAGATTTTTTTTTTCTTTTTCTCGTTTTCTTTTACAGATTCTATTGCCCCAATCTCGCTCAACTGCAGTTCTCCGTGTTGTTTTCGCAAGTGGCATCGAAATCATTTCCTTGTGCTTTCTTATCTGCTTTCGATGGCGGGGCTTCACTCTTCTTGTTTGCAAGTGTTTGGCTGGCCTCCACTTAATTCTTTGTCTGATGTTCGGGGGAACAGTGATTCATACAGCAATTTCCAAATCGTATTGGTGATGCTAATTTGTGCAAATCTTGTTCTGGGTGAACAAGAAAAATCTCTTTTTTCACCCAACAAACAAGATTCTGGGCCTGAGCCTGACGTGTGTGATCCGTGCAAAATTTTCAGGGGCTACTACCGCTGCACGCACCGGCACTCTCAGGGATGCACGGCGACGAAGCAAGTGCAGCGCACCGACGAGGACCCGGCCTTCTTTGACGTCGTCTACCTCGGCGAACACACCTGCGTTCAGAGGGCTGTGGCGGCGGCGGCAGCGGCGGGTCAGGCTGCTGCAGACGCGGACAACCCGGGCGCCAGCAGCCTCCTGCAGAGCCTGAGCTCCAGCCTGACGGTGAAGACCGAGCAGGGGCCGCCGCCCGTGGAGCAAGAGCAGCAGCTGCAGGACTGGGAGTGGGACGACGCGCCCGCGCTCTTCTGCTTGTTCTCCACGCCGGCGACGGCGAGCGGGTGCCTGCTGCCAGCGGAGCGCAGCCCCTTCTCGGCGCCGTCCACGTCCGAGAACTGGGGCGTGTCCCCGGCGACCTCGGACTCCAACCATGCCGTCTCTTTCCCGCCGTTCGAGGTCGCCGGCGGCGACGACGTGCAGTTCCAGTTCGGGTTCGGGTTCGAGGAAGTCGTGTCAACGATCGACGACAAAGCCGACGGCGACTGGTTCGCCGACGACATCGACGTCTCATGCTTCTTAGCGTGATCTGAGAGTGTGTAATGCAACTGATAAACGCTAGGGAATGGGAATCTGAGGCAGCCAGCTGTGCGATGTGGCCATGGCCTCCCCTCGGTTGCTCTGCCGTTTGTCCAGGGGCTGGGCAGAGACGGGAAGAACGCAGCATGTTCTCTCTGCTGTCTCGTTCAGTGGATGTGCCTGTCATGAACCTTAGGATATCAGAATAGTGAATGCCCCTTTCTCTCTATTTTTTTTCCGGTCTGAGGGTTGCAAAGTAAATAATTTTCGTAATTGTGCTGTCAACTTTTAGGCTAAACATGTTAGTTTCTTCCAACATATTAATAGTGCTGCTTAAATTTGCGTCATATTCAATCTGATTAAACCCAATGAATACTTTTTTAGAATACACAAGTGCATTGTGTATCATTGTATTAAGAAGCTAAAAGCTTTAAATAAAATACAAGAAAGTGAACTCGATGGGCTCCATTTTGGTTATGACAACCCTAGGATCCCTGGGATCAACCTAAGCTACGCTCACAACCTATGGCGTCATGGCTGAAGGCCAACAAGTTGCTCCAACGGACATCGCCTTGCAAGCAGGGCCTCTACATCCTCAACCGGTAATCAAAGCCTTTGGATCCAAACAGACATGTTATCCCCCTAGTCATGTACTAGTTGGTAGGCTTGCTAGTCGATTAGGCCACGTATTGGTTAGGGGAAAAACAAATGTGAACGAACAAAGTGAGTAATTTTCACTGATTAGTTTGTGGACTCGAAATTTATTTATGAATAAATAAACTTGTGTCTCTATGTAGGATCAACGTAAAAATCCATGGGGTCGCTAACACATCTTTTACACATGTAACAAAATCAGCTCATATATATAGCCCTTTCAAAATTCAAGTATACCGAATAACGAGATTCCAGTGTGGCTATGTGGCAATCGCACGTCGTATATACTACTAAAATTCAGTGCACGAAATTCATAGGCGGCGGCCGGGAAGACCAAGAAAATTCACTGCACCTCGCAGGCTGTCACACTACCATCCTGCTTCCAGATCGATCTCGTGAGATGGGGCCTGCGTGGCGTCATGCTTCGGGACCATGCAAACGCCATGCTTGCGCAAACATACTGAGTGGGAACACAACGTGGAGGACGGGCCACCAAGAACGGACAAGCGAAGGAATTTCTAGCTGCCGCCAAATAAAACAAAACAGAGATGGAATTTCTTCCTTATAAAAAAGAGAGTCCGTCGTCAACGGTATAACGACGTCGTCTCTATCCTGATTGTATGTTCTCTTCGTTTGTTCAATATAATGGGGAACTTAGATTCTACACAAAGTTTTTGCTCAATTACACCCAGCACTTTTTTTTTTCTTATATTTAGCCAATAGCCTTTAGAGGTGATTTCACAATAGCTCATCGATATGCACACCGCAGCATGGCAGCCAAGAGCCAACACTGCGACGATACATTGGATTTTAGGGGCGGCTGACCTGGACATCGGAAATTATAAAAAAAATTGAAAATTTAGGATGCATTTTACTGGGAGTGCCGCCATTGGAAGTCTGTCGAGTAAAGCCAATTTACCGCCACTATCCAAATGTTCTCTTTCCTTTACCACTACAGGAAACTGGAATTGCCTTGGTGGCCAAGAATTTTCTTGGGGGCCAAAATCAAACCGCCGAGGAAAGGGTCGTTTGGTTGGAGGTCTGGTTCGTTGTGAAATGCTAAAAGCGTCCGTAATCTATACACGTACGATTGTTCCAGGTAGCTACTGCACAAAGGCCGATGCATTTGGAATCAAGTTACTCCAAAGTACGGACAACTTGGTGATGGGATTAGGATAATAAGGTCACATCATGTTTGTGCTTGTACGGGAGCTACACGTACTAAAATATGTACTATATATACTACCGCATGAACGAAGTAGTATACGTATTTGCAACTGTTAATTTATTTATATACTAAACTGAACTAGATAGTGTACTAGTATATATGCTTCTTGCTGCAGGAAGCCTAGGTACGGTAAAATGAGTGTTCGTAGTCACATCATATATATTTGCATATATCGAGTCAACATAAAGCACAATTGTGTGTACTAATCTACTTCTGTCTAGCCAATAATAGCCAATAAAGTACTCCTTCACTGGTAAAGGAAGACGCGTAATTCAGCGAGTGCACCTTTCAGAGTTGGAAAAATATACAATCCGATTGTCGTTTTCTCTGTATCTTCAGCGACCGAATCAGAATTCCAAGTCTCAATCAGAGACATCACTCCGGCTAAACTTGATATGATGATTTAGGATGCACCTAACCATAAGATACGTCTCTCACTTTCTCCGGTCCATCATGCCCACTACGTATACAAATTAAATAAGCAGGAAAATTGGACAACCAAAGCGTGCGTGGCCACAAAATTAAGTTACAAACGGTCACATGCAGATGCAGAGCACACTGGTTGACCGGCCATGTCCGTGTTGCTACCTGCCGTATTACGCGGCCGGCTCTTCGTTCAGGTTCCCTGGAAAAATAAGCGCCCGTAACTGCTGCAACTACGAGTGTAGTAGCTAGTGTATGGCTTTCAAGTTGCTCATATATATATATCGGGCCACAAGCCACACATGCCCACATGGTACACCGTATGATATTCAGGATGGACCAGACGACCTCGTTGCTTCGCTTCAATTGAGCAACACATCCATGTGTTGAATGAGCTGGATTCAGATAAAATTTGTGCTGGGGGATCAAGTGGTACTAGCAGTAGTGTATGTACAACAAGTAGGTGGTTTGGGCTTCGGTTTCTGGATCAAGATTACATAACAAAGATGTGCATTCACCTCCCTCGTTCCTAGGGGAAAATGTTACAATTTTAAGTCAAACTATGCATCCATGTTGCTGGGGGTTTTAGTTTGTCGGCATCTGCATGACAATTTGCAGCACCCCTGTAACGGCTGGTATCCCTCACGAGATCTCTAGCCTTGATGGGGGGTCATACCATGTGTTGTGCTTGTACGGGAACTAGTAAAAATATATACAAGTATACTACTATATTGTTATGTTGTTGTGTAACTGTTAATCATACTAAACTAGTAAATAAAATAGAAGAATATTAATGGAGTGTTGGTTTGGTTCAGGTTCACTGTAAAAATAAGCGTCCGTAACAGCTGCAACCACGAGTATAGTAGCTAGTGCATGGCTTTCAAGCTGCTCATATATATATATCGGGCCACATGGTACCGTACGTATGATATTCAGGATGGACCAGACGACCTCGTCTCTTCGCTTCAATTGAGCAACACATCCATGTGTTGAATTAGCTGGATTCAGATAAAATTTGTGCTGGGATGAAGTGGTACCAACAAGTAGGTAGTGCGGCCTTCAATTCGGTTTGTGGACCAAGATATAACAAAGATGTGCATTCACCTCCCTCGTTCCTAGGGGGAAAATACGATTCTAAGTCAAACTATCTGCATCCATGTTGCAGGGTTTTAGTTTATCTGCATCGATCTGCATACCAATTTGCGGCACCGGCCTGGTATCCCTCACGAGATCTGTAGCCTTGATGGGATTAGGATACCAGGTTGTGCTTGTACGGGAACTAGTAAAATATGTACAAGCTAAGTATACTGCTATAGAAGTACTATGAACGAATTATTGTTATGTTGTTGTGTAACTGTTAATCATACTAAACTAGTAAATAAAAATAGAAGCCTACTCGTAGGTGAATATTAATGGAGTGTTCGTAGTCACATCATATTTTGCATATCGATGTACTGTACTAGCATAGTAGAAGAACAAGTGTCTGTACTACTGTACCGTGTAGCCAATAAAAGTACTCCTTCAGGAAGGGAGGCGACTGATTTAGACTGCGCCTTAGCTTTCAGAGTTGGAAAAAATGTTTAATCTCCTTATCATTTTCTTCGCATTTCCATTTTCCAGCGATCGAATGAAAACTCCAAGTCTCGATGTCAAGACATCACTCCGGCTAAAGTTTAATATATAACTATAAGCAAATTCTCCACGGTTGCTGCGGAAATTACAAATTATTGGATTCCATGGTATGTGAATAAATTAATCTTGCCAATATAATATTACAGTTGTATGTGCTAGTAAACTTTAATTATATATATTAGTAATTATATATGTTAGTGTATTGTCTAATTGATCAACTTAAATTCAATTTTGCTTAGTGGATGTGATAGTGGATTGTCTTGTTAGATAGCTTGCATGTTGAGAGAATTAGCTAATGGGGTTTGTCTATATAGGAGATATAGATTTGGCACAAAATTGGACAACCAAAGCGTGTGGCCCCAAAATTACAAACGGTTACATGCGCATAGCAGCGTGGGATCGGATGATCAATTATTTGTAACAAGACGCGTTGAAGTAATATATTCAACGCTTGTGATGAAAAGAACAGTAGAAATACTAATATTCGTTCCTTTTGTTTCTTTGGACTTCGGCTACGTACTCAACCAATCCATCACACGCTGTCCTTGTCACCATGGTGGGGACCTAGCAAGCTAGGGGCACAGAAATAACAAGTTGATCGAACTCAAATTTGTTTAAGCTATAGTATACGTTAACACCTCTGTTGGTTGAAATGGTTTGCTGCACATGCATGATGTTACATTTATGTTCAGCACATGTCTGTTGTCATCTTATTGTAAGTAGTGTCACCTTAATTTATCGGCCGGTTTACTAGTTCCCCTGCTGATGATTTCCTGCTTCTCAGAAGATAGATGTGTGTATTTTTTTTTTTTGAAGTGACAGATGTGTGTATTATTGATGTTTATTTACTGCTAGACATTAATAATCAATGTATGTATTGGAATGGAATGCTGACTATGGATCCTACTTTTTTTGTGCAACAGCTTAATTAAGCCTTTTTAGATTTGTTCCTGTACTCCTTTCACCTTTGTGTGATGTGAACAGATTTGAAACGCACAATATACGCTTACTTCCAGTGCCAAAACTTGGTGGATCGTCGAAGATCCGCTGCTGATAAGGACAACTAATAGCAGCTAGATACGTATATGTCTTTCAATCCAATCCAACTTAAACAATCATGAACCTAATCACATCATATCTTAGTTTGCATCATCATGCCAACCGCAAATAAGCACAAAATCGTAACATATAACCACAAAGCTTGGCCAACAGGCCAAGAAAGCTGTAAATTAAATGACATGGCCACAAAAGATAGGTACGCTCTCAGGAAGCATCTCTCTGTCTCTCTCTTGAGCCGTCAACTCGTCATCTCGGCTCTCTCTTGAGCCGTCAACTCGTCATCTCGGCTCTTCGCTATCTCCATCCGCTCAAGTCATCACACCTGCTCTGCACTCTCCTCGACGCCTGGTGGTCTGTGGTCCCAGTGTGCTTAGATTTTTCCACGTTGCTTCGCCAATGGGGAGCAAGAGATCTCTCTGAACTCTGATGGCAAGTGCAATATAGTAACAACAAAGTCATGCATGCTATTAGATTGCTCATTCGCAAAAAAAAATGCTATTATAGATTGCTCGATCTCTGGCAACCTTTTTGTGTGGCATAGTAAAGCATTTTAGGCTTCTGGACATTAATTATAGACTAGTCCAAATTCTTAGCTCATTAATAATGTCCAAATGATGGTTATTAATGCCCTTATATAATCGACCTCTGAACACTCTTTCTGGGCTCAACTTATCTCTACCTATCGAATCCCGGGTCCAAGCTCGGGCACCCGATAGTGCCACGTCACCCGTTAGCCTAATAACCGTTCGATCCGGCGAGGAAACAATGTTGTTCGTCCGATGCTGGAGCGGGTCGGGTCTGTGCCCGCTTCGAAGTTTCTCGGGGTAGGCTCCCTCGTGCGGAGAGTGGGCAGTAGCGCCGTGCCACGGCCCCACAGCCATCCTCCGTGCTCGGCGCTCCTCGGTCGCCTCCCCCGCCGGCTGCGGCGCGACGCCTACCTATGTCCTCAAGTGGCGGCGCGATGCGCCGTCGTTGCCCCCCCTCCGTGGAAACCCAGCGCCGATGCCTGCTCCTGCCCGGCGAGCGCTCCCACAGCGTCACCGTCGCCGGGCCGCCCGCCCGCCATCCTTAGCCGGACGCGCCGCCCGGCTCCCGCACGGACGGCCTCCGGCGCTCCTGCGGCCAGGTAGGGTGCGCGCCACCACCGTCGCTAGGCGCGCCGCCCAGCTTGTGCTCTTCGACGGCCGTGCGGCACCGGCCCGCCTCTGCCCGTCTCGGCCGCGCCGGTGTGACCCCGCGGCCAGCACCTTCGCCTCGTTCCCTCTGCGGCGGCACCGCGGCACGCGCTTTTGCTGCCTCCCCCCTTCGTCGACTCTTCCTCTCCCCTGCTCTGCTGGCCTATCTACTCGGCGGCCCATGCTCCAATAGTTACTGAAATCTACTTCTTAGTTTGCATCCCTTTAGCCACCGTGAGATCAAGAGAGAGAGAGAAGAGAAAGAGAGTTTGCATTCCTTAGAAAGTGGGCATATGAAATCATTAATTCCTTAGAAAGCTTATCATTTGCACCCAACTAAGAAAGATAATGGCTGTCATTTTTCGAGATAGCAACTACAGACTCCTGATAACTTTCGGGAGCAACGCTGGAAAAGCTGAGTTACAACAACATCAAGTAAGCATCCTCAATGTGAGGGTTTGTAGATTAAGAACATCCTGTGATTTTCAGTTGAACAGTTTTTTGTGCTTTGCTAGCATTTGCGCTATGGCGTTGTGGTTTACCTGCATCTGACATTGGCAATTGTAGATGGATCAAAGATGATGCACTTGATTTTCCATTTACAGACTACTACTTCGATCCTATAACAGTTGGCTATGGATTGCGCAGTGTGGTTCATAAATCGAGCGTGCATCTTTTTGCCTCTGTTCATTCCATTTTCTTCACTGAATATTTCAATTTTACCATGTCATTAATGCATTTTTTTTACAGAATACCAAAGGCAAGTATGGAAGAAAAAATCAAGTAGCTTCTAATGCAGGTTGATTCACACTTGAATAACATGTGAATACATCTTGAGAAGCCATCTGTTTTTCAGAAATAGATTACCTCCAACATGCGAAGCTAACAACACGGTTGATGGAGAGACACTTCTTAAAGTTCTTTATGATAAACTGCAGGCGGGAGATGATGCTCTTATCTGGCAGTTCATGGTTGATGCTAATGCCCTGGTGGAAACCTCTAAAAACTTGTTTGGATAAACTCAATCCCTCCCAATCCGTACGTATTAATGAACTATTTTGCACCTTATGGATTGAAGAGCGTTGCTATGTTTGCAAACAAGTATAGGATGACATCTGAGATGTTGGCCAGTCAGGTAAGGACATGAATGATCAGACTGCTTGCGAACACATGGCTTTTCCATAGCCATTGTGTAGCGCTTTTGTGATGAGCGATTGTCAACATGCCAACACGTTGACGTGTGTGTGAGTCTTACTAACCGTGGCACGCGGCTTCGTGTCAAACAACGGTGTCTCTTGGCTTGTGTTGTACAGGTGTCGAGCTCGGAGGCGGTGGTCGACGGTGCGGTATATATATGTGAAGGGACATCGGCTGTGGCGGGGGATGCGTACGGGCTACGCTCACCTCAAAACCATCGGTGGCGGGATTTGTGTTGTCCGTGCGGACGGACGGCACGTGGCGGCATCGGGGAGATCGCGTAGGCGAGGTTGAGAAGCGCGGTGGGACATTTGGGGCCTGGACATGATCATTGCTCATAAGATTGCTGCCCTAAGAATAGTGCTCTTGTAGATTTTGCTGAATTTTGAATATTTTGATAATTATCTTCGATGTGGTGTTCGCAGTTTGTTTTCAGCTGATTTTATGTTTTTAGTGCTATAGCATTTTCAATTATTACTTTGTTCATGGCCATTTTCAGTTTAAAACAATTTAAAGGAGATGAACTTAACTATGGAAGATCATTTCTTTGTTATTGTTTATTTGATCTCTCTAGAATTCACTAGCAAGCAATTTCATCTTATGCAAAATTGTCATGCTAGCCGTGAGTCTTCGAGTTCTTGTTTGATCATGAGCTTTGAACTTTTATACGGAATTGAAAAAGCTTTTTGGAGATGTCTCAATCAAGCAATAGTTTTTGGATTATTTAATTCTTCCTCAAGCTAATCATTGTTTAATCCCTATTGCTTGAGTTGCTCTCTCGATCTCTTTGTGTGCTAGCGCCACCGTGGACACTAGCGAGCATTTTTGTTTGGTCGAAAGCTAGTAGATTTAGCGCATTTAATGTTTCACGATGAGTTTGCTGCAGTTCAGTATGGTGTACAAATTTCCAAGTCCCACGAAGATGCGCCTTGGCTTCGGTTTTTCCGCGAACATAAACACATTGGAAACATCCACCCACTAGCTCAAAACTAGACTCTGCGATGCTTCACCCCTCCTCTGAATTGGTATCGGAGCCGGTTAAGGATAACAAATCCAGGCTTTCGGCTTTTGTTGTTGATTTTCACGTTGTTCTTACTAACACTAACGGTGCTTTGAGAGATGGCACCATAGTCTTTGTCCTTAGGTTTGAATGATGGACTTGCGTGGAGGATGACATCATGCGAGATTTGAAAAGGAACGCTGTGAATGCTTTGTTGGACCTCCTAGATGATGATGAGCTTTCGGTGGAGGATCTTGTGCGCAAACTTGGCAAGGCCAAGAAAGGTACACTTGTCGCAGTGTTTTGTGCTTATCCCACCGTTTTGATATGTCTTGAGCATTGTGCTAAAAATGATGAGCTTTGTGTTACTTTGCGTAGAAAGATTGAGAAGTTGAAATGCTCAATTGCTAGGTTGAAATGTGGTCTTTCTCATTGGAAGTCTTATGCTTTAATTCCTTGCACTTCTTGTGATAACATGCTTAGAAAGAATGATGATTTGAGCTTCTCTTGCATGTTTAAAATCTGAAAATAAGAAGTTGAAAATCAATGCCTCTATGCCATGTCTTTCATGTCTTGACTTGTATGAGGATCTTGATAAGGCTAGAGAAGAAAATGCTTTGCTTAAGTCAAATGCTTCTTTGCCATGTGTTTCTTGTGAGTCTTTACTTGCTGAAATTAATGAACTAAAATTGACTCACACCACATGTGAAAATGAAGTTTTGGCTTTTGAAGCAAATGCGCGATGATACCGCCAAGTTGGTTGAGCACAATGAGATGAGTGCCAACCTTGAGAAAGATTGAACTCTTGACATATGCCGAGTGCATTGAGAAGGAGATGCAAAACTTAAAAAATGCTCCTTGTGGTACTTGTGATCGCCTCAAGTTTGAAAATGAGGTTTTGGCTAAAAGATGCAAGAGTCTTTGTGCTAAGTCTTTAGATTCTCGCGATTCTTGCAACTCCGATGTTGTTCCTAAATTTGCTTCTTCTCAATCGGAGTTGAGTTCTTGTGTTGCACATGAGTCTTTGGATGATGGCACTTGTGGTAAGGCTTTGGATAGCTCTTTCATAGCTAGTCCTAAGCTTGTTGCTTCTTCGGTTGATGTCCATGGGATTTCTAATGGCAATGGTGCTTCTCAAATTTTTGGAACTCATGTTCCCAAACCAATCTTCAAATGCACATTTTGTAAGAAAGATGGGCATTCATTCGATTTCTGCGTGTCAAACACGAGCGACGTGTTCGATAAGGCTTTTAGGAAGCCACGTTTCTCATGGCACGTGTGCTCCTAGTGTTGGCACCAAGTTGAATGTTGATGCTTCTTGCTCTAAGTCCCAAGCAACTTCTCACATGATGGAGAGTGGTGTGCCTTCCGATTTGTACCGTTGCTCTTTTTGTGGGAAAGATGGGCATCAAGAGAGCTTTTGCTATCGGCGTGTCAAACGCATGCGAAGCTCGTTCTTCTAGGCCTTCGATAGTTCATTGCCCTTCTCATGGCATGAACACTTGTGAGCCTAGTAAGAATCCTCTTTCGGTCGATGGATTTTGTGACTCCTTCTCTAGTGGGTTAGGTCATGATTGTGGACATGCTTCTAGTACTTCTTGTGTTGGTCCACAACATGCTTCTATTGATTCTTCTCATAAGACCTTGGGAGATGCTTGCCTCTTTGCTCATGGGTCCTCTCGTTTTTTCTTCTCGAGCGGTCCTTTTGAACGAATGCTTCCAAGGATGTTTCAAAAGTGCATAAGAACCAAAATTTGCGTCATGCTAACCCACATGATAAGTTGAGTACTTTTAGACATGTGACCAAGTCTTGGGTTCCCAAGTATATGCTTGCTAACCCTTCGGGATCCAAGACTTTTCTTTGTCCTCTTGTGTGTAGATATGAGGACGTGGGGTGGAGAGCATGCGCTTGATGGAACTTGATCTTTTGATCAAGAGATTCATGCCTTCCTACTTATGGTACATGTTAGTGTGTGATCCTCATGAACATTTTGCCATGCTTTGCCATGTGCTTAAATTGTGTACTTGGTATGATGTTCATTAGATATCCTTTTTAGTTAGCTTTTGTATAGTGACATGTACCCTATTGACATGTTTTGCAAGCCTAAGCTTTTACCCACTTTCTTTAGTATCATGTTACATGCTTTTACTTCCAAATTGATATCATTATTGTGTATTGTAGCATGTGTTAGATTTTGGTGCTTTTGGGTTTGACATGTCTTTTGGTTGCGTTTGGCTCCTTTGAGTTTTGATTCTCCATTTTGTGTTGGAGTTTTTATTTTGGTGTTGTGCCTTTTGCTCCCTAGCTTTCTTTTGCTAGGTGTCTTTGGTTGAGGAGTTCGGTTTCTTTTTGAGGGGAGTTGGTTCTATTGTGCCTTCTTGTTGCTTGATTTCAACCTTCTCTTTTGATCCTTCAATTGGTATCCTTTCTATGATACTCAATTGAGCCTTTGTGGTTGTTTCTAAGAATATGTTTTGAACCCTCCTAAGTGCTTCTTAATGTTGAGCCGAATCTTTTCTCCTTTTGCATTGCATTTCATCATGTATCATACTATCTTTGTTGAGCTTCATGACTATAGCAGTTTTGATTACATCTATGCTCTTGTTAGTATGCCTTGTTTATACATAATGGTGCTTGCAGCTTAGACTCCTTTTGATCACTTGTTACATGTTATGAGCTAAGCATGCTTTTCCGAATGTGAACTTGCTTAATTCCCTGATGCAACCCGAAAATGTTCACCTTTGAGATGGCAACTAGCATGTGTAGATTTTGTTGAGAACCTTGTTGCTTTCATATATGCTTGAGTTGCTATGTCTCATGTTTCTTGAGTCATTCACTTAGCTCGGATCTCTTGATAATCTTATGCTAAAACTTGATGTCTAAGCTAAGAAATGATGAAAAGTTTTGAGTTGGATCTTTTACGTCTGCCCCGGCAATGTCACGAGATTGCTTCTCATTCTTTCGAGTGAGATGAACTTGGGCATTGAGTCCACAACCACTACGACAGCTTCCCACTTGCACTAAGGGATGAACTTGGTTGAAAAACATGATAAAAATAACACAACCTTTTGGCGGATTTTGAATACACATGTCTAAAAGAAACCTTGTTAACTTTTAACTGATCAATGTTGAAGTTACAAGTGTTGTTAAGTGCTTCCTTGAGACATGATGTGTGACCGTTATATGGGGTAGTTCACTTTTGTATACATATGTTAGCACTTGTTTGATCTCTTGCTTATATGTGCTAGGTGCTATTCTTTTTG
>JAENPR010002310.1:0-63004 GCA_018135685.1 Themeda triandra | reverse complement strand
GTGGCACACTTGGATCCGGGGTTGGGAAGGTCTCCCTGGAGCATGGCAGGGACCATGCTATGGAGGTCAGTCCCTGGTGGACCCCATGTCTAGGTCGGTCGACCTGGATTTGGGGGCCCATAGGGCTTAATTCCATCTTCCCTGCAGTTCACAAGCTAAGAGTACATGTGGAACTTTATTAGTGATAAATATGTTCATGTGATGCTTATCTTCCTTCCATCGAGGACTGTTGATGGGTTCTTGAGTGTATAGAACTGGGTCTTATTTCCCATCAACAGTGGATCCAAGGGTGGAGAAGGGAGGAGCACACGGATCGATGACATGGCACCGGAGTAGCCCCTACTCCACCTCCGACTATAAATACCCCCCTAGTCCTTCTCCTTAGAGCATCCGCAAGTGTTCCAATTATATTTCTAGCTCAAGTTCTCTTGGGAGATCAGGTGTAGTGTAGTCTAGTCTAGCGTGGGAGTTAGAGTCGAGTCGAGCGAAGCTCGGGTCTCCGGAGTCATCTTCTGGAGAGTCTGGTATAGCTCTTGTACCTTTTCTCTTGTATTACATTCTTTATTAATATATAGTCTTTCCTTACTTTACTGAGTCTTTACTTTAAGTACTTAATTTGAGTATTTACTTAGTGCACTACTATACTAGTATAGTAGTGTTGTGCCTTAGTCTTATTAGTGTAGCTATCTTAGTTGGATTGGTGTTTACAACACCTTATGTGTGTTCCATTACCAACTGGGACTCGGCCTATTTACGTGATAGTTTGAGTCATAAGACTAGTGTAAGCGAGGTGCTTAGGCTAGTGCTTATTAGTGGATGCAACCATTCGATGTTCTGACGTGTAATAGCGGGCAGCAGTGAACGTGACAGGTCTGCACTCCTCATTAGGCCCTATTCGCGTCGGGTTTGGTCTATAGGGCGTCCATAAGCCAAACGTCCGCTTGGATAGGAGTTTCATCTCCTATTGCAGTCGAATTCCCCACCACACAAGACTGTTTAGATACTAGTCTAGTTGAGTCATTTACATTGCTAGGATTAGAACACAGAAGAAGAGTTAGATACATAGGAGTCCATACTCACTCGTTGTCCTCCCACATAGCTAGCTACCTACCAGTTATCTTTTATTTGTTTATCACCCTTATCTATTACACTTACCCTCTATTAACACTAGTATCTTAGATTGAGTAGATACACCACGGATATCCATCCAACATTTGTTAGAGAGTCTTAGTCTGCTTTCCTGTGAGCGAACTATAAATTACAACACCATGGATACTCACCTCGGTTGAAATGCTACAGCGGAACCTGTGCGCTTGCAGAGTTACCACTTGGTACATCTTGCGTCATCGCTAGAGTTTAGCTTTGCTCGGCATTTATAGAGGCCTGAGGAGGACTTGTGACACCCTCTCTCTGGTGGTAGCTCAGGCTTGCCAGTGAGCACTGCTATTAGGTGCCACTCTTGATTATTTATCTTTACACTAGTCGGTAAGCATTAAGATTTGCCAACACTTCTTCACTTGAGCTAGAGCATGGCTCATCATCACTTGATGTCTCTTTCTTCTTCTTGCCCTTGCTTTTGGATGATGTGGACTTGAATGCCACACTCTTTTTGTTGTCATCATCCTTCATCTCACTTTCCTTCTTCTTCTTCACCAACTCTTCCTTCTCATTGTCTTCTCTAAACTCATCATTGGCCATGAGTTCTTGAAGGACTTGGTTTGGAGTTGGCTTCTCCTTCATGGTTGTCTTCACCATGACGGCCTTCAACATGTCAAACCTCTTAGGCAAGCATCTCATGAACTTGGTTGAGAATTGTTGATCTTTGACTTCTTCACCAAGTGCCTTGAGCTCATTCATAATCACTGAGCCTATGGAACATCTCCAGCACACTTTTATCTTCCTTCATTAAGACGCTTGCAAACCTCTCTTGAAGCATGTATGCTCTTGCCGCCTTCACACACTCTCGGTGCCTTCATAAGCTTCTTCTAACTTGGCCCAAATGTCATGAGCCACCTCAATGTTCTTGATGAGCTCAAAAGCTTTGTCATCAAGGGCCTCATGGAATGCACTCACGGCAACATCATTTGCTTGTTGCTTCTTCTCTTCGGCCAGTGTAGGTGCCTCCGCATCGGCAACCTCAAACTTTGTTTCGGTCACAATCCACACCTCTCTATTGATTGACTTGAGATGACTCTTCATCTTAAGCTTCCATTTGGCATAATCATTCCCATCAAAGGGTGGTTCCCTCTTGGTGTTGTTGATATGCAAAACCAATGCCATTGTTTCACCGTAGGATGTTAAGCGGTAACTTGGCTCCGATACCACGTGAAAGGTCTAAATGGCTAGAGGGGGCTGAATGGCCTAATAAAATTTCTAGCAAAACACTAAACCACTAGACAACTAGGCGGCAAATGTGCAAAGCTAAAGCTTCGACTACTCTATGCAAGCAACCCTACCAAGGTGATAGGCTACTCAACAAGCACACAACAATAACCGTGATAGCGCTACACAATTAAGGCTCATGGTGAACCACAAAGCAATTCTAGTTTGCACAAAGTAAAGCTCGAGATAGCGCTACACAATTAAGGCTCTTGGCAAACCACAAGCAAGTCTAGGAATGTAATGCATGAGAGGGGATGAAGGTTTATACCACCGCGTAGAGATGAAGATGGCCAATCACCGGCGCAGAAACCAATCACCTATGAACAAGCACAAGGAGGTCGAAGCCTCGGCAATCATAAATCGA
The DNA here is from genome assembly GCA_018135685.1 of Themeda triandra. Taxonomy (NCBI): domain Eukaryota; kingdom Viridiplantae; phylum Streptophyta; class Magnoliopsida; order Poales; family Poaceae; genus Themeda; species Themeda triandra. Next base: position 60,258 of record JAENPR010002310.1, on the reverse strand, counting down.
CACACGATTTTTTACCGAGGTTCACTTGCTTCCTAGCAAGCTAGTCCTCGTTGTGACAATACACTTGCTTTGTGAGTTGCCCGCTCAATTGGCTCTATGCCAAAGACCGCTACCGGGAGTCTCAATCTCCACACAAGACAAGGATCCACAAGCCACGACCAATTCACTAGAGTATCCTTTTGCGAATCTCCCACGGGGAAGGACGAAGAACCCCTCACAATCGCCCGGTGTGTCCTCGAACAATCACCAAGTCGAGCTCACCACCACCCGCTGCTCCAAACCGTATGGTGACGGGAATCACCGAAGAGTAACAAGAATCCGCAGCTCACTCGATGAACAAGTGCCTCTAGATGCAACTCTCAATGCAATGCACTTGATCTTACTCAAATCTCTCTCAAGAATGATCAAGCAATCAAAGAGATGAGTGGGAAGGAGTGTCTCTAGCTCAAAGGATGCACAAGTAAGTTAGAATGGGCCAGAGATCCTCCCTTGGCCGGCCAATGGGCTATTTATAGCCCCACCTCAAAATAGAGTCGTTGCTCTGCTCGGGGTGCCAATTACACCGCGTTAGACGCGTCCAACGTCTTACGCCGGACGCGTCCGGTGCCCTTCACTTGCACGCCGATCCGACCGTTGCTATTTGAACCTCACGATGATGTCAGCGTCCGTCGGGGCCGGACAACATGCGTCCGACGCCCTTGGTCGGACGCGTCCGACGGTGCAGCTAGCTCCAAGCGCTGCTGGACCACGTCCGGCGTACCACCCAGCGTCCGATGCCGATGGCCAGCGGCGTCCGACGACGTGGAGGAGCCACCACCAGCACAGTACATAGCCAGGCCACGCCGGACGCCGTACAAGCCAGACCATTGGCTGCATCCGACGGTGTAACGATAGCCGCGTCTGTCGCCGTGCACTTGGTGCAGGACAAGCCGAGTCCGAAGCAGCCGGACGCCAGGCTACCGCGTCCGACACCAGCCAGAGCACGTCCGACGCCACCGTCCGGAGGGGCGCTCAGCCAGTAGCCCCACTGGACCACGTCCGGCGCTCTCCCAGCGTCCGACGCTGGCCTTCTGCCGCATCCGACGCCTCTGTCTTGGCACTTCTCCGTCAAAACGTCGCGCCGACTTCAATCCAAGCCCATCCACTTGCCTTAGGTTGCCAACTCCCGCAGTGTAGATCACATCTCAAGCACCTGAGTTAGCGTATCATCTCATGATCACGTCGGCAAGGGTTAGCACTCTAGTTAGTCTCTCATGCATCATGCAAAGTCGAATCTAGAGGCATTTTAGACCGCGAGTCAACCGTGGATTCCCCTCTTGATAGTCGGTTATCTATCCTAAATGTGATCATACTCTCTAAGTGTCTTGATCACCAAATCGGAAAACCTTATCAAGTATACCTTTGCCTTGATCTCCACGGGCCTTTCCGTTCATCACCGGAGCTCGATCATGCAACAAGTCCACCATGTCCATCACCATGATCTCCAAGCTCCATCTTCACCGTCATGTTGCTATGTGTCTAATCACACTTAGAGCAAAGCATTAGCAGCATTGAGTGTCATTAATTACCAAAACCAAACCGGAGCTTTCAGGCCATCATCCGCAACTCTGGCGCATCGGGGCTGTCCTTGGCGGCGGGGCGGGCCTCGTGCGCGCATGTTCCCTTCTTCCTCTGTCGTGCGACGACGACGAGGTTTGAGGCTGGTGGATGGCTGGTGACGGCGGCAGTTCAGGCCTACCCCCTTTCGGGGATGAGCGGCAGGACGGCTAGCCAGCCCATCCTCGGCCTCCCCGCGCCCTTGACCAGGGTCTTTGTTCCCGCAAATGTGCCTTGGCCCCCGCCCTACCTCTGTGGAGGGCGGTGTGCCCCGGCCGCTTTGGCGGCGCCCTCCTGCACGCGCTCAGGGTGAGCGCTGCGGCTGTGACGAGAGGCCGTGGAGGGCCACGACCATCCTGGCGGTTTCCTCACGTCATCGCTCTTGCTACTCCGCCACGCCCGTTCCTGTTTGGCACCGGAGGCGGACACCATGAGACATCCAACGGCGTCATTGCGGCAGCAGCGGTCCAGGGCGACATGAGGAAAACCCCGCCCTCAGGCAGTGGGCCTAGGATCGACGATGGTGGCGATCAAACATCATCACCTTCTTGAAGGCGTCGTCTTGGCAGCCACCCATCGATTGCTGCTGCTGGAGCAAGACAGGATCGAAAGATCCCCTAGGTGCGTGTCCCAACGGAGCTGGTGTCCTCGGGCGTCATCCCCTTCCTGAAGGCTCCGTTGGAGCACCCGCGTGACTCCCCCGATGCCGAGTCTGGCCCCTGCCTGTTCTCTTGGGCACTTGTGTTGTTAGGCGTGGTGGAGGAGCTTTTCTCTTCTTCCGTTTGTCGTGTTTGTTTTGACCATTGTCTCTGTAGTCTGTGTTGTGTTGTGTTCGTTGTACTTACCGTGTTTTTTGCCTCCTTATACTTAATGAAAATGACATGTGAAGTCGTGTTTGAGAAAAAAAATATTCCAAAAGAAGGAATTTAATAGACTAGCCTGCTATCAAATATAATCCGGCAATGTCGATGCCTCTTTTTCCTACTGACACTTAGGTGACAAGTGGCAACAAATACTCTAATCGGGTTCTCCTCACAAAAAAAAAAAGAAGACCTAAGTTCTCAAAAGTAGCCTGTGGATGAGATCTGAATTAAGCCCTCATCCATGCCTCCTTGGCGCAATGCTAGCAGAATGATGGAACTAAAGAATGTGCAGATTGTGGGCATTGAAGGACACGAGTCACATTTGCACAATGTAAGCATCCACATGTGTGAATACTGCCCATATCAGAATGTTTAGGCAAGTTTATTTTTTCTGTGCTAAAAAATATTAATATTGAATATTGTTGGCAAAATTTTAAATATGAATTTGATTTTTTTTTACCAAAAATTTAAATTTGAATAATGGGCCAATTCTTTGTTGCACATGGTCTAGCCCAGTAGTATGGGCCTAATTAGAAAGAAAAAACTACAGAAAATATAGGCTTAATTAGTGGGCTGAAGAACTAATGGGCCTCCTCTAGAATGGGCTGGTATAGGCCTAGCGATGACATGGCAAGGCAGCTGCCACGTCATCACCAAGTGACATTGGCAAACGATGATGTGGAACAACTCCATGACGTTTAAGTTCATCACTATAGGCTTTGGCTATTGTTGCTGATCATGTATTCCATGACGAAATGAAATGGCAATCGGTGACGGCTCTAGTTGGTCCAGCAAATGAATGACGTGAGATACATGACGTATTTTTCGATCGTCACGGCAAGTTACTCATGACGTATTTTCGACTGTCTATGACGAAAGTGATCGTCATGTAAAGCACCATTCCTTGTAGTGATTTTAGGCTAATTTGTGGCAGATATCTAACAGCCGCTGAAGATTAGGCTGCATCTCGGGGAAGACGATGTCGTTTATGTGCTTCCATAATTCCCTGCAGCAGAGAAGCAGGAAAGTAGAACTGATTTGGGCCTTCATGTTTTCAGGGAGTCGAGAAGACCAGAAGTCCAGAAACTATTTCAGCCATCATTCCTCCAACAGAACTCCAGAAATTGTCAGCAAAAGGCTAGCGAAAAATGACATGGTCCGTTGATTTGTTCACGCAGAGCATCCTTCAAAATATGTTTTCTCTACAGGTTATCCATTGTCTGAATTCGGTTTTGCACTACAAGCCATCCCAAGAACTTTACGTGCACATAGTTGTGCCAGATAAAGGAGTGCATCTCATTTCCATCACCTTGCTCACCGAAGCTTTGTAGGTGGATTCAGTGGAGGACAACCTTGGTCCTCAGAGTAGCAGGTTTTGTTGTCAGATTTAGCCATGAGTTTCAATTTCTGTAGCTCAGATTGGGGTCAGTGAGTTCCTCCACGGCAGCCCTTGATAGCCTGGGCTAGAGTTGTGACCGGATTTTAGTTGTTATCATTCTACCTCGTCAAACTCCGCCATGACCACCAAATCCTTCCCAAACATCCAGGATCTGTCCTCCATCACTCTTCTCTTACCTGGACCCCCTTGATTTCTTGGGCACCAGATCTTTTCTTACCAAGGCCTCTGCCTTCACTGGTTTGTCCACTACCGCTTTTGCCACAGCTTGTTCATCACCCCCACCATGCCACCAATCTTATGCTTTTCTTCCCTATCTCAGAAAGCTTAATTTTTTCCATCAGGCCTGTCACTTTGTCCACATTCGCAGTACTCCAGATAGCCCAGAAGACCAGCGGTGATGCCAAAATCTAGATTATGGCATCGATGGCACTACACGCGCATAGCAGACTTGGCCCAATTCATTTTACACGCGCATTAAAGTTCCGTTTCAGGACAACAATTCTAACCTTGGCCCAATTCATTAGAGAGGCTTCCTATACCAGCTGATTTATATGCTACGTTTGTCTAATGACCCAGGGTCAAATCACAGCTTTGCAGACTTGCGGTGGTCTAATGTACAAGCACAATATTATACTTATAGCAGGCATCTGCCACTATATCACATATAGAATACGTAATAAAATATTGGAAAAACATTATCCCGTTATTCTTAAGATACGCAGGGACTTTGAAATAAAATACTGGAAAAACATTGTCCCGTTATTCTTAAGATACGCAAGGACTTCGAAATACATAGGTCCAAGAAAATCACAAAACAAGTTCAGTCTCAAGCTCTGATGCGACAACTATTCAAGTTAAAATTTCATCGCATCATTCCCTCCACCGACGGCCACAATCAAGGCTGCGGCACACAAAGAACAGGGTCATCCCTTCCTCCCCTCTTGCCGTGCACTACCGAACTTGGGTTGTAAGACTACCCACACTCGTCATACTCTATTTTCTTCCTCTAAACGAAATATTCTGTCCTTGTCAGCAAGATTTTACTTCATACTAATTTTTTCCGCACTCGTCATCCTTTATATCTCATACTCTATATCAACTACCAATAATAGGGCCCACATATTTATAAATAAATTTTATCTAAATATATTCATGTAGTATCTTGTTTTGAAGTATTTATTGAAACAAATTTAATGGTGTAATCAGAATTAATTTGGTATTTTAGTTTATGATTTATAATATTTTTTAGTTTATGAAATAGTGAGGCCTGCCGGGATGCATGCTCAGAATCTCCGGCTCCAGTCTCGCGTGCATGCGCTGGTGGGGGCCATAGGCCTGTCGCTTAGCCTGTCTCAGAAGACCCGTACACACGCTGGGTATACCGTTCCCTGTGCTGTTCGCGGTCATTCCGGAAGGTATCCAGTGCACCGCTGCAGGGAAATTTCTTGAAAACATATGCTCCAGAATGGTTTACAGAACGCCGGTGCGGGTAGTCTAAAATGCTCAAACCAACATATATTATATTCTTAGCACCATTGAATTCATACACGACTATCTAATTTCAAATAAAATTGAATGCAATTGAAAATAAACCTGAAAAAATAAACCCTAAATCACATTATCCCGGTTGAACACAGCAACCGGGACTAAAAAGGGCGTCCGGAGGCACACTATCGGAAGGGAATTCGTCCCGGTTGATGGCTCCAACCGGGATAATAGGCTACTCCCGGTTGCCTAACCGGGACTAAAGAGGGTATCTTTATTCCCGCATGGGCAATCCCGATTGAGAAATCGGAACAAAATGAGGTTTTCCAACCGGGACAAGAAGTCGTTTGTGCACCAATGAGGGCGAGACAGGGAGAAGGCAGAAGAGGAGACTGGGAGAGGCAATGACGAGACACACCTTGGATTGCAGGGAAAACGGGATGAGGAGAAGCCAGGGAGACAGGGACAGAGGAGATGGAGGCAGCGTATGGCGGCGCGTGTCTCCGGCGGCAACGGTGGCGGTGGCGGAGTCAGGAGTCGAGAATCACGTACGGCAGCAGTGGCGGAGTCGGGAGTCGAGAATCACCTACAGCAGCGGCGCAGCGACCGTGGAGTCGGAAGTGGTGACGACGAACAGAAAAAAATGGGACCCACCGCCTACCGACGAGTTTCGCTTCCGACTCGGTCACTTTCGTCATGAGGGCCCACCGAGGGGTCACGTTTTTTTTTGTTTTTCCTTTTTCAAGTTTCGAAAGTGTGTGGTAGTATATTGGTAAAAGACGGCAATGAAGACTGGCAACCCGACCCGACGGGCATTTTTTTTTTTTTTGAACTGTGAAACTTCATTACTCGGCTGACAGATCGTCAGCAACAATAACAGACACAGCTTGAGGCAAGGAGATTGTGAACTCCCCTTCCCCCACATTACATAAATGACCCAACACCGCTAATTCATGAGCAGCCCTATTACAACTCCTCTTTGTAAACACACACTCAAAATCAAGAAAATTTGATTCTGACGGGCATTTACTTCCATTATATTAAAAAAATCTAATATGGACTTAAATAAATGTAAATAAATACATACATCACCCATAGATATATATTTTGGGATAAAACCATCCAGGTACTAAAATGTTCCTACAGTCCCCATACCCAATAAGCTATTAGGTCCAAATACATCACCAAGGCAAAGGAAACGGACCGGAGCAAAACCTATAAATTTGGAGATTTATTTGTGTACCATTTAATAATTTCTTTGTTATTAATATTTAAAGGGGCAAAATTTTCCTCTACCCATTTTTTCGTCTGGCCGTCCTCTAACTACATAGTTAACGTAGATCATGCCCTATGTATCTTGTACGTGACTCAGAATTAAGATCCAGACTCATACAAGTTGGATCAACTAACTTACAATGTAGTAAAATTATAATATAATTTATACACATAACTCTTACGTATAATTTAGATAACATAATATCGTAAAAAAACTTATACAGAAAAATTTGTACACAAGAAAAAGGTGAAAAAAATATAGTTTAATATATATTTAAGTAGGATCTAGTTTTGTTCGTCTCATCGCGTTGAACACACTAGTGCAAACGGAATTATAAATAGATACACGATTTAGCAGTTATAGCATTTTAAAAAAAAATATTTCTCTTTTACTGCATATGTCAGCGCTGTCGTTCGCTCAGTTCGCTTCCACCCCGTGAGATTGGAATTGGGGCTTGTCAACCGCTGCTCTGCCAACCACTGAGACGTTGTTTTTTCTTTTTTATACTCGATTCCATGTGCCTATTTTCTCTTATGCAAGCATAAAACATGAAAATTAAATAAAATATTGTAGGAAAGGATGACACAATCCAACAAATTTAAGGACCTAAATGGTCAATTTATGAGTTTAGGGACCGGAATGACACAGTCCAACAAGTTTAAAAATCGGTGATACACTTTACTCTTTATTTTATTATAAGAAATGTGACAGGCAAACATGTTTCTCTTAATAAGAAAATAAATGGAAGAGAACTACTCAAGGATGGCCCAAAAGGCCCAAGTCACACCATGAGAGGAAGTAGGAGGTAAAAAATATATTAATGACTGACAATGCAGTTTAGCCCAAAATTTAAGACAGCCGAACAACACTGAACCAGTTTCAAATCCAATTGATGATTGTGCATAGCAACAGTTTATATTATACTAAAACAAATATACTAAGAGCAACTCCAACACTACCCTAAAACCACTTGGCAAATCTTATTTTTTGGCAAAATCAGAAAAAAAACTCCTCCAACACTACCATAAAACCACTTGGCAAAGTAGCAACGTTGGCAAAAAGAGGGCAGATGGGCGCATCTTTGCGCGCGTCTCCGCGCTTGGCAAAAGCGGAGGTCCCACGCTGCTCCTCCCGGTCCCACGCAGCACCGCGCTGCTCCGCCCGCCTCGCGCCGCGCTGCTCCGCCGCCGCCCCGCACTGCTCTGCCGCCACGCTCTGCTCCGCCCGCCCCGTGCTGCTCCGCCACCGCGCTCTGCTCCGCCCGCCCCGCGCTGCTCCGCCCCGCTCTGCTCCGTCGCCGCGTCTCCCGGTCCCGAGCTGCTACGTGACCTGAAGAGGATAAGGTTGCGCATTATGCGCAAACCCCCCTCTGATTTTCCAGGAATCACATGATAGTCCGAATTTGCCAAGTCCAAATAGCTAACTGTTGGAGAAGCTTCTTTTTTCACTTGGCATTTGGGTTTGTCACTTGGCAAAACTATAGATTTGCCAAGTGGAGTTTAGGGTAGTGTTGGAGTTGCTCTAAAACAAATAGTAGCTACTAGAAGAGGCTAAATTTGTGGTACCCAATTAAAGCATGCATGCATATTGGGAGATCAAGAAAAAGAGTCTGCATGTGAGTCTACATGTTTGACCGAAAAAAATAGTACTAGCTGCTACAAGTAGAAGAGGCATGCATGCATATAGGAAGATCGAGCAAAAAAGAGGTTGCCTATTTGACTACTTGCCTGCGCATCTGGTCAAAACCATCAGTTTTTAGAGTGCATATAGCTAGCGACAATGTGAATGGATTCCATGGTGCTTTGCTGGAATAACAAACGGCAGTAACTAACCACACACCTATGTGAGGAATATCCTCTCACTTCGTGTGCATTATACTAGACTAGCTTCATGCCCGTGCGTTGCTACGGGTAACTAAACTTTTATACTTAAAAATACATGGATTGCACGTTAAGACAACAATACTAATTGCGTTGCTATAGAACAACTAAATTTTTGTACTTAAGAGTACACGGATCACATGATAAGATAACAATACTAATAGGTTGATGAAATTGATATGCCAACTAAAATCTGCCCATTAAGGAGTTGTGTAAACCATACAGGTTTAGCTTAGATCGTGTCACTAAATTAATTCTCTAAGAAACACCATAATTATATATAAATGGGCACAATTTGGTGTTTCAATATAATATTGCAGACACTACTAATCAGATACAAATTCACATCTAACAACAAAAGGGAAAGAGAAAGTGTTGTTCGGATGATGGTTTCTGCAGCTAATAACCCAGTTCATATTGTTTTGTTATGAGAGAAAACCATTATACCATGAATGATAAGTTCAAGCGAACAAACCAGGCTTTGCTGCCCTCTAGGCATTGTGATCTACTGGCATTCTACGCGTCAACAACTCCAAATGAAGTACTCCGGAGCTATATACCTGCATACCTGCAGAACCAAACCAAATCAAACTATAGATTGATGAGACAACAATATTACTTCAATCAAGAATCTAAAAAAAAAAAATGCCCGTTATCAAATTAGTTGCTGCTAGCTGGAGGGTGCCATACTATAGCTTGCTTGTAGCTCAGGAATTGATAGCTAGAAGTAAAAAAGTCAACAAAAGATTCAAGGTTACCATGCATGAACTGAGTTGTGATGTTTTTTTTTTTCTATTCTATGAATGCCATATAAAAAAATTCTTATTTCACCTGCGAATAATGCCTTTTTCCACATGGTTGTTTGTTCTGGGATTTCAAAATTTGCATATAAATTGTATCAAACTTCAACGTTTAATCTATATGGAAATTTTAGCATGTGGTAGATGAAATATGACAAGGAATGGAAAAGGAACACCTTGATGCTGTTACACCTGATGCTAGTCCTCAAAATTCTCTCATGGAATGATGTTGTGTGTAGAACAAAATTTTGTGCAACAGAATGGAAGTCATTTTGAGAAGCCTGGGCAAGCATTAATCAAAAATAATTTAGCTACAACTTGATGGAGTAAATTGTACTGTTTAGCAGTGAACTCCTGTTTCTTCTTCTAAATGGTTATGTGAACTCCTGTTTCTTCTTCTAAATGGTTATGTGAACTCCTGTTTCTTCTTCTAAATGGTTATGTGAACTCCTGTTTCTTCTTCTAAATGGTTACTTACTACTCATCAGTAAATAATTTAAGAAAAGAAGCAGGATAGTATAAAATCGCCAAATGAAGCAAGTTCGTTGAACACGCTATAAATTATGAATTGAAACTGTATCAAACTGAAAAATCAAGGTTTTATATTATATGGAAAAAGTAGCACAGTGGTAGAAGAAATATGACAAAAGTAAGGGAACAAAATTACCTTGATGTTGTCACAGCTGATGATAGTCCAAAAAATTAGCTTATGAAATGAAACAGTGACGAACCAAAATCCCTACATCCCTACACAAGAATAAAAATCAATCTGAGAGAAATCTGGACTATGTATCGTCCTTTGCGACACCCAGACCACGGCACATAGCCCTGCAGCCGTGCCCACGAACTATAAGAAGCTTATCAATCCAGCACACAACTTTCTAGAAAAGCATACACTATCAACATCTTTATGGAAGAGGGAACCTACAGCAAGGAAACATTGCAATGTACGTAATTTGAAGTTTTCGTTCTATCATCATTATGCCCATCATTATAGTACCCATATGCAGTTATAAAAATAGATTAAATATCATTCACTTAGATAAATAGTTTCCATATGTCAGGAAATCATGGAGGCATTTTTCAGCCGCCATTGCAATGTTTTTTGACATATTTCAAAACGAACTCGTCTGTAGGAAGATTCTTATGGCTGAGATAGTACTCCACATGCAAGACAAGATAGAAAGTGTTTCATGATTCAGAACGCAAACAAGATCAGAGAAACAAATTTACGAGTCAATGTATTAAGCAGAAACAGCGCATAAGTGAAAAGAAGTTGCAGGTGGAAGGTCCAAAGAGAGGCGTGCCTGCTTGACGGTCGTTGGTGTCCACGCCTGACCATCAGTCTCCTGTACCGGCGTCCGCTGTCCTCCGTGACCAGTAGCTACAAAAAATTGCAAGAAAAATTACAAAGAGGAGGGGTCATAGAAGAGAGGCACCTCCACCACATCGAGACAGCCCCCGACCACATGGATCTGCGCCGCCGTTGCGTGCGCTGTTCGATCTGAGCCGCCGCCGCCCGAGATTGCCGTAGAGGTCGAACCCGTTGAGGGAGAGCATGGAGACGCGGCAGCTGCGCGCGTCACTGGTGACGCCATCCCAGGAGTAGGGCCGCTTGTCGTCCTCGCTCCACGTCGCGAGGCGGCCGTCAGAGTCCGACACGTCGGCCATGAACACGATCAGTCCCAGCACGTCGTCGTCCAGCCCCGCCCTCGCCGCTCAACCCTTGACGGCAGAGGGCCTGGTGGAGGACACACACGTACGCAGGTTGCTGCAGAACCATTGAGCGCTCAGTCCACGACGACATCAAGGCTTGACCAAGGGCATTGAGGCGGCGGGTCGGGGCGATGCTGAAGCGCGGGGTGGGGAGATCGCACAGGTTGGAAGGGGCGAGATTGCGGATGATTGGGAGGACGCCCTCACGGCTTGACCTTCCAAATTTGCCGCGCGAGATTGGAGGCCGGGTCTCACCTTTCAAATTTTTATCACGGGCGTGGAGAGGTTGGATCGCACGGTGTGGTGAAAGTGAGGAGAAAATTTTTATCGCACCAAACGGGTGTCTTACTTTTACTTTTTTTATTTGTGCATTGTGGAAGAGGAAGAAAAAAGAAATGGTCGTGGTTGATCCCATATTCTCTCCTGATCAACAGATAATGGCTAGCTATAAATATATGCTCCCATTTGTACCTCGTCTGTGTGACAAGTTTTCATATATAGCACACAATGAATACTAAGAGCAACTCCAACACTACCCTATAAGCACTTGGCAAATCCTAATTTTTGGCAAAATCAGAAAAAAGCTCCTCCAACACTACCCTAAAACCAGTTGGCAAAATAGAAACGTTGGCAAAAGAGGGGGCAACCGGCGCATATATGCGCGCGTGGGAGGCGCTTGGCATCGGTGTTTTCGGGCTTCCTCTTTTGCCAACGTCCGGTTTGTTGTAGTGTTGGAGTTGCTCCGGTTTTGCCAAATAGGTTTAACACTTGACAAAACTATAGATTTGCCAAGTCCAAATAGCTTACTGTTGGAGAAGCTTCTTTTTTTCACTTGGCAAATGGGTTTAACACTTGGCAAAACTATAGATTTGTCAAGTGAAATTTAGGGTAGTGTTGGAGTTGCTCTAAGACGGCTATTCTCTGTTGTTTTATTTTCATGCTCGCTTTGCACACAGATCATGCTCTAGCCGGTACGTGTTCCTTTGCATCTTTTTTTTATGTTTAGTCTTTTAATTTGATTATAATCTAACAAAGATAAATTTGTAACATTTTTTGTTTCTTTATTATCTTGATATCTTCATTTGTCTTTAATCTTCAGACTTTTTATTTAAGATATAAGAAAAAACTATTTTAATCATTTTTTCAGACAAGCCTTTTTTCGCATTTTCACGTTGTCAAGTATCACACACAAGATATGCTAGCTGATGACATATGGATATATATACATGTGTTCAATTTTTTTTTTGCAGGGTGTAGTAATATATATCCTATAATGCCATTCTGTAAAACATGGATGTGCAAGACCGAGTGTTGGATGGAGGGACATGTAATCGATGCCGAAGTCGTGGAACATAAGTGTGCAAAAGGCGGGTTCACAGGCTATTGTTTCTGCCGCCTTTGTAATTAATTTTGCAAAGCGGTCGTCCAAGGAGAAGAATCAGTTCAATTTTCACCATGTCTTTCTTAGTTTTGTCTAAAAATTAAGGTTGTAGTTTTTTTATAGGAAAACTAGAATTGTATTTAACTCTCTACAGTTGTGTATTGCTTTGGGCATTCTAGTGTCTACTATTGTATTTAATTTTTAATTATTAGTTGAATAAACACCCATCATTTTCTTTCTTGATCGACAGATTTATTGCTCATTGTTTCAACAACGATAAAATAACCCATGACATGTGATTTTTTATTGTTGGATAGTAAAAAATATGCACTAGAAAAAAATCTAAATTGATATGTACAGCACACAAATATGGTCTCTGGTCTAGACGTGTATTAATTTGTGGAGTAATATGGCTATCACTAGGGATAGACCCACGCGCACACATGCTTAGCCCATGTCATTTGTAATTGTAGAGGAATAGACCCAACCAAACTCCTAAAGGATTAACCTATCCAAAAAAGAAATAAAGGTTTGACTGTGAAGGGCCATATGCAAGTGACCACCACAACCACCTCACCTATATAGGAGGATTGATCGACCAAGGCGACAACAACAATACTTGTTAGGCTTTTATGGCTTACACATTGAAGATATTAGATGATACTCCACGCATTGCTGCGAAAATTTATAGCGTCGTACTTGGGGGGAGAGATATTTGATATTTACCATTCAACGATACGCTTGGCCAGCGCACTCGTATTTGCGCCCGGCCACCCGGGTTCGATCTCGATGCCCACCGTATTTCCGTGCACAGTGCATGGAAATGAGGAGCAAAACTCCCCGGTTCAAAAAAAAAGATACCTTAGCAAGTTGTAGAGAAGTTGAGATACATATATTAGAAGAAATAGATAGCAATGTGAAATAGCAATAATTAATAATGTTACTGGTTCACGTTTTAAAATAATCGTTGTACAAACTTCATCTCTATATAGTATTTTAGTTACTACAGAACCATACTGGTTTGGAGAACCATACTGCTTCGGACAAAACTAGCACTGCTAATTAAATAATAGCTAAATTTAAATCGTCATAGGCACATTTCAAGCCTCCGTGGTTTGGAATAACTCTGCAAGAAAGCACTTGGACCTTGATTAAAAGACTTATGTCTTCAACTGAGATCATGTCGTACGCTATAAAGATGGAGGATAACCAAATCCAATCAGGCTAAACCTTGGATAAATGGATTAAATTGGCATCCACTTTGTCAGGCAGTAACAGAATCAAGTGACGGAAAGAAAGTACTCCAAAAATCTTGGAGAGTCAAAAATTTTCAAGTTTGACTAAATTTATACAAAAAAAATAAAAATATTTATGATGATAATTAAGTACCATTAGATTCTTTATTACTTATATTTTCATTGCGTGCCTAATTGACGTCACAAGTTATTATAATTTTTTCTATAACTTTGATCAAATTTGAAAAATTTTGAATCTTCAAGATTCTTGGAATGACTTATAATTTGGAATGGAGGGTATGATTCAGAGCCGGTTGTTGGTCCCTCACAACATGTATGGAAAAGAACTCATCCATATGTAACCCACCGCCAGGAACGTCGCTACTTCGGGCGGAGCAGGGGCGGCGATCTCACGAGGCGGCGAGACGGATGATGGGCCCTCAGATCAGATCTCCTTGAGCTCGGGATCTTCTGGCCGCATGCCACATTTCTTTTGGTGGCGTCGTCCTCCGTGCTCCTGCTTGCACGACACCGGCCACAGCTGCGATTGAACTGCTTGCGCTCCGTGCTCCTCCCACGACACGCCTCAGTGGAGTTCAGTTTCAAGAATTAAGGACTCGGTGAAATCATTTGAAGTATCCTTTGTGGACACATGAAAAAAAAAAAGGAAAAAAAAAAAACCGTTTTCTTGTCTTCTCTTCTGGACCGACATAGTCACATAGATCATGTGACTGAGTGAATACATGTAGCACAACATTCATATCATACGAAAAATTACAGAGATCTTATTATTGCTAACCTACCATTGGACAAGATGGAAAGAAGGCTTCACATAAGTTTCTCAACGACGAGCCAGAGTCTACAATGAACAACAGCACTGCTTTCAGAGCACTGACATCTACATATATGCTCTGCTCCATCCTGCTTTGGAGAACTACAACAACAGGAGCCTAGAGCATACAACCGACAAGTAGACTTGCTGGATAAGCACCCTGTTAATGATTCACAAAGGGAAAAAGAAAGCTACAAGAAAAAAAGTCGAAACAAATGATACACATAATGCCTACAAGGGAAGCATTAATGACGAAACTGTCAAATCATTGCATTTCTCACTTTCTGGATGTGCATCCATGCAAGTAAATGCTCAATGACAAGTAGTACCTGAATTAGAACTTGACTTTCAAATCCGATTGTGGATCAGCCTACAATCCCTCTATGCAGCAGTAACTAACTAATTGCTTGGATGCTTGGCTTGTCCCAACTCATTGTGCACTGTCAGTAACATAACTAAATCACTGAGAGGAATATCAGCTCAATCTCCGAAGCGAACTAAATGCAGACCTAAATCAGCTTCATAAAATACAATCAACAACTACTCGTCCAGGTCCATTGAGTGTGTATTTTCAATGCAGATGGTGTGCTTGGTACTGTGATACTTAGCTGCACACTGACCAAGTCGATTCCCTAGGAATCTAAATTCTGTTTCTTCGTCATCATCACTGTCTATGTTCTTTGGAGTGATCCTGTTTTGGTAGCACCTCCTTCTAAGCAGAAAACAATTAAAATAATAGCTCACCAGTTCTTTCCTCCCCTTAAATTGAAAAAATAAGTGAAGGCGGTTCCAGAAATTCCTGCCAGAAGATGCAGCACTATGTTGTGCTGCGGCCTTGAAACCTGCCTCCTCTTCCATCTGTCCAAGAAAGTGCAATCTCCTCACCCATACGATTGAATCCCCATGCATAGAAAGCTGCGCCAAGTTCACGTTTCAACTTAAGTCTCCGTTCTGCTACATGAAACCGAACACATTCCACTGATCCAGGATAGTTGCAACCACAAACAACTTCTCTGCCTTTGCCAATAGGATCACCACAAAACAATGTTTTACAGCTTCCATTTTCTGGAGGCCAGACCTTTGTTCCCAACCACTTCAGAGTTTCTGGATCATCATCATTATTTAAAGGCACCTCGCCAGTCCATTGTGGCACGTGTACTTGATAATTGGGACCAACTGGTATTTCATCCTTCTGGTGGTTTGTAAAAAGCCAACCATTAGAAGAGTTACGAGTCCTAGTCTCATTTTTCCCTTCTCCAGCCAAGTTGTTCTCCTGTTCTGTGAGCACTAAAGAACCATTCAGTAATTTTGCTTTTGCACAATTTCCAACATTGGTAGGGCCTATACAGCAATTGCAACCCATTGGGAATATTTCCTGTGTTGAAAGAGAAAGAAGTTTCACTCAGTAAGCAATATATAAGTTTATAAAGAATTATAAACAGAAGAAGGTATGTTAATAAAAAATGGACAGTGAACAGAATCATGAAAAAGATTATGAAGGTGAATCTAAAACCACAGATTGGTACTAAAATAATAATAATATAATAATTTAAAAGGATTACAAAAGGGTTTAAAGTCTGAGACACCCAATGCCTAGAAGTTGTGAAAACTATATTGTGCAGCTTCTGATGATGATCATTGATCAGAAAATTATGGTGAACCTTTCTACTGAAATGCAGAAAGTTGGTCGAAAACTAAAAACCAGAACCGCACGTAGCAAGCAGGTTTTCTTTCTCAAGATGGAACCACCCCGAAAGCAACGGAATTTTGGCATGTGCCGAATAAAATAAAGAACAGAGATTTTTGTGTATGCATTTCATACCTATGATTGTCCATGAATAGCATTTTGGAGATTTTTGATAAGCAATAATTTTATGGAGGTTTGTGTGGGCCAGGATTAACAAAAGTAGTGGTTGTCATCATCTCTGTTTAAAAGCTAATTTGATAAATTTGTTGACAAGACTTAGGCATCACTACAATACCTTTTGCCAATTGAACAATAAAAGCTTTATGACTTGATGGTGTGTCATTCTAAGCTTCCATAATCCACATCCATTTTAATGTTTATCTACCAAGAACTAAATCACTAATCAGATCATTAAACTTCACAAATACAGGAACTGTAAAAGAATACCTAATTATTGATTTCAAACAATACATGCAAAGTAAGTTCCACTTATTTCAGATCTTAATTCTTACTTTCTTAAAGATATTGGGATCTAATGAATAATTAATGTTGAGTACTACAGCACAAGGCCTACAACAGACTTTGCTCCTCTGCTACATGATGTTGCCTTTTCACTCTTCACAACTTTAGAAACAAGTATAAAAATTGCTACGAAGAGCAAGATCCTAAATGAAGTAGCAAACAGCACTGGTGGTGTTGAGAAATTTGGAACCAGCAGTTTTATTACTGGAAAACGAAGTGGCCTAAAGGGAGTAAAACTAAGGAAATACAGAATTTAAGAGGAGAAGGTATGTGAAATTACATATTGGACACCATAAATAACAGATCTTGAATCGGGGATCTGTCACATGCTAAATAGCGTTGGAAATAATCTTGTCATAAGAGATGAATAGATGCATCTACATGCATCTATGGACATGAGAAGTCAAGAGAAAAATGACTTGGTGCATGAGCTAATGGTTAGCTAGCACTTGGTAGTCAATTTGGATTTTGTTATAAGCTAGTTTGCCAAAATGTAGAGCATTAGAGAAGTTGATGCTATGTAAGCCTAGAGGTGATAGTAGTAGACTACATAGCTTGTCAAATTGGTATGTGTATGTTTGAGAAGAGATAATAAAGAGAAGGAGTTCATTTGCCACAAACCATCAGAGTTTTAGGTTTCAGCCCAAGCTGAAACTGTGAGCAGGGTGCGTGTGTGTGCAGAGAGCTCAAGGCTCTCCTTCTACCTTGGTCCAGGGAAGAGGGGGAGGGAAGGTGAGCAGGTCCTGCTCACCTGGCTGCTGGTTAAGCAGCTAACAAATAGTGTAGGTTTCATAATTCAGAAGATTGTAGTTCCACATAGTGTAGTCTACAAAGGAATTGTTATAGAAAAGAAAACCTCGAACCATGTCAATTGATCAGGGAGGTTGTTTAGAAATTATCATTCCTACACAATCAAAACTAGGACTAAACCGGAAGCCCATTCATCTTTAGTGAAAACTGAAAACTCCATTGTCTTTTCTCAAAAAGGATATGCAAAAGGGAAACAAGCAAGCTCTAGTTAGCATAGTCCCAGAATCCAAGTGTGTAATTATCTTAGTTTCTTTGAGACTACAAAAGATTATAGATCTTACCAGTAAGACTGCATGTTCTATATGAGAATGAATTAACCCTAGTTATGAATAATTTATGGATCCAGTAATGGCAATAACCAAGTAACTCAGAAAAAGGCTTATTCCTTGACTAAATTGTAATGTCAAACACAGTTAGGGCCCTCAGAATCAGTATCTAAATTGTAATGTCTACCAGGAAGTTCCTCCGCACAAATGTCTTTTGATAAGCTCATTCAAATTTGTGAAGTAACAAAATCAAGAGTGGACATGAGAGTCCATGTACACCTCTACATCACAAAGGCCTTATCATGGAATGAAGGTCAACAAGCCGAAACAAAAAGTCTTCTGAACACAGAAATGACTCATACTAGTAAGACGACCATTCAATAATAGAAGTTGATAGTTGTGGGCCAAAATCCAAAAACAGAAGAACATGACACCAGAGGAGTTTCTCATGAACAAACAAGTATTTTAGCCACAAGCATCAAAACTTAATTGTTTCAAAAGATACCCTTAACCATTTAAACTTGCCACATGATCAGATGCATGCACTACCCCATTGCTCTTTCAAGCATTAGTAATACATACTTGATGAAGCACTTGAACGATATTGGCGGTCCATGGTAAGCAAAATCAGATGATGAATTGAGTACTCCTATTCAAATGCAATGAGATAACATCAAACTGTAAAACGTTTGGCCAAGAAACTCTTCAAAGGTACTGAAATCACCTGAAAAAGTGAGCCATTCAACATGCTTTCTCGGCGAGCCCTCTTCCCGGTAACCATCTTCCTGACCGCCAATGCCATTGAGAAGTACTCATCCGAAGACCCAGCAGCCGGAATAACACCATCGCCAGCATTTTCGGCTATCTCCCTCACCCAACCCAGCATCCCAACAATGTCCCCCCTCTTCCTCTTCAACATCACATTCCGCTGCCCCCTCCCGTTGCAGTCCAAGAGGGATTCCTCTTCCTCCACTCCATTTCAACAGCTCTTGTTGCCTCTTGCTCTTGTCGATTATACATCAGGAGTTTGTGAGTTCTTCAGAAAAGAGCAACATCTTTACATATAGAAAACATCTAATTTAGTCAATTTATGTCATCCATAGAAGGGATGGGATCTGAGCAAGATGGTTTCAAAGCATAAGCAAAAAACAGTGTCAAATCAACATATTTGGGTTGCTTTATTCTTTTTAAAATCATGCCTGTTCCTAATTAAACTCTTATGTTATATTACCCATGATATTAGTAAAGTAATTATTATCTAAAACTTCAGAAATTGATTGCATGATTGCCAGTATAACAGAAGCAGCCTTTTGTTATTCATGTTCTGAAGCTCTCTGCTCAACAGTGAGCACTCCTGTGAAACATAAATCTTATTTTCCATTTGTATTAAATGTTGTTGGCAAATGGAATATGATGCTGAAGTTTGGAAACTGGTAGCATAAATAATTTAGTTAACGTGTAATATTCTAACAACATACACTACTGGAAACTGCTTCTTTGCCGCCTGCTGACGGCAGTCGGCAATGGCCGGAATGCAGTCGGCAAAGGTCTTTGCCGACTGCATTCCAAGTGGCAGGCGGCAAAGGGAAGGCGGCAAAGGCCAGGGCGGCAAAGACCGCCTTTGCCGATCGCCGGCAAGGGCAAGGCCTTTGCCGCCCGCCAACCCGGCGAGCGGCAAAGAGTTTTCAGAAAAAATAAAAAAGGATGGACCCGCCAAGCCCATCCAGCCCCGCGAGCCCATCGGCGCGCCGTCCCGCCGCCGTGCCGCCGTCGGAGCTCGCCCCGCGCCGCCGGAGCTCGCCGCGCGCCGCGCCGCCGCCGAAGCTCGCCTCGCGCCGTCGTTGTCGGAGGGGGTGGCCTCGTGCCGCCGGGGAGGAAGTCCCCATGCCGCGCAGCCCGCCATGGGATGGGGCCGTGCCGCGCCGCCAGCTGGACGGGAACGGGACGCTGCTTGGGGGAGAGAGCAGTAGCAGGCCACCGCTTAGGGGACGGCCGCGCGCTCGCCCACGCCGCCGCGCCGCCGCTCCTGCTCGCAGCCGCCGGCCCGCGCGGGCGAAGGGGGAGGAGGAGAAGGCCGCCGCGCCATGGCCGCCCGCCGCGAGCGCCGCACTCCGTCGCAGGAGGCGGATCCGGCCACGCCGTCGCCGGATCCGGCCCCCGCTCCACGCTCGCCGGCGGTGGTGGAGGTGGTCGGCGGCGGCGGAGGAGGAGTGGAGGAGCGGCGCCGGTGGTGCGGCGCGGTGGGGAGGAGAGGGAGGAGCGGCGGCGCCATGGCCGCCGCGAGCTCCGCGCCCGCCATGGCGGCTTGCCGGCCTCGCCGGCCGGGGGCCGCCGCACTCCGTCCGCAGAGGCGGATCCGGCCTCGCCGTCGCGGATCCGGCCCCGCTCCACGCTCGCGGCGGTGGTGGAGGTGGTCGGCGGCGGCGGCGGCGGGAGGAGGTGCTGAGGTGGCTCGGCGGCGGAGGAGCGGAGGAGCGGCACCCGATGGTGCGCCGCGGTGGGGGAGGGAGAGGAGGGGAGCGGCGGCGCCATGGCCGCCGCGAGCTCCGCCGCCCGCCATGGCGGCTCGGGAGAGGAGGAGCGGCGGCGCCATGGGAGAGAGCGGGGCCGGGAGGGAGAGAGAGAAGGAAGGGAGAGGGAGGTGTGGCGGCTGGGGTGGGGGGTGGTGGTTAGGGTTAGGGTTTGTTTTATATGGGGGGCGGTCGGGGCTATTGGGCCTTATTGGGCCGCCCACTTTGCCGACTGGCCCAGCAAGGGCAGTCGGCAAAGTTTTTTTTTCTTTTTTTTTTAATTTTTTGTTTTAAATCTTTGAAATTCAAAAGCATGAGAAGATGAATGTTTTTTGAATTGACACGTTTTCTGTTATCATAGTATATTGTTTACAAGCACTTGTTCAAATTTGAGATTTTTTATACCATTTTGCTATATTTAGCTCATTTAATTCATTTACTTGAATTTTTTGGATAATCCGAAATTGAACTACAAGTGTATAAAATAATGGAATGTAGCCACTCAAAAAATTATATTCATGTTGGAGAGTGTATATTAAGGCCAATTATATTCACTCACCCAAAGTTTTGAAAGAATTATTCACGAAACATGACGATTTAGTTGTAGAAGAAATGTTTTTTAATTATATAAAAATGCAAACGATGCCCGAAAATCACGAAACTTGGCGGTGTCATCCCATGGTATGTGGAGGCTGTGATAAAAAATTGAGAATGTTTCGAGCAAGTTGTGACGTCGGTTGTGTAGAATACGCACATCTCCACTTGTGATCACAAGTGATCACATGAGGAGATGTCTGGGTTCTACACATCCGTGGTCAGAACTTGTTCGAAACATTCTCAATTTTTTATCACAGCCTCCACATGCCATGGGATGACACCTCGCCAAGTTTCGTGATTTTCGGACTTCGTTTGCATTTTTATATAATTAAATAACACGTCTTCCGCAATTGGAGAGCCATGTTTCGTGAAAAAGGAGTTAAAATTTCTGGGTGAGTTTCTGGATAGGGTCTCAAAATACACTATCTAACATGAATATAATTTTTTGAATGGCTAGGTTTCATTATTTCATGCACCTACGCTAAATTTTACTTTTTCGAGGAAAATACAAGTAAATAAAATAAATTCAAGAAATATAGCAAAAAGTTATGAAAATGTTTCAAATTTGAAAATATGATTCAATACAATCTAGAATGATCACAAAAAAATTTTCAAATCAAAATTCAAAAGAAAAAAAATTCTTGCCGCCCTTAGCCGTCGGCAAAGACCCTCTTTGCCGATCGTTAGTCGGCAGCGGCAAAGGCCTGTCTTTGCCCATCGCCCGGCCTTTGCCGACTGCCCGGCCTAGGGCGGCAAAGAGGGTCTTTGCCGACGCCTGCCTTGGCAAAGCGGCAAAGGAACTCGGCAATCGGCAAAAGATCTGTTTTCCCGTAGTGATAAAGCATTTTGTTCCAGGACTAAATAGAGCGACAATTGTTTTTTGCCAGCACTTTAGATTTTGACAACACTCCTCACTGTCAATTGCATCTTTATTGAAATGTCAAAAGTCCTCTGCATGACTTTTGCTAATCTGCAGAACATTACAATTTTTGTTTTATGATGTGGCATTGCTTTCTTGTTAACATATAAGATTTTTAGTGGTCCTTCTTAGCCTGAAGTATGTTTCACGGTTTATTTTACAGAACGTAGCAAATTTCAAAGAAACACAATGCTTTAGTTGCCACTGACTTGCATCTTGGGCCACATAATTCATTTTTTGTGTAGCTGCAAATAATTCAACTCCAGTATCCAAGAAGAACTTGAAGACAAATGTTGCCTTGATCTCAGGAGATCCAAGGATAGGCTGATTATCATTTCATCAGCACATCTGCCACCACATGCTACTTCCCGACAACCATATGTAAATACTGGATCCCCTGCTATAGTGATTGGATTTTCAACCAACCTGAAAAGGTAGTTTTCCTAACATTTTTATCACAACTCGTATTCTATTGTCGTTCTTTTCCAACCTTATCCATGGTTTGCTTTGGGGCTCAAACAGACCACATTAGTCTTGGAATGAATCCCTAAGGACTAGGTACATTTTGTATGCAACAATCAGAGTCAGACATGCTTTGACCGAAATCAATTACCAGGCCCGCTTATCTTGAAATTGACAAGATCGTAAATTTGAAATTTGGCAGAGTTATGAAGGTAATACCCCATGACCCAAATTTGCTCTAAGATGAAACTGCATCGGGACAGGCCATCCATAACACATATCTTGTGTTTATAAAAAAATAATAGAAAATTGTGAAACAGGTCCATTTTGCACATGTAAGAATAGAAGCCTATAGATACAGTAACACTGTGTCTAATTTGAGAATTATTAACATAGGTCTATATAGATTAAAAAAATGCCATGTAACCTGCAAAAGAAATGATTTAGAAAAAATATCATGTTACTAGATCTATACAACAGAGGAGCAGCTCAACCGAGTACATCGCCTCGCCTCTGCCCAGATTTGGTACCAGTGTGCAAACCACCTCTAGCCTACCTCTATGAATTCCACTGTGCGGCTGTGACCAGAGCTGAAGCCAGACCGGGTGTTCCCTGCTTTCCTCTTTCTTCCAAGCCACGAGTGTGACCAGATCCGTAGAGGATTCTCCTCTACAGCAGGTGTGGAAGAGAGAGAGAGACAGAGAGAGAGAGAGAGAGAGAGAGAGAGAGAATGATAATGATGGTGATGATCCTCAAGTGATCTGGACCATCCATGTACATTGCTGATGTGGCCTTGATGGTGCAAAGGTATGTAGTGAGTGCTCAAATAGCTAGTGGTGACAGTGGAGTGATACATTAGCTAATCGTCTCCCATAGTGATATATAGGAAATTTTGGCTTTTAGTTATATACTATTTAAGAGATGATAAGCTTCGTCGACATGTCTTTGCCTGCAGCAAATTTGTGCTCGTGCCGTGAACCTCCTGCTGTCACACGGTACAGGTTACTTTATTGGTGGATGAATAGCATATGGTTAGCAACTTGAATGGAACATGTGCACTGATGGCCAAACAATAAAAAATGCTAATACGTAATTTCTTCGTGTTTATTATATAGTTTGGTGCACCAGGCTGACCCTTAGGAGCACAGTAGACCAGACCATCTAGTAGGACGCTCAATTAGTTGGTGCAATTCTCTGTGTAATCAAACCTGAATCCAGCCCTCATCACCTTCAGTTCTGTTTTGCTGTCATGTGCCTTTCATCTCTGCAGGGCACATAGCTTCGTTTGGTCCTGATCAACTAGGGGATACGTACAGTATGTATACATTGATTCTAGTTATACTTTGGGTGGCAGCATAGCATGTATTTGTACTTTGTGCATCCACGTCACATGGTTCTGATCAGTAATTGATGGAAGTCTTGGAATTGCCATATTATTGAATACAAGTATCTATATCATATGGTTAGCAAACAGTAATTAATTGCTAGTAATACTTAATTTGATCATCTTTATTATGGTTTGGTGAGCTAGGCTGTTCTGGCCCACCCTTACAAACCCAGTAGACAAGGCCATCTAGTTGTATATATGCTCAATTAGTTGGCATAACAGTTTCCGTAACAGCATTAATGCAGCCTTCATCATGTTTGTTTCTGTCTTACTGCCACTGCCTGGTACATGCATGGCTAATTTCGGTCCTGATCAACTAGAGGATACCCGCTGCATGTTTATATTATTAATTCTACTCATCAATTTCTGATTAACTCCATGTAATATGCTGCTCTGTTTATCTATTGCATGATTATTCTAACATGTTACATGATGAATACAATCAGTGCTGAAGCCAAGAGTCGCTGCCGGAAGGCTGCTGGACTTTTGGAATGGATGGTCGATCGAGATCCTTGTAATCCTGAGCCTCACACAGCAGGTGATCCTGCTCTTCTTGTCTGGGATTCGCCGGCATCAAGGTCGCAGCCCCAAAAGGCTCCTTCTCTGGCTGGCATACCAGTTGGCAGACAGCACCGCTATGTATGCCCTCGGCAACCTCTCCCTCAGCAGCACTCTGCGCCAGCACCGGCTCGTTGCCTTCTGGGCTCCTTCTTACTGCTGCACCTTGCCGGCCCTGACAACATCACGGCCTACTCCCTTGAGGATAACAAGCTGTGGAAGCGTCATCTTCTGATTCTTGTTTTGCAGGTCCTGGGAGCAGGGTATGTCATCTATAAGCATATTGCCGGCAGTGGGATCCTCTTCTCGCTGGGTGCAACCTTAATGACTGTTGTTGCGGTTGCCAAGTTTTGTGAGAAGACTTGAGCTCTCCGGTGTACCAACTTCAATATCATCTGGGAGTCTGTGGAGGCGGAGGACACAGAGCAACCAGGAAAATGTGATCTTTACCTTGAGGACAAACCACCTCAAGGAGGATTCAAAGGGAAGGTAGTCGACAAAGAGGAGTTCCTCATGCTGCGTGCACACGCCGTGTTTCGTGTCTGCAAGTCTGCCATGGTGGATTCCTCGAAGAATCCAGGGAGCTACATAGTTGGCATACTTACAAACCTTAACAAGAATGAGATGGGGTATATGTGGACACTGTTAGAGATGGAGCTGTCGCTGATGTATGACATCTTGTACACCAAGGCGCCGGTGGTTCACACTATGCCTGGCTACTGCATCTGCATCGTCTCGCCATTCACTGTGGGTGCTTCCCTCCTGCTGTTCCAGTTCTATGGTAGGGGGGGGAAACAGAATTGCGGACGTTGCTATCACCTATGCCTTGTTGTGCAGTGCCTTTGTCATGGAGATGACATCACTGCTGAGCGCATTCTGGTCTACCTGGACATTCTCCTTTCTTTGTGCAACACAGTGGAGTGGTCTTCGGCATTCTGCTTTGTGTTTGGAGAGGTGGCACCGTCTTCGTCGTATGGTCCTTTCTCTTCGCCGGCTTGCCACAGTACTCGAATTGTTGGCTTCTTCAGGCTATCAAGGAGGTGGTCTGGCACCATGGGGCAGTATAACATGTTGCAGATGTGCACTGCAAAGCGTGGCTGGTTGGCAGGGATCCTGTGCTATAGCATGCTGGCTGTTGGTGTTCCAGATGGCCTGAAAGACTTGGTGGTCACTTACGTACAATACATGATCAAAAGCGATTACATCAACACACTGGGAATGGTCAGAGAGAAACGGGGCACAGAGGCACTGGGGCGCTGGAAAGAGCATAGTGGCATTACTATTGATAAGAAGTTTGTTGGTGCTGAGCTCCAAGGCGGTATCATCATCAGGCACATTGGTACGGACATTTTCCTCGTTGAAACTTGCTCTGTGTCCTCCGCCTTGCTTATTCATATATGCTACCAGGCCTTGCTTGGAACAAGCTGTACCAATGGACCAAGAGGAGCTTGGCCACTCAGTGGATGGACATCATCAGTAATAATGACCCCATATCTGGTTCTGACCTCAATCTTGCTAGTGCCCTACCAGAGGAAGCTCACCGGACCTCATGTTCAGACTTTTCGTCTGTCGCTGGCAATCGAATTGGCCAAAAAACTGATTGACATTAACAACGCGCTGAATCGATGCAGCAGGTTGTCCCATGCCAAGAAGCTCAACAGTGGTGGTGAGTTGAGAACCCTTGTATGGCTTATGACAGACCACCTTCAGCAAGTTGCTGACAACCATCTTATTTACGCACCTAGTGAATAAACATCATTGTATCACTTCTTCAGTTTCTGATGTACATAAACTTCCAACAATTCAGTGGTATCATACGGTTATTCGCCCTTAAAGTGCTTGGTAGCAAATACTTCATGTTGATTGGATTTCATAGTTTGTGTAGCCCAGCATGAGACGGTAATGGATGAACATACAAACTAAAGAAATAGCAATCTGGAGATCTGTATCCAATTATGAGGTTATAACGGCACAACATGAGTGCATTCCTTGCTAACCATATCATGGTATGCATAGAAAAAAATATTTACAAACCTAAATATTAAGTACGAATAGTCAAAACAAATTCTAAATTGGTAAAGCACTAAAGCAGTGATATGCTTATAGGTGTCTCTTTGTAAGATGTAGTTTGTGTGCATATGTACTCGCTCCATTCAAAATTACAAGACATTTTAGTTTATTTATAAATGTTATCTAGATATAGTGTATACTAAATACACAGTAAAACTATATATCCAGATACAACCAAAGGGATTTTTCTTTTCTTCGACGATTGATTTCAGTTATTGGATCTTTATCCAACAATCCAGATCTGTTTCATATTCATCGTTTCCTTTCTGTCGCCGACCCGGTATGTCCGCTGAGCACGCGCCTCGCCGACGCCTAAACCCGGAGTCGACACCCAATTGCCTCCATCCAACATCTTGTTTTAGTTAAGATGGCACCACATGCACCGTCAAGCCAAGGAGATATTTCTCGTGTTTGTTATGTAGGAAACGTGAAAAATCAAATGTCCCGTGATTTGGAACCTAGTGTAAGTAGTACTCTCTCCGTCTCGCTTTAAGTTTACATTTGTGCTTCAAATATTTTTCTCAAAATAATGGGTTCACATAGGCCGATTGTGGCAGCGCAAGCTTGAATCTTGAAATGTGGCAAAGGCGATAAAAAGAAGCAAAAGTCATTCCATGGCTTCCTATCTACAGGTTCCACTGGTTACAGAATGATTTGTCATTAAAAATGTGAAAATGGACGCTGGTCATATTCCTCTCTGTCTAGAAGGCTTTGTCGCCACACTACACGCGCATCTTTTGTAAGGGTATTTTGGTAATTTTCTCTATGCCTTGGTTTACGTGTCTATTCGTAGATGTTGAGATATTATGAGATGGAGGGAGTAACTTTTTAATTATCATCACTCATTCAAGACAAAAATACCACAATGTATGGAGTATTTTTCTTTTATTAATATATAAAGCAATAATACATTGAGCATAGTTCGATTATTGATCCTCAGCCGAAACAATTGACATATATCAAGCACTTCTTTTTCTCTCTTTCTCTAAAAACAATACATCAAGCATGGTTCAATTTATTAATATTCAACCAAGATACGATTGGGCAAAGTTACATTACTAGATTGTTCGAGTGGCAAAAGGAAAAAAAAAAAAAGAAAAAACCTAGACTTGCATCCCCATCCTCTGTGAGACGGGACGGCGAGCAACGGCGGCGGAGGCGCTGTGATCCCGCGGGTGTTCTTCCTTCCTTTTCGGCATGGGGTCTCCACCCTTAGGGCCCGAAACAACATTTACTCATCTTTTATAAGAGTATTTTGGTAATTTTGTCTATGCCTTGTTTTACGTGTCTATTCCTAGATGTTGAGATATTATGATATAGAGGGATTGACTTTTTAATTATCGTCAGTCATTCAAAACAAAAATGAGTATTTTTCTTTTATTAATATAAAAGAATAACACATTGAGCGTAGTTCCTCAGCCGAAACAAATTGCCACATATCGAGCACTTGTTTTTTCTCTCTTTCTCTAAAAACAATACATCAGGCATGGTTCAATTTATTAATATTCAACCAAGATACAGATTGGGCAAAGTTACATTTACTAGACTGTTCGAGTGGCAAAAAGAAAAAGAAAAAGAAAAAAAAAAAACAAACCTTGTTATACCCTTCTCGGCTTGCATCCCCATCCTCTGTGAGACGGGACGGCGAGCAACGGCGGCGGAGGCGCTGTCATCCCGCGGGTGTTCTTCCTTTTCGCGCATGGCTAGAGCCTTGGGCGCCGTTTGGCCGCTGGTGAAGGGCTGCTTCGCGGGCGGCGTGGTCGGCGTCACCTTCGCCGACTGGTGCGCCTCCATCGTCACCATGGACGGCGCCTCCATGCACCCGACCTTCGACCCGCAGCGGGCCGAGCGCGCGCTGGTGGAGAAGCGCTGCCTCCACCGCTACGACTTCTCCCGCGGCGACGTCGTCGTCTTCAAGTAAGTCAACTCGCCGCCGCCCGCCTCCGGGTCCGTGGGCGTTTCTTGGATTGGTTGGTTGGTTGTTGATGCCGCTGCTGTGCTGTTGCTCGTCGCAGGTCGCCGAGGGACCACCGTGAGATGGCGGTGAAGAGGCTGATTGCGCTGCCTGGGGATTGGATCCAGATCCCGGAGAAGGAGGAGATCCGGCAGATCCCGCAGGGCCACTGCTGGGTTGAAGGGGACAATGCCGCCCTCAGCTTCGACTCGAGATCCTATGGTCCTGTAAGTTATTCATCTCGTTCACTGGACACAACTGCGTTATTATTGGCCTACTAGGATAAATTGCTTGTGTGAATTACAAAAAGGAATTCACACAAAGGAAGTCCTGGCTGTGTAGCTGTGTTACAGGATAATAACCAGTTGCTTACTTGGTTACCAAAGTTATAGTTTTAGTCCTTTGTTGCTAGTGATCTGTTTACTCTTGATTGATGAATGCATCTTCATCTTGAATTGGCATCTCGGTCACTGGAGGAATTTAATTGTATGCTTTGCAAATCTGAGCCACTGGACACAATGTTATTTCATTGTTTATATTTGTATCACCCTATTTTTATTGTGCTATTTAGATTTATGTAAGGTTTAGGGAACCCATGGCTCATGGTGGTATTTGAGCCAATTTTGGTGCTTTATTAATGTCATGCCCACCATCAGACGTGTGTCATCATTGATGAACTGCAACTGATGCAGCTTTAAATTAATTAAGAAGTTCAAAGTACCAATTTCATTCCTAGTTTGTTTGGTGGATAAAAACTAGCTTGAAGCCCTTAATATCTCCACTCCTGTTCATTTTTTCTGATGATATTTTCCTCATGATTTATCATGATATTATATCGTACAAGCCTTTCATTTTAATTCTAATAGCATAGGACGACAAGTATAAAAGAGTAGGCCAGTGCCTATGAGCCTTTTTCTGTTCTGACTATGTTCATATCTTTCTGTCCTTTAAAGAGACAAGCAAATGGCTCCCAGGCTCCAGCAGCACTCATTTGAAGTACTTGTCTGTGCAGTGTAGCAGATTGAGTTTCTAGGCATCTATGATCTTGTTACTAAACATCCAAAACACTTTATACCTGCAGGTTCCTATGGGTCTGTTGCGGGGCAGGGTCACACACATAATCTGGCCACCCCAAAGAATTGGCCAAGTTGACAGAAAAATGCCCGAAGGAAGGATTATGCCACTGTGACCTTTTGTTAGGTTGGTTATCCTGCGTTCTTTTTCCATTGTAGGGTTAGGATAGCATTATGAAATTGGACTGGCTGAAGCCTCAAGATGGTCTCCACTGTACGTGGGAGGGCAGTGAAACTAACGGATGTGATGCTGCTGATGATTTTATATCTGATTGACAATCAATCTTGCTGTCAGAACCAATTGTAGGATTGTTTGAGAAAGAACCAGTTATAGGAAATGTCTGGTGAGAAGCTTTGCTTCTTGCAGTCTGAGAGTGATGAGGCAGAATATGATGCTCATAAATGATGGTATAAATGTTAATCTGACCAATGGAACGGTTGGTGCCTCAGTCATTGTAATGAGATTAGCCAATATCCTTCATGCATTCATTTATATATGTGGGGATTCCTGGTTTGGTTTCATGGGGTTTCCATGTTCCATCAGATACATAAGAGCTTTTATGTATTATTACAAGATATATGTGGCTTACTGTTCATTAATTCATTTATATGTGTGGGATTTCTTGTTTGGTTTCACGGGGTTTCCATGTTCCATCAGATACATAGAGCTTTTATGTATTATTATTACAAGATACATGTGGCTTACTGGTTTCACTCTATTTCTGAGTTCCAGGCTTTCAGCTACTTGTGAAGTATCATATATCCCACATTCTGTTTTTTTTTTTCTTTTTCTTTTCATTTGGTTTGGTTATCACTGTTTTTGAGTTAGGCAATGGCATAGGTTCGCTGATGAACCTGGTTCTGGTGTTGCTTAAAAGGTTCAGAGCTGAGATGGAGCTGGCAATCGCCGGTGATGCACCAGCATCAACCGCAGCTTGATACTGAGCAGCAGCACCTATGTTGTGTGTGTGAATTTTCTTACCATTTTTTTAGGGTGAATTTTCCTATAGTACTCTCAGAAGTCGGTTCCTCTGAGTTTCCCTGTCATCATGTCAGGGCAGCATTGTACGGTAAATACAAAACTTTCTGAATCGAAGAAAAACTTGCCGAACATAATTTATAATTTTGTAAACTTGAAGAAAAGACTTCAGTCCGGAACATTGAACTTTATGTACTCCTGCTCCTCTAATCTCTGCTCTATCTGGACTCACCTATTCTCCAGCGTGAAACTTCAGAAAAGCCAGCTGAAACCGAAGGTGGTGACGACTGTTTCTCGCAACTGAATATCCTGCTTGCATGTTTCCATGCTCTAACCTCGTCAAATTAAATCATCAGACTAGATTTCACTTTTCCAGGATATAGGGGCCACAAAAGAAAATATCAGAAGCAGTGGCTGCGCATGTATGACTCAGTAAATAAGAGATGCGTCCACTTTTGCATGCTGTTCACGCAGTTACATATTTGACTCAGTTAGATCAGCCTAGCTCTATATCTACTGGCTCTGGCTGCTGCTAAAGATACACATCCTTGTGTGTAAGTGTAACCCTTGGACTAGAGTACGTCCTACCATTTTTTCCATACCAATTTACCAAACTAGCCCAAAAAATGTATCTGAGACAAGCTACTCTTTGCTGCTGGCTTCTTTTAGTGACACTCATGCTACACGCCAATTATACCTCGGCTACTGGTTCGTGTTCTTTAATCTCTTTTCTATTGTGTTCGGTGATGATATATAAATCCAGATCCAGGATACTAAGTAGTGTGCAGTCCCG
Organism: Themeda triandra; assembly: GCA_018135685.1. NCBI lineage: Eukaryota > Viridiplantae > Streptophyta > Magnoliopsida > Poales > Poaceae > Themeda > Themeda triandra. The sequence continues at coordinate 29,208 of JAENPR010002310.1, read as the reverse complement.
TTTCTTGTTTCCACTTGCCTTGCTCTCTGTTCTTTTTCTATTGGAGTTAAGTGATATTCTGATCCTTTTTGTTTTACATGACCAAGATAAAAAATAACGTGTGGACATGCATGCACATGCTTATTTATTTGCAGAGATATGTGGCATTGTAACTATGGACATTCCGTTTTGTAAAAGCTGGATGTGCGAGTCCGAATGCTGGCTTCAGAAGAAACTGCGTGACGTCACACTCAAGCAATACAAGTGTGTGCAAGGAGGGATAAGGGCCGGTGTCACTGCCTAGTTTGTAAAAATGTTAATTTGCCAAATTGAAGGGGTGAAGGAGTCATCATAAGGAAACAAATCAATCAGTAGTTAATTTTCATGCCCTTTTTTTAAACTAATTCTCATGCCTTTGTCAATGTTATCTTAGAAATTTACGATAGCAGTTACTTTAGTGTTGACAGTAATCTCTATTTGCTTTTATCTCAAGCTATAGTGTGAAGTACTGTTCTGAAATATTTGGTTCAATAATTATTATCGATGACAAGTTTCTTTGCACATATCAAATTGAACACATGTGATAGTTCTTGATGTGGACTTTTTAGATGGATGTAACAAAAATTGTGTCATATAGATGTGGACAATTTATATGGTTCTTGATGCGGACTTTATAAATATGGTTGCTAATTTCTTAGATTTAAAAATATGTAATCCTCTGTACGATTCTTGTGAAATTCCTAGTGTCCAAAGGAATCCAACATCACTGCATTGTGCTAATTTCTTAGAATAAAATATATGTTATATTTCTTGACATCATGTAATCCGGTCAAGTAGGTTCCCCTGAATTACCCAGGCATGTCAAGCCATTGATTGTACTCGGTAGTAGCAAAACCTTTTGAAAAATCTTACGTCCTAATATTTTCTTAAAACTTGAAGAAAGAAGTCTCCCAGTCAGAACATGGAACACGACAAACCCGGTGTCATCCCTACCCTTTGGCCTTTTTCATCATCCCAACAAGCACCGCAAGCTCTAGCATTGCTGACACTTGGGAGTCCACGGAAGCTGTGTTTTGGAGCCTAAAACCCTAAAACCTTATTGTATTTATTTAAGGGCTAATTTGGTTCAGCTCCTTTTGGGAATTTGGCTTTTGCATGTATGTCATGTGCAGCACTATGCATCACTGCAGCGAGTGGGAAAAAAAAAAAATAGTCCGACTCTTGCATAAAACAACCGTGAAAGAGGAGGAGCTACCAAAGTCACGCTTTTACTTATAATTTTAGAGCTCCCCTACAGTTTGAGAGCCGAAGAACCTCTCCCCACGTGCACATGCATTCTAAAGTTGCATACACACGTGTAAGAGCATCAAAAAGTTACATCAATGCTCACTTTTGTTCTGAAATAGTTGTATTTGGTTCAAATAATACGTTCAATAACTAGTTTCTTTGAATATATCATATTGAACATGCGATGATTCTTGATGTGGATTTTTTAGATGGTTGGACAAAATTTGATTGTCAAGAGAAGTAATGCAACTCTAAAAAAAAACTTTTTATATCCTTCATAATTGCTAGGAATAAAGATTCTGATGAAAAATAGCCTCCAATAACTTATTTATTTAGTTATAGCAAATATAGTCATATTTTGTTATGGATTTCCTGGTAGCCTAAAATAGAAAAAAAACGAGAATAGATCTCTCCTTAGGATTATACCGGCTTCAACTTTTGTATATTATATTATAGAGCATTGTAGTACTACCGTAACAAAACCAGTGCGGCAGTTTTTTTGAATTGGAGAGAGAAAGCAGCTCTTGCAACAGTATCATAAAGTATGACTACGATAGTTGGGCCAGAAGAAGTTGGAACCCTTGAAGCCACCACAGAAAGGACCTAAGGCATGGTACCATTGGCCATGATAGTTTTCATTGTTCTTTGTCACTTTTGTAGGCTTATGTGTGAAAGTGGTCATTTGCGTCGGTTAGTCCCTAGTTTATTACTAAATCCACTTGTAGTACGTGATATCATGACTCCATGAGCCAGGCAATAGCATTTCGTAAAAGTCCATAGAGATTTTTGCAATTTTTTTTTTTGGAAATCTCAGTGGGACATATCTAACATAGACTATAAAGAGCGTGCATTATACCGGGTCCGTCACCCTCACATGTAACTGTTCCGGTAACAGTTCTTTAGCACAGTAAACCGTTATCAACAGTAACAGGTACCGGGTCTGGTGAACAGTACCGACCCGGTAAAGAACAGTAAACCAGCTGTCAATAGTAACGGGTACCGGGTTCTATGAACGGTACCAACCCGATAAGTGAACAGTACCCCGATAGAAGCAGTACAGGGTGCCGGGTCCTATGAACAGTACTGACCCGATAAGCAAACCCGTTAGCAACAGTGATAGATACGGTTTGAACAGTACCAACCCGTTTTTTTAAAAAAACGAGGATATCAATCAAGGTATCATAAGAAGCTTAAGATAAATTATAGGATAGAGAAAATAAGACATGTAAATCTCACTTGACTTGATTGTAGAGATATATTATGACTAGCAGGAATCCACGCGCACATGCGCGGGCTAGCAAGGCAGCAAGCATGAAAATATAGCATTAGAAGGCATGGAAACCCTAGTTAAAAATTTGATATTTTCTTATATGTATCACAAACTGCTTTAGGGATTAGAAGCAGGAAACAGGTGCTCTGTACATTGCAAAATTTGTACAGTATTTTTCTTCTCTGAGAGCTAAGTTGCCCCTTGGTGTTGGCATATGTAGAATGGTGTAGGGAAGTTTGCAAATGGCTAGTGAAAGGATGTGGCCTGAAATGATGTAGTCGTTGATGTTGATGGTAACCTCAAAGTTTTCATTACGGGAGGATCTGATAATAATCAATATATAAGGTTAGTCCAAAGCCAGTGCAACATTGCACTTGTAAAGCATCAGGAAGCCTTACCCTTTATTAATGTCCACATTAAGTTTTGCTACTTCGGTGGATCATACCGTCAGCCATGTTGTCATTGTCGTTGGAGCACACCTTCAGTACCTTGATGTGGGAGAGTTCTGATCTATCCTTTATTACCCTTATTTTCGTTGAGTTTTTTTTTACAGGCTCCTCGCGAAGCCACGTCGCCTCTTTTCCGTGTCCGCTCGATATCGCATCTACGTCCGTACGCACAGCTCCATTCACCGCCCGCCCGCCCACCGCCGTCGCCGCATCCACAACATCTCGCCGGAACCTTCCCGAAAAAGGGGGCCGTCATTGCTCCACCAGATTCGCGATTCGTCACCCCGCAAATCACTCCCAACCCCGTCCACCGCCGCCCCTTCCTCCGACGCCGCCCTCGGCCAGCCCACGATGCTGAGCGGCGCCGTCATCCCAGGACGCACGCTGCACGCCGCCAACCGAGCGGCCTCCCAACCCAGCGATGCGCCTCCGCCTCTCCGCTGTGCCGCGTCGTCTGTTGCCGTCGCCCCTCCCTCCATCTCCACTTACTTCTCCAGCCCTCGACGCTCGCGCCCTCCGCGTCCCATGCTCCTCCCCTCGCCGTCCTCGCGGACCCTGGGCCCATCTGCTTCGTCGTCTTCAGGTATGCCTTCGCATCTACCTTTCAGTTTTCCCGCCGCTGCCTGCTGCAGCGATGCGCTTTCGCTAGGGGTACCGGCCGAGACGGAGCTCCGCGCGGGGTTCGAGACCCTGGCCGTGACGCGTCCGGCCGGACCCTTCCGCGGGGGTCTACGAGGTCCGCCTCAGCCGCCCGCCGCAGCGCAACGCGCTGAGCCCGGCCGCCTTCGCGGAGATCCCGCGCTGCTGGACGGGACCCCCGCCGCGCGCGCCGTGGTGCTGTCGGCCGCGGGCCCGCCCGCACTTCTGCGCGGGCATCGAGCTGGGCGGACCCGGGAACCTGCTGGGAGTGCTGGCGGCCACCTCCTCCGCCGGCGGGGGGTGGCGGCCTCAGTCCATTGGTGCGAGGTCGGGAATGAGTGCCGCTGCGTAGGGTACCGTCGTGGCCGGCTCCGTTCGTGCGGTGTAATGGCCTCTGTGGCGATGGTGATGGGCTGCAGTTTTGTGCAGTGTCGATTTGTTGGCCGATTTGTGGTCTGTTGTACGCCTAAAATATAGCCGGCTGCGATGTTCATGCTTCTGCACTTGCTTATGGTGTCCATATTTTCGTTCATTTCAGATCCTGCTCCACCCTGTTGTTTGCTTGCCATCCTCTTCGGGTTCCTCTCTCAAGAGGTATCTTCTGTTGATCAAGTACCTTTTTAAACTCTATTTTGATGTATGTTTCTGCTGATGGACTACCTTCTGTTGTTTGCCCAAATTTACAGTGGAGGTGAATGGTATAAATTCTGGGAATTGATTGAGGTATGCTGTCGCCTCTATTTTTTAGGCCTATTTTCTGAAATAGGATGTCTCATGTTCTATGTATATTTGTGCTGATGCATACGCCTCTGTTTCTAGACCCGCAGTTGATTTCTCCACTGATATTGCCTCTGAGATTGTTGGTTCTAGATTGTCTGTCCAGAGGTTGTCTGTGAAGAGGCCATTTTCCTACTTATTCTGAACCTGTGTTTCCAGTATATTTCTGCAGGGCCTTTTCGATTCTTATATTTGTCAGTAGAGTTCTGCAGCCTCATTTCCAATTCTATCTGTCATAGGTTTCTTCACTCAATTGACTTGCATCATTGCTTTGTTTATATTGTGGTCCCAGGTTGGCTCTTCAGTTTGGTGCTTCCCGTTTGGAAATAGATTGAGGTATAGATTCATAGCTATTTCTTAGGTCTATTTTCTCCGGCACATATTACACATTCCATATATTATGATTGCATTGATGGACTGTGTATGTTTCGTGTTCTGTGTATGTTTTTGCTAATGCATGTGTTCCTGTTTTTAGGTTGTCACGTCATCTGTCCACCGATATTGGGTCTCATAATATTGGCATCACACTTTCACATCTGCGAGTGCGTCTCTTGGCCTCACAATCTCCTCTCTTGCTTGCAGCTGTGCACACATGAAGGGAAAGCCTGCAGCAGATCTCCCGTGCTGCCTCTGATTTCAATCTTGCTGGTACTTGCATCTTCGTTTGTTTAATTTCCTTCCCAACTTCGTAGGTCATCCAAATATGGTCTTCAATTGTTTCTGATTACAGTACCCGCTGTCAGGAGCATATGGCCATTTTGCTGCCTTTAGAACTTACTCTATGTCCAACAATTTATTTACACAATGAAAAAATATTACCATGTAAGAATTTCGCTAATAAATATATTTTGTCCTATTCTGAGACAGGTTTGACAGATCCACACTCATTTTTTGGTCACTCTCATGTAGGTTGTATGGTGCTACCCCAAAGACACAGCAGCAACAGTAAACATGGCGATGCTCATACTTCTGTACGTAAAAGTCAATTTGTTGATACAAATTCAGTTCACCAGTTTCTTGGCAACCTTAAAATTTCCTGTGTCTTTGTTTTGTTTGCGCTCACCTCATCAATGTAGTTAAAAGTTTACTACATTTTTTTTTCCAAGATTCCACTGCGGTGCGATGATTTGTGTCTACCATTGGAGGGGAAAATGAAGCATTTGAATCTTTGAACAAACAGAGGTCCCTGACAATGATACATGTTGATCACGTGCTGTTCCACTCGGCCACTAAAATCTTAATTTCAGTCTGACCTTAGCAAGGCAGTTGCTGCATGAATGATTCCACATAATGCTTAGCCAAATGGCCTTTGCACCTGTCTATGAATCCACATGTGGATTCATATGCCCCGCACCATGTGTTTATTTTAGTTTAATCACCATCAGCCATATGCAGGCAAAATTGCTATCATACTTCTCTGACATGAAACACATCTACCTTTTTATAGTTCAGGATGGCCGTTGCATTGGATCAGCTGTTACAAATCAAACAGAAGAAACAGTTCGGTATGCTCTCCATATTTCAGTGTGCTATGTTATTTCATACCGTCAGCAATTACAGAATTGCGAATCCATGTTACTACATTGTAACACAGGAATTATTGAGTCCAATCCACTGATATGCATATACCTGTGCCAAATTAGTGAACTTGATGTTTTATTGAAAAGGTAAAGTTTTACACTGTTACGGAAAATAAATTTGTCATCATGCTTACGCTTTTGCTTTATTCTCGGAGGTATACTTATTCAAGGTTTAATCTGCAGTTATGTCAAAGTGTGATCATCAAACACATTGCACAGCGCCAAGGTAAATTTTTCCTCTGGCAAAATGACTGCCGAAAAACACATTGTCAAAATGTGAACCAAATGTGATAAATTTTTTTATGATTTATAGATAAAGGATTCGTTAGGTGTGTTCCCCTTTTGTTACACATGGTGTTCTTAACCGGACCCACAGGTACGATGCTGTTACATACTTCAAGTACCTTGACACATTGATAGTGTCAACAAATTGATAGTGCCGACACATTGACAGTGTCAGAGGTTGTGCAATCTGTTTGGATACTTGCTAAATCAGGCCAAAAGATATTTGAGCTTCCAAAAAGGCGTATTATAACAGGCAGTGAGAACAGATAGATGGTGCTAAGGTTAGCATAGATAATAAGTCCACAAGCAGCTAAAAAAGAATATGATTCATGTTAGAGGTCACTATGTGTTAATATATATACTACTTTCTGTATGTTGTATATGCTTTCAGGAGACTGTTCCCAATTTGTAAGTTCCATTTCACTTTGTATCAAATAATGTTGCTCCTGTCAATATCTATAACTGTTCTTATTTCATCCAAATTGTTCTCAACCAGTTTATAAGTATATCCTAACAAAAAGGCTCACTATCCTTGATGTATATAAAAGTGGCATGCAACAGCCATCTACTATAGTTCGTACTTTCTATAATTGAGAGCTTGCCAGCCCGCGCAATTGCGCGGGGTTCCGGCTAGTTAGAGATACAACTCAGGTTTGAGATGTTCCATCATTGGAATCAATGGCATCTGAAATATGGCAAAACAGAAACAACTAAGGCCCCGTCTGGATCCATGCAGGATAGTGGATACTGGATAAAAAAAAAAATCTGTAAGGACTCCAGACAGGTGATTCTTGCCATCCTCATATGCCAAAAGACAAATCTACCCTTGCTTATCTTGTTGTGCATGCATGTGGTTGATGGGCATGAAGAAGAATTACCCTAAATACTAGTATCCATCTCAATAATCCAAGGAACCAAACGGGTAGGTTTTTTATTACCCAGAATCTAGATTTTAAAAAATTGGATTGTGTAATCTGGATTGTAAAATCCCATGGCATTCAAACGGGGCCTAAGTCAGCACAACATTTCAACAAACAACTGATGTGCGTTACCTTCTGTAAGACCGGAATTCGCAAGCACCTGTGCGTCGAGGAAGGACCTTGTGGCCTGGAGGGCGAGCTCGAGCACGCGGAATTGGAAGGGCAGGTCATCACCGTCAGCGCCCTGGAGCAGGCGGCACTGGATCTCGGCGGCATAGTGGAGGACGTAACTGTCGAGGGATCTCATCTGTTGGAGGTTGATGACGATGGCGTGCTCGCGACGCAGGACCGTGGACGGGTACACGTAGAGGAAAGAGGTAAAATGCCAAAAGGAAACCACTCGCTTGCGAAAAAGGAAAGAGGAAAAGAAACCTACAATCACGGCCGCCCGGCCTTCTAAAATCACCACCTTCCCCTCACCCTCCCGTCTCGAGAAAAAAAAAAATGAAAAGAATTGCTGCCGCACCACACGGACCTGCCATCGCCGCGACGCCGCCATATATCTCGCCACCGTCATAGTGCCTCCGTTCCTCAGCCTCCACAAGCACACGCCGCCGGCGCCGCCATCTCGCCCTCGCGCTTTGCACCGGCAGCACGCCTACACACCATCACAGCCTCGCCGGCCGCCGCTGTGGACGCGGGTGGACGCTGCCGCCGTTCGCGTGCGTGGGCTGCCGCGGTCCTGGCAGCGCACCACCGGCGCCTTGCGCAGCAGGACGCCCACACCCCTCGCGTTGGACGAGCTCGTGATGGCGGCGTGGCCATGCCGGAGATTCAATCGATGACTTAGGGTCCAGGGATGGCTTGCCTTCTTTTTTGGCGGTGGATCAGGTACAAACTGTTCTCCAATATATTAATCATTACAGTACTTGACTGCATAGTTTAGGCCGCCACCCACCTGCTCCTGAGCCGTCGAACAGCGAGCACTGAGGCCACCGTCGTCCTGCGACCCGCATGGCAGCGCAGAGCTCTGCAGGCTGCGCGTCGGCACCCGTCGGCGTCGGCTGGTAGGTGGTTCCAGGCCGCCAAACTGCAAAGGCCCTTTCCGTGTGGTATTGGTGACTGGTGAGCACCAAATCTCTCAAATCTCGTTATCTTTAGGTAGAGATTTGGACAGGACAGTGAGCACCGCTGCACAGAACTATATAAATTTGGGTGTGTGATTCATGATTGTTGGTTAAGGAATTGTTTGTGCCAATGAAATCAGAATATAAAATTGAATGAAATTTCTTGTCATTTTCCAATTGAATGACATATGTGCGATTGTAGTTAGGTGAAGGGACGTGTGAAGAACAACAAGAAATTTAGTTAATTTAAATGTATTATCACAATTTAGTTAATTTATGGTCATGTATACTGAAAGTTTTATGGATCATTTTAGTTCTATAAATTTTTGGAACTCTTTTGCTGTATTCTAATAGGCAGCTGCACTATGTTCTCCCTAAGGTCTCAAGAGTAGTTCGCCAGGGAGCATAAGACAGTGATGAGGCTAGGAATCAGTGGCGGCACCGTGATTGGTGGTTTAGCCATTGGCACCTTTCTTTCTTTTGAATCATGTTGAAGATCTCAACCCTGTTACTCTTCTGAACATTTACCTTGGTTGTGTCTGCTTCCTTGGGCATGATCAGTTTGCTGGTCTAAAATTGCTTCTAATTTGGTCAAAACAATATGCCAATAGTGGTTGCAAACTTTTATTACTAGGAACAATATTGCCTTCGGGATGTTCTCTGTACAATATTTATCGGTAAAGATTTGCTTACATGAAGAATGAATAATAATTCATCAATAGTTCACCTGATTTGTTTTTCCTAATGTGACTTTGGTCAAATTTCTTTCCAAGTTTTGAAACCAAGAATAGAACATGATAGCGATTTAGGTGCTGAAGGCCTGATTTCTGAGGATACTGGTTGTGGATTAAAGGTACAAAAAATCTGTTGCTAAATGTTCTCAGTTTGGTGTCCTCATCTGTATGGTTTCACGTGCATGCCTTCAATCAATTAGTTCAGGCTTATGCATAAAACAAGGTTATGCCAAACTATGCTATCACTTTGTTCACTTATCTTTGCTTAGGAAATGATGATATGATCACTGCTGTTATTTTGTAACTGTGGTTGCTCCCTTGAATGGGAGGAGTTGGTTTGATCGGTAGCACTGGTTGAGGAAGGCACAAATTGTGGGAGATATGCTACACAAAAGTGTTCAAATTGATTACTCTGTAGCGTTTCTGCAACTAGAGTTGATTATGTTTTATGTGTGTGGACTGTTGAAATTGCAGAGATGAAACTGTTATTTACACTACACAAGACAAGACACAAAAATGCTAGGTTGGAATGCCCTCCTTTGCAATGTTCAACTTAGCCTCTCTATTTCTGAACTAGCAGGTACCCCGTGCGCACGGGACATCGAGGCAGAATTAGAGCGCATTATGTTATTGCACATGGAATCAAAAGATCGGTAACATTATTAGTTACATAATATGGGTTGTAATTAGACAGGATAATATTAGCATAGTGCAGGGCTGTTTCAGTTGGACATTGATGCTCATTTTGCCGTGGACGAAAGCATAGTGCAGGGCTGTTTTAGTTGGACAGGAATGCTCATTTTGCCGTGGACGAAAGAACTGTCAACATTCAGTAAAGCCGTGCATCTGGCGAACTTGAACTGTGTAGGCAGTCAGAAAAAGTTTCAAATTTAGTTATAAAATTGGAGGACATATATTCACAAAACGTAGAACAATATGATGAAACAGAAACTAAATTAGTAATTATGGATTGGTGTTTACTGGCTGGCATTGCAACCTGTTCAGTATTTTCTTCGCAATAACATGGAAGACTGAGCAGCACAAATCAATATGGAGCAAGTTGGGTAATACAATTTTTTTGTTATGAGGACGCGAACACGAAAGTTATAGCCGTAAGGATTTATTTATATTTCACTAATTCACAGTTTCGTATACTGAGAGCATAAATCAAGGAAACTACAGTTTTCATAAGATTAAAGTTTCAGGTTACCTGTTGATACTCGGCACCACATTCTTCGAGGACACCATCACAAATTTGTGAATGACGATCAAGGACGGAATTTGTTTGATGCAAATGTAATTATTTAACGTAGACCTAGCAGTTTGCTGCTGCGAGCGAAGACTGTCTCCTTCCAGCTTCACGTGGTGGACTCCAAGGGAGACCTCATCCTTATCCTTGCTGCTCCATCTTTCTTCTATTTTATTTTCTGCTCTTGTTTTACTTTCTATGTTAGTTCCGTGCTCCACTCACATGGCTACACGTCTTCGTTCAGACACAGACGTCGCCTGGTTTCTCTGTCTGTTTCCTCTTACTAGCCGTGTGGTGCTCAAGCAGCAGCCCCCGGTCCTCATGACCCCTGTTTTATTTAGACAGCTACTTCTTCGGCGTTGGATCTTCTACCTCTGGCAACGTCATCAACATCATCCTTCGGTTGTCGGAATGTATCTTCTTCAATGGCTTCACCGACCCTCTTTTAACCGTCGCAGTACGCGGTCAGTCCATCTGGGTGCATGCGTCTCTGACGCCCCTGCATATACCCCTCGCTGGCAGAAAAAGTCTACTTCCACGTCATAGTCGACGCTGCTGTCTTTATTTTCGGTCCTTGTTGTAATCGGAGGGACCTTCTTGTATGTAATATAATCATAACTCCTCCTTGAGGGACCTATAAAACCCACTTCTATTAAGGCTATGTCTTTAATATAATATAAGATATGTTGTTGTCAAAAAAAAAAAAACATGTAGAGTGCCAAATATCGTGGAGGCGAATTTCTGAATAACCATCGGTAGGCCACCGCACTCAAAAAAATCATTGAAAGAAGTATTGCCTAATGAGGATCGAAGCACAAATCGTGGTCCGGAGCAGAAATCTACGACGGCAAAGGGGAAGCACCTGCACCACGTTGACGCCGGCCTAAGCAGCAACAGCAACGGAGTCCGACGCGGGGGTGGACGTGTTGTTGCGTCGCGACTGGATGCCGCCGCGGGACATCGCGGCGGGAGGCAGCGGACCTCCCTTAGGCGCGGGGCAGCGCAGGAGGCGGGTGTCCATGGTGGAGCGGCCTACGAATTGACGCGCCGGTGCAGCAGATGGGGAGGGAAGGCGCTGTGACGGCGGCGCGGACAGGTACGCAGAAGGAGTGTGGGAAGGACGGCACCGAGGGCCTGGGGCATGGGGGGTTGGAGCGGCCGTGGGGCGAGGAAGCGAGAGGCGCGTCCGCGGGACGGCGGCGCCGAGACGGCGTGTGGGCGCGGCGCATTCGGAGGTCGCCGGCGAGGTCACCCGCGGTAGAAGGCGGAGGAGTGGCGAAACGGACGGACTCCGCGCCGAGGAACGCCGTGCGAACGCGAGGTGGTCAGCGGCGGGCGCACGCGGTGGAGCCGTCGACGGCGTGGGAGGGCTGGCTGATGCTGTGGCGGCTGCTGCGAGGGAGAGGGCCGAGGGTGAGGCGGGGAGGCGACGGCGGAGAGGATGCGGGAGATTCCAGTGTGCGCACGCGAGGTTCGGTTGGTTCGAGAAGGTGGAAGGCGTGGACGGCTGAGGTTGGGAGGCAGGCGATCGAACGGTGGAGAGCGGGTACTGTTCCTAGAACAGTGTTTTGAGTCTAGTGACGGAGATGTGAAGTTGCACGCAAATTATAGGTACTAGTGGAGGGGCGCGCACTTGCGCGCCGCGTATAAAAGGTTGTGGCAAGTCATTTTCTTGCCAATGTTGCTTAACATATAGATCGACGATAAGGCACGCAACCTTCCATAGCTTACAAAGTATCAATAACAAAGAGAATAAGGAGAGATGATAGCAATTTTTTACACACGAAAGATTATATAGGAACATATATATACATAAAGTAAATGCATTTAATTCAAGGGGAGGTAACACCGCGAGAGTACTACGTGATATAGAATGTTTGAATAGTGATGGGTTATAGTCTTAAAGCTGGAAAGCGTAATAGTTACACAAAAAGCATTGAGTGCTGGGCAGAAGTGAAGAACTATAGTACAAGACTGGTGATTAGTGGACTTGTTCCTTAATGGAGTTGGACGTACATCTAGGATTGCTCAGTCAGCCTTTCGGCAGCTATGATCAGACACCTAGCCTCGTTCATCATCTGAGACGCACAGTGGTGCATCAGTAGGCATATTACCAAGCAAGTTTGGTAACGGTGGCTTCGATAGTGCTGCATAAAAAATGGTGATGGACCTGCAAAAAAATACAAACCGAAATTAGTGTGTAACTGAAACAGAAGAATATTTGCATGGAAAGAGCATACATGGAACTTGTAAAAATTAGGTAACTTCTCTAAGCCTATAGTGCCTATGTAGCCTTTGCAGGTTAAAAGAAATTATGGGTTCTTCTCAAAGAGTATGGTGTCTAGACTTTGCATGGTAAAAAAATAGATATCCTACAGAACAAAGAACCTATGAACCAAATAGCAGGATGGTCATGCATCTTTTTGACAATGATTTTATCCAACATCATTAAAAGCACCTTCTGTTCCCACTATCAGTACGTATGACTGGGCTATCATTGTTCGCAATAATGTTAAGAACATATGACAAAAAAGAATTGTATAAGGCTGATCAGATTTCGCCTCAGAATTTGAAGTTCCAGATCGGCACACGCTACAGCCAAATGGAGGTCCCTTGCTGTCCATACAATTCCTCTAATTACATGCAGCAACCAATAGACTGTAAATTAAGAGCATTCAAATAAGAAGCTCTAGCTTGGTAGGCATTCTGTTAGCTGTCAGCAATGCTCAGTCTATGTTGCAGCCCTATATCTATATGCACCAGCAATGTATAGTGTATTGTTTGATCAAGGGATTGAAGGCAAAAGAAGTTTGAGAAGAGGGTTATGGTAGAGCGCACCCAAAATCATTTACTCTATTTCGCATTGCAGATTATATAGACCTTGACATTTTCTATGATAAGGCTCTGTCCTCTACAAACTATTGTCTAGATGGTCGCTGCTAAAACAAGGCCTAAACCTATCATTGCTAATGCCCAACTGCTTTCAGATCACTAAGACAACACAACTGACTATGTATATGTAATGGTTCAGGTCATTCCATATGCCAGTATATGAAGCTGTCAACCTGTCATTGAATCAAATACCCTATGCTTCATGGAAGTGGGGAAAATGTGCAAATACTGTATAAGCAAGCAAGAGGAGCCACAAAAACTCACAAAGATGCTATCTCCGAACTTAGCTGAAACCCTGTCCTTTCTTCAGAAGCTCGGAATCTGACTCCTGCAATGGGACAACAAATAGTCAAGGGAAGTGGTTACATCAGGTAGCAAGGCTAAATAGAAGGTCATGTATATGTCAACAACTATATGTACGGGGAAAAATCATTAGTGAAAGCTCACATCAGTTGACAAGGATAAATAAAATCTCATTAATGTTGGTATGCTTAGAACCACGTATGATAAAACTCTGAAATACTCTCTTTGTCCCAATTGAAAGACAAAGAACATAATATATTTATGGAGGTGGGGATGGTACATACTGCAAATATTTGGGATAGACACAGCATGCACCAGCACTATACTATGCTGATAATCTAGAAGAGTTATAAGCATATATAAATAATTAACAATGGCGAAGATATTTGCAGAAGAAGGATGATGAGTATAGGAAAATCTGGACCGTGTTTGTCTGAAACCAGAACAGTACCATAATTAGCCAATACCACTATGCACCTCACAAGATCTGCATATGTATCTCATGCTTGCATCCTACAAACACAAAAAGAAACCCATATAGGATCAAAACCAAGCAAACATTAGTTTACCAAGAACACATAGTGAACTATTCCATAGCAACAGATTGCTGAACTCAAAGAATCACACAGTATGAAAAGGTGAAGGTCACTTGCCGGTTATACTTGGTTACGGGTATGCCTTTGATATATACACCACCTGTCATCCCTGCAACTGAAAGCATGGTTGACCTCATTAGTATTATACCAGCGCAAAGTAGGTGGTAAAAGAAATATTACTCAGAAACATCTTACAAGGCCCCAAAATCATCTATCCTATAGACGTGAGTCAGGACTTAAACCACGACTCAGAAGGGCCACAACTCTTATGTCGAGGAAATTAAAGAGAAGTAATTTGAGATAAACCTAATAAGATAAGTATTTGCCTCAGTACAGCAAGCAGCAACATAGGAAGCACAAAATGTTTATACTATTCTGCAAAGTGCTACTCTATTGATCCATATAGTGGCTAAAAATCTACATTCATGTAAAGAGAGGTAACCTGAAAGACACAAACTGAAACTACGGTACTCTAGGGTCGCACCCTATTGATTCTACAGTAGGCAATTAGCTGTAACAAATATACTAAAAATAGCTAAAATAAACCTACTATAAATAGGATATGAAACCATCTTCAAACCCGTAAACGAATGAGCCTAAGAATGTTTGCAGCAAAGAAATTTGCTTATAGAAGGCTACATACTAATTGTTGAATTGAGCTATGCAACCTATGTAACACTATATCTAGAGCAGTTTCTTGCGGGAATGTAAGGAATGGCATTTTGGGCATCAAACATTTTCTTGCCGGAATGGAAAAAATGACATCAGTCAGTTTCAAATGAAAATGAAATATTGAACTTCAATTTTTGAACTGAATGAGCAACCAGCCATGTACCCTTGCATGTATACTGGCATGACTAATTCTATTAGGGAAGAAATAGTGTCATCATGCACATATAATATATTAGACTTAGAAACCGAACCATGCTTATCAATCAAGGTTAGCTTTCCAAAGCAATACACGAAGATAATACGGCGGGGGTAACTTAGAAACTGAACCATGCTCCTCTCTATTACAGAATTCTAATTTTAATATACAATTATATTAAATCCCATCTTTATACATAATGTGGTGAAAATACTAACAAAGAACCTAATAATTTAGGAGAAAACCAACTCACGTAGCTAAATATTTGGCAACTAAATTAAAACTGAAGGAAATATTAGATAAATGTGCACAATCATCATACCTTTAGGACCAAGATTGTTCCTGTGGCTGAACTCAATCAAGTCCTTCATGTGATTCACCACCTCCGATATCTGACAAGGACAATCATCAGCATGCTGCATGCATATGTATGTACCGAATCGTAAAAAGATACAAGGGGGAATTCTAACTACCTGCAGGAAGTGTACATATCTTGAAAGCCCATGTTCGTTTAATGCCAGTATGTTCGTTTAACTGAGATCGAACAATATTGGGTAGAAAACAAACTGTTTCAGCAGAGAAAACCTTTTGTCTAAGAATAAAACCCAAAACAGAAAATATATGTACCTCCCTTCAGCTGTTTGATCCACTGCCATTCCTTCTTCATCATCTACAAGAGTGGAGTCTTACATGAGTGAAGCTCTGTTACTAACTATAAATATCACCATTCTCCATCTCCTTGCGTTTCCATCAGGCATAACCTATAGGAACATTGTAACCAAAAAAAAAAAACTTTTCAACCGAACTTGCTTTGATTCTATTTTATAGATCTGAGGAATAGAATCTTAATTTGTTGGTCAACATTCAGATCATATAGAATTAAGATCTCAGGAATAGAATCTTACAATATACCATTGGACATTAGGGAAGACAGAAGATCGCAACAAACCCTAGAAAAATGAAAAGGCAAAAGAAGTATCACCTGTTTTCCATGGCAGATCGAGATGTGGAGGAAGAAGGAGAGAGGAGGAGGCCGCTGCGTGGCCGCCGCCGCCGCGCGCGAGCGCCGCGCGCGCCTCTCGCTCGCCTGCGTCGCCCTCGCACGCCTGACCGGTCCGCGCTGCTGCCGCCGCTCGTTCGGCCGCGCCGCGCCGGCCTGCCTTCGCCGGCGCGCCGAGTGGCCGCGCCCGCGCTCGCCGACGGGCCGCTCGCTCGCCCGCGCAGCTCTCCCACGCCGCGTCGCGCCGCGTCGGCCCGCCTTCGCCGGCCCGCGCTGCCGCCGCCACCCGCTCGCCCGCGCCGTGCCGGCCTGCCGTCGCCGTCGCGCCGAGCTCGCATCGGGGAAGGCGGAGGCGGAGGCGGCCGACCCCGCCGCGCACCGCAGCGCCTCGCCGCCGCCGCTCGGTCGCTCCGCCCCGTGGCCCCCGCCGCAGCGCCGCACCGCGCTGCCGTCGCAGCCGCCGGTCGCCTGCTCCGGCCGCGGCGCGCCGGCCGCCCCTGCCTCGCGCCAGATCTGGAGAAGGTGGAGAAGGGCAGGAGAAAGGGAGGGGGGGGTTTTTTTTTTTTTTTTTTTTGCTCTCAGGTGAGCGGCCAATTTATATGGAGGGTGCCGGCGGGGGTTATGTGCAAAAGGTGCATGCGGGCGGGTAACTGCAAAAACGACTGGTTATTGGAATTTTGTCTTCTTGGGGCGAAGGATTTTACTTTTACGGGGGTAAAAGTGGAAAATAAACTACCGTTGTCACTGTGTATTGGGGACCTGGGCGGATCAGTACGCGATTTCAGAGAAACCGAAGGGCTGTTTTGAAAAATTTAATTCGGACGACGTGGATAGCCTGGATGAAGACAGCAGGCGACGTGGACGCACCTCAACCAAGCAAAACGAATTAAAGAGGACGTGGACACAGGCAGCGATTTTCAAGCGACGTTGATACAACACCTTTGCAGCATTCCTTTTACAGCGACGTGGCCAGCCTCCCCTCTCAGCAACCAACACTGGATGGATATAGGTAATGTATAGATTATGGTGCCATCAAATTATGCAATCAGCACAGAGCAGTTATATCCACTATAAGTTATACATACCTCTGATGAACAAGGGCATAACTAGTTGTATTGTATTTACTCTACCCTATTCCTTATATAATAATAAGTTTCTATTTGAATTTTTCCACAGTAGCAATTTAGCTTCCCCACACAGTTAGCTTCTCCTTTACATATTTAATATTTAATCTCATGGGTGGTTTAGCATTGAATGTTTGGATTGCAACTGGGATGGGTCCAACTATTAACTTGGACTGAAAAGGTTATTTGGATGTTCTTTTTATTAGTTTTGTTTGGTTTTTAGAATATTTTCACATTGATAGGAGTGGGCAATTCAATGCTAGATAGAATACTGCATGCTGTTGCAATTCTGAGAATGATGCTGAACATAATTTTCATTGTGCCTATATTAGAATGGTGTTGAACATAATTTTCATCTCTGCCTTATGATATATCTATTTACTGAAATCGGTTTCATCCCTGCCTTATGATATATCTGCAAACTGTTATTAGTTTATTTTTTGTAGCTCAATGGTGATAAACCTAGAGCGATCAGGAATAAAAACATTTTGGCATATGAGTACATTTTGAGAAGGAGGATAAACTATTTGTAGCTGCAAGAACTATACTGATATAAGTCACAACCAGGATGTCTCAGGATGTCTAACAAAATTACGTTGTTAAAATTGCAGGCCGATTTCAATGCGATCCCTCAGGGAAGACATTGTTGTGTGGTTTAAAAAATTAATGTTCAGACAACGTGATTCCATGATGATGTTTGGTTTTAGAGTACACAAGCAAATTTTTCTTCTTCTTGATTTTTTCCTATTTTTAAACTGATTTTTGATGCAGAATATGCAATTCTGGTGTCTGAAGAGCATTGGCAAGAAGGATGGGGACAAGGATGTGGTTGATACTAAATAAACCAGCACATTAGTAAGCATCAATTTTGTAGACCACCCTAAAAGATAGAAACAAAAAGTTGTGTAATTAAAACACCCAAGCTACCAATAGAGATGCTGATCTAAATTTAGTATCACTTTTCTTATTGGGACAACACAAAGCTCAAGTCCAAAGGTGAGGAATGGCCTGCATGATGAAATTCCTCACTCATTTGTCAAAATGACAATGCTAGATGCAGGTGTCATCATAGAATTAAGACGCCATTTTGATTTTGATATTGTTATACGCGCATGCTTACCAATTCATTTTGATATGAACTCAGGCCCCCACTGCATGCGTTCAGAATGAACCACGTTAAAATGGGTGAGTCATTCATTAAGATGGATCCATTTTCAATAAAAGCACAATAGGGGTGGCACCCCTCCTGTTTTCCCTCCAAGAAAAGATGGATCCATTTCATGCTTATGTACATTCTATAATGCATTAGAGTGGGCTCTGTCGAGTGTGTTGGCGAAGTTTGGACAAGGAGAAGAATGTGAAAGGCTGAAAGCTAATCACTACATCCATGTCCGGGCCAAGAGATCTTCACCCGAGTTACAATCTGGAACATGTCAACTATGTAAGCATACAACATGAAAATGGAGTTCTATTCAGCGCATGGCATCGATTGAGAGAATGATCTGTACATAGCTAAACGTAAGTACAACATCTGTGGTAGCGGCAAGCGAAGCTTTGGGAGTTCTTAACCTAATAGTTTGTATAGGCCCTAATTAGCTAGGAGATGAATTCATTTGTCATGTCATATCTTGTGCGATGTGATTCTTTGAATACTTCTTATGATTAATTAATACCACGAAGATGGTGCGTAACAATTATCAAATAATGAACTGGTGTATAAGATGTGGTTTTCCTTAAAAATATGATAGATATTGCAAAAATCACCTTTCAAATATGTAACTCATCAAAATTGCATCCTGTCGGAATCAATTGTTTTATGCCAAAAAGAGGCATTGCTTCCATGGCAGATTTAATGAGACGATGCCGATCAAATGAATATAGATTTTTTTTACACTCGTAGCAATGCACATGCATAAGGTCTATATGCGTTCGTAAGCTTGCGACGCCGCGGTATTTAATTTCACAGTATTATTATCTTATCGTGCGTTCCGTTTATTTTTAATACAAAAGTACAGTGGCAAACTCATTATAAACACCATGCTTGATTCTAAGCAAATTGGCTTGACAGTGTGGGCGCATGGCCCTTGCGGCGTCGAGGTGGCGGAGTGGAGTGTAGACACCCTTGCGGCGGCTTGGCGAGGTCGTTCCGTGGCTTCGCGGTCGCTCGGCCCTTGCGATCTCTTTTACCATGGCCTTGTTTAGTTCCAGAATTTCACCCCTTTCACTATGCCATATTCCCCATCACATCAAAATGTTGGCACATGCATGGAGTACTAAATTAGATGAAATCAAAAACTAATTGCACTTTTATTGTGCTTTGCGATCATTTTGAGACTAATTAGTCATTTGGACAATTTTTACCACAAAAACAAAATTGTTGATGGGACTTCAATCCGTACCACCGGATTCGGGAACTAAACAAGCCCCATGTTAATTTCACAAACTTTGCTTAAATGTCACTCTAATATCGTTATTTAATTTCGCAATATTGTTATTTCATCGTGCGATCCATGTATTTTTATACAAAAGTTTGATCATCCCGTAGCAACGCACGTGCACGATACTAATTTAGAATAATTTTTAAATATTTGAATGTATACTATTCTAGAATTGAGGAAGTATCTTACCCGAGACACGAAATGATAGACATAATCATGGGAATATTCTGCAACCTTGGGCACGGCTTAAATCCATACACATTTTCCTTCGTATGGTTCAGAATAGATTGATATCTAGCTATAATTCGAAGAAAACTCTTTTAACATCCTCGGACGTCACCACATTTTAGTTCTGATAAAAAAATGATGAAAATCAGTAGTTTGGAAAAAAAAAATGAAAATCAGACACTGTTCTTTTTATTTCATTCGTCTTAGAATAAATGCCCATTTCATTTATAGATATTAATATTTTCTATTATTCTAGAATAGCCCGCCGTGCGACGAAACCAAACAGCAGCGGGCGTGACGGCGTGACCTCTCTGCCTGCAGCACCGCATGACAGTTGACAGCGTTGACAAGACCCGTCGACCGCTCGACCGGCTTCCTTTTTTGGGGGCTGGGAAAAAAACTGTCTATTTTTTTTTCAAATCTTTATACAGTGTAGACGTGGGGCGGTACACGAGGACGTGCCGTGACTTGTGTCTTCCATGCAGTGACTTGTGTCTTCCATGCAGCTGTGTGCGGATGGAAAAAAAAACCGACCGGGCGGTTCGCGGAAAAAAAAACCCTGTTCCATCCACCACCGCCGCGTGCATTTTGCTGTCATGCGGGCCCACGCGCACAGCCTCCCTGGCCTCACCCTCCGGCTTCTCACTTAATTGTACAGTATTTTTTTCTGAAAAACAAAACAGAATCAGTTAGCTTATTAGCTGTAGAAATGACGATTAGCCCAATAGGACCCCTCGAAGCCTCTCGTTACGATTTGCGCTGAGACTTGACAAATTAATCCTTAGATCATCCGTGAAAACAGATAATAACAACACCGAACCGCATTTGCCCTTAGCCCTCGTTTGGATGCCGTCAAAATTCTAAGTTTTTTCACTCTCTCCATCACATCAATTTTTGACCCATGCATAGAGCATTAAATATAGATAAAAAATAACTAATTACACAGTTTAGTTAGAAATCACGAGATGAATCTTTTGAGCCTAGTTGGTCCACGATTGGACAAAAGTGTTACTATTCATCGGGTTAAAAAATTTGCAAACTCAACAAGGACTAGTACAATTTTGGTACACTCACTCTTTCTTTAAAAAAACTAAAAAGACTCTTGGTACATTATCAGAAGTGAAGTGACTAGAGTAGTCGCTTCAAAAAAAAGTTAGAGTCCTTCAAGCCGTCGCCAAAAAAATAAAAAAAATAAAAAAAACTAAGACATGGTACCATTTGCCATGATAGCATATTTTGTTTATCAAAAAAGTTAAACTTGTACATTTGACTAACTTTTCAAAAAAAAAATACTATCAATATTTATATATCTGCATAAATTACTATAAAAATAGTGCCACTAATAGTGTACTAATTCTTACTTGACATATATTAATTTTGTTTTGTACATTAATTTTGGTTAAATTTGTTTATTAACAACTTTGATTTTTCTGAGACACAAGATGCACATTTATTTAAAGACTGATTGCAGGTTGTAGTAGACTATAACCAATTCGGAATATTTGTTGGTAAAAAGTAATCAGTCTTTTGTGAATTGTGATGGTGATGAGGATTGTAATCTTCCTTTTTTATAGCTAGTTTCATCGACTTCTCCTGATTGCTAGTTCATTTTGAATTGGAGAGACAAAAACAACTCTTGGTACACTATCATAAGTGATAAGTGACTACGTAGTCGCATCTAAAAGAAGTTGGAGCCCTTTCAGCCATCGCCTAAATAACCAAATTAAGACATGCTCCAGAGTCCGGTCAAGCAGCTCATCAACTGGGGTTGGCTCGACGAGCCCGTCTCCTCCTGGGATTCGACATCGAGCTCCATCTCCTACCTCCGGCGACGGCAATACAACTACTCTTCGGTTGCCTGGAACGCTCTTCCTCAACGGCTCCATCGTCCCACCTTCAACTGACGCCTAGCGCGGTATTTCCATCTGGGTGTATGCGCCTTCGTCGCCTCTACGGCCCCTCGTCGGCGAGCTCGTCATCGTCAACGCCTCCAGTGCAGATGTTGTCCTTATCCGGTCGCTGGACAGAGTTGTAATATGGTCTTCTTCCGAGGACCTAGTTGTAATATGGCTGATTAATATAATATAATATGCTTTTGTCAAAAAAACCTAATTAAGACATGGCACCATTGCCATGATAGCATATTTCGTTTATCAAAAAGTTAAACTTTTTACATGCGACTATAACTTTTCAAAAGAATAGTATCAATATTCATATCTAAAAAATATTATAAAAATACATGCCACTAATAATGTACTTAAACTCACTTAACATGTATTATAAATATTAATCTCGTTGTTATCCATATAATTTGATTAAACTTATTTAAAAATTGTAGTTTTTTTTTGCAACAACAACATATATTATATATTAAAACAGTCATATTACATAGAGGTCCTCAAAGGAGGACCGGTTTATACCAAGGTCTGTGACAAAGAAAGTAGACAATGCGTCGACTAAGGCGCAATGGTGAACAATTACGTCGGTGAGGGTATTCACGGGGCGTTAAAGATGCGTGCACCCGGATGGACGACCGCACATAGCGACGGTGAAGAGTGGGTCGGTGGAGCCGTTGATGAAGAAACATGCCGACAACCGAAAGATGTTGTTGATATTGTCGCCGGAGGTAGAAGAGGCTCGGACCAAGAACCCAAGTGAAAGCAGAGTAGTCAAACCAGCACCAAAGAAGTAACTGTGTGGTTGAAGCACAGTACAGGACCGGCTGCAAGCTAAGGAACAGAGGTGTATGGCAGATGCAGAACGCGATGAGTAGCATCGCTACGGTCTTGGCCACACTGAAGAAAAAGCCCACAAAGCACCACGTAGAGGGCCTGCACTATTACATAATAAAGAACACTAAGAAGATGAAGCTCCGTGCCTAAGACATGCGATGGGCCCCAAGATGTGGTCGTGGATAAGCACCAAGGACCTGGCACACGGAGCCCTGCTGCATGACCAGCACGTCGTCGTGGTGGGCCCCATGGAGCAGTTGGTGGCCCCCACCATGAAGAATAGGGAACACGCAACGAAAGCTTCGAAGACTCAGGCCGTGTTTAGATTGTAAATTTTTACAATATGAAGACTGTTTAATAATTTTATTTGTATTTGATTAATTATAGGCGACTTGGATTAAAAGATTCGTCTTGTGATTTATAATAAAATTATGCAATTAGTTATTTTTTTAATCTACTGTCAAAAGTTGATACGATAGAGAGAGTAAAAACTTAAAAATATTTGGTGTTGAGAGTTATCTCTATTTGCTTTTATCTCAAGCTATAGTGTGAAGTAATGTTCTGGAATATTTGGTTCAATAATCATTATCGATGACAAGTTTCTATGCACATATCAAATTGAACATGTGATGGTTCTTGATGTGGACTTTTTAGATGGATGGAACAAAAAATGTGTCGTATAGATGTGAACATTTTTTATGGTTCTTGATGCGGACTTTTATAAATATGGTTGCTAATTTCTTAGATTATTGCGAAATTCCTATGTTCCAAAGGAATCCAACATCACTGCATTGTGCTAATTTCTTAGAATAAAATTTATGTTATATTTCTTGACATCATGTAATCCCGTGGTACTCTCAGAAGTAGGTTCCCTGAATTACCCATGCATGTCAAGCCATTGATTGTACTCGGTAGTAGCAAAACCTTTTGAATCCAAGAAAAACGTGTTAATCTTACTTTCTAATATTTTCTTAAAACTTGAAGAAAGAAGTCTTCAGTCAGGAACATGGAACACGACAAACCCGCTGTCATCCCTACCTTTTGGCCTTTTTCATCATCCCAACAAACACTGCAAGCTCTAGCATTGCTAACACTTGGGAGTACGCGGAAGATTGTTTTAGAGCTTAAAACCCTAAAACTTTATTGTACTTATTTAAGGGCTAATTTGGTTCAGCTCCTTTTAGGAATTTGGCTCTTGCATCACTTAGCGAGTGGGGAAAAAAATAGTCCGACTCTAACATAAAACAACCGTGAAAGAGGAGGAGCTACCAAAGTCACAATTTTACTTATAAATTTTAGAGTTCCCCTACAGTTTTGGAGCCGAAGAGCCTCTCCACACGTGCACTTGCATTCTAAAGTTGCATACACACGTGTGTAAGAGCATCAAAAAGTTACATCAATGCTCACTTTTGTTCTGAAATAGTTGTATTTGGTTCAATAATACGTTCAATAACTAGTTTCTTTGAATATATCATATTGAACCTGCGATGATTCTTGATGTGGATTTTTCAGATGGTTGGACAAAATTTGATTGTCAAGAGAAGTAATGCAACTCTAAAAAAAACTTTTTATATCCTTCAGAATTGCTAGGAATAAAGATTTTGATAAAAATAGCCTCCAGTAACTTATTTTTTTTAGTTATATATAGCAAATATAGTCATATTCTGTTATGGGTGTCCTGCAACCTTGGACACGGCTTAAATCCGTACACATTTTCCTTTCGTATGGTTCATATAATAGATTGATATCTAGCTATAATTCGAAGAAAACTCTTTTAACATTCTCGAGACGTCACCACATTTAGTTCGACAAAAAAAATGATGAAAATCAGTGGTTTAATGAAATGGTGAAAATCAGACTCTGTTCTTTTTATTTCACTAGTATCATGCCCGTGCGTTGCTACGGGATGACCAAACTTTTGTATAAAAACACACAGATCGCACGGTAAGATAACAATACTTTAAAATTAAATAACGGCATTAAGACGATATTTAATCTAAATAATCAAGTTTGTGAAATTAACATGATCACAGAGATCTCGGTGTTTTAGACTTATAAACTCTAATGTATAAACTTTTCCCTGATTCACCTCAGATAATGTTTTATATCGTCAAAAAGATGTCCCCGATATCTATTTATTTCGTGCACCAACAAATTCATTTATTTCGCAGCCAGCATGTATTTTCCTATTCATTTTGTTTTGTCTCTTTTGACTGTTGATTGAGGATATTTTATGCTTTGCGCACATTTTGGTGCACTTGATCTATTCATGACTATGTGAGGACAAACAATATCAAAGCTGACATCATCATGGAAAACTCTCTATTAACTGAAATATTTGCAAGGCGCTCCATGAACCGGTCGCATGGGGCCCGACTACCCAACGCCTTCAACTACCTCAGCAACACCGACAAACATCATGTTCGACAGAATACATCAAGCCGTGAACGAGCAACAGGAGCTCTGCACGATCGCCCTCACCATCATGGACGATGGACCAAGGCCTCATCTTTTTCGACGGTTGCATCTACCTCGGTCTCCTCGACACTGTTATCTAATCTTCTGCAGGCACTCAGAGGAGAGGATTCAGTTCAACATGGAGCACCTGGCCCTAGGCGCCCACACGCCTCCAATGCTAGGGAAACTTGACGCAACACCCACACACATTCTGCTAGGGCGCCCGTGGATCTGACACCGACATGTGTCGCAGCTACGACGGTCTTCTTTGACAACTTCGAACGCCTGCTTGTCCACAAGCAACATCGGCATCGACCTCCTCCCCAACTCAAATCTACATTGCTGCTTATGGTTCTTCATGTGAGGGGGTAGATATGGAGTTGAGGGTAGGGGGGAGACAGTCCCAAGGATCACGGGATCATGTCACCAAAAAAACGATCACGGGATCATTTGATTGTTTTTTCAGTCCGATATTATCGCAGACGCCGCATGCATGCAAGAATTATGGGATCATTTTGTTTCCTTCTCCTTTTTTCAACCGCGCATGGATTATTTGATTTTCTTTATTCTTTTCTAACTGATATCACAACCGCAGCCGCATGATGCAAGAATTATGGGATCATTTGTTTCCTTCTCTTTTTTCCAACTGCACAGCACCCGCATGCAATAATTACGGGGTCATTTGTTTCTTTTTTTCAACCGACCACACAACGGCGTAGGTGTGGTATCGCATGGCGACTCCAGTCTACTCTAGTGCCATCAAAAAAAGTTGGTTTGCTTCTCCACATCCCTAAAAGATGGCCTCTATCGTGTACGTCCCGGTGTCTCGAAAGTTTTCTCTCCCACGTCATTCTGTCGGTTTCTCGGCCTAACAACGTCAAAAAGAGGGATCAAAAGACCATCATACCCTCTGGTGGGGTCCTTTTGTCAGCCACTGCTCTCCCTTGCTGAGCTCCCAGTTCGCCGCCAACATTGCCTCCTCCCCTTGCTCCTCTTCTCGCGCCGTGCAGTGCCCCAGCGCCACCAGCCGCGCAGGCAGTTTCGCTCCACCGGCCTCGCCTCCAGCCGCGACCCAGACCCAGGCCCCTCACCGTCGTGGTCTCGCCGTGCCGGCTGGACGCCGCCTCGACGTGCTCCCTTCGTCGCCTCGTCTCAGGCCCTGCACCAAGCCTCGTCTCAGCGCGCTCTGGCCCGCGGCGGAGGCCCTCTGGCCAGCGCCGGCGCCTGCGCCCGCTCCTGGCGTCCGCGGCGGAGGCGCTCTGGCCCGCGCCGGCGGCGCCCGCGCGGAGGCGCGCTGGACCGCTCCCGGCGTCTGCGGCGGAGGCGCTCTGGCCCGCACCGACGACCACGCCCGCGCCCGGCGGAGGCGGTCCGGCCCACGCCAGCGCTAGCGCCCGTGCCCGGCGGCCGCGTCCGCGGCGGCGGCGCGCTGGACCGCGTCCGCTCCCGGCGTCTGCGGCGGAGGCGCTCTGGCCCGCACCAACGACCACGCCCGCGCCCGGCGGAGGCGCTCTGGCCCGTGCGCGCCACCACCCTCCTCTCCGCCCGCGGGCTCTGCCACCGCGCCGCGAGCTCCGCGCGCACGCCACCACGCGTGGAGCAGCACATGCACGGCCCGCTTTGGAGCATCGCCGTGGTGTTGGAGGACGTCGAGCTCGTCTCGGAGGTCACGGGGTCCGACCCGGACGAGCTCGCATCCACGGCGTGACGCGGCTGCGCATCCACGGCCCGGGGCTGGGCGTCGGTGACGGACGTGCTCGGCTAATCGGCTTCCTGCGAGCTCGCCCACCTTGCTCAAGGGCTAGCCGTCCTGCCTCACGCCGCACGACGAGGAGGCTGCTGTCGCCGCCAATGCGCGCCCAAGGCCTCTTCCCCTCGACGACAGGGCCGTCACGCTGCCGCTCGCGCTGGCCGTGCGGGAGGTGGATACGACAGAGACAAAGGCAGAGGCGGGCGGCAGGGCAGGGGCCAGCGACGCGGCGGAGACGGTCTTCGTTGAAGACCGAACATGGACGAGAGTAAAAAGAGGATGCAAGAGGATAGAGATAAAGGGGTATTATGGACTTTGTGACTGGTCGGACCCACTCGTCAGGGCTCCTAAACGGCACAAATCAAACAGAAGGGCGTGGAAGAGAAAACTTTTGAAACGCAGGGATAAGAACGGTTGAGACCAACTTTTAGGGACATGGATAAGCAAACCAACTTTTTTGATGGCATACAAGTAAAAGACCAAAATATTTATTGCACCAAACCAAAACCTCCTTTTCTTCCTTTTTATTTGTGAGAGATTCGTCTTAGAATAAATGCACATTTCATTTATAGATATTAATATTTTCTGTTTAGCCCGTCGTGCGACGAAACCAAACAACAGCGGGCGTGACGGTGTGTCCTCTCTGTGCATGCCTCTAGATTGCAGCACCCCATGACCGCGTTGACAAGACCCGTCGACCGCTCGACGGGCCTTGTTTGTTTGGATGCCCTCCAAATTTTATTTTTTTTCACTCTCTCTCCATCACATCAATTTTTAGACTCATGCATGGAGTATTAAATGTAGGTAAAAAAATAACCAATTACACAGTTTAGTTGTACATCACGAGTCAAATCTTTTGAGTCTAGTTGGTACACGATTGGACAATATTTGCCAAATAAGATGAAAACGGTGCTACTCATCAGGTTGCAAAA
Source organism: Themeda triandra (assembly GCA_018135685.1). Lineage (NCBI taxonomy): Eukaryota > Viridiplantae > Streptophyta > Magnoliopsida > Poales > Poaceae > Themeda > Themeda triandra. The sequence goes on along the minus strand of JAENPR010002310.1, from coordinate 1,592 downwards.
AGTTGCAATCCAAACAAGGCCTGGTTGTTAACTGAGGGAATAGACACCATGCTGAAGATGCGAAACAGAATGTCCATTTTTTCTGGAGCTCTTGGTGGGGCGACTCACGAGGCGATTGCCCGTCTGACCTGATCTGGATCGCCGCCGCTGGCATTTCTCGATCTGCATACGCCGGAGACCACGTGGTTCCGGCGTCCAAGCCCCGTCGCCAACACCTGCAGTTGGTGCCGGCCCTACATACCGCCGGTTAGCTGTGTTCTTGGCGCCGCCGCCCACTCTCTACCGCTAGGGTTTGCCGCTTAGGTTTCCTTGGTCGGATTTCTCTGGTGGCTATGCAATTATACGCATAGCGCATCTCAGTTGTGCCCCCTGTCATTGACTGCCATGGCGTCATCAGGAGAGGGCGGAAGGAAGGGGAAGGGGTGTGATCCCCAAAACCCTAACGTGGAAGATCTCTTGAAGAAACTCCATCTGACCGAGGATGAGGAGGCGGTGATGGATTTCTGTGATGATGAGAATGAAGAGACCCTGGCGCCGATGGAGTGGGCGCTGGTGGGGAAGGTGATCTCCCCGGTGCTGGTGCACGTCCAGCTCATGAGGTCGGCTATGAAGCCGGCGTGGGGGAATCTAGTTGGCCTGAAAATTCGGCCTATTGGGGGGAAGAACGACAACATGTTCGTTGCGGAGTTCGGAAGCAAGCGCGACATGGAGAGAGTTCTGCTAGGCTCACCATGGATGGTTGGCAAGTACGCATCCTGGTGCAGGAGTATGATCAGAGCCTCACTGTCTAGGAGATCGTGTTCGATCACATGGAGATTTGGGTGCGGATGCTTAATCTGCCACTGGGATGGATGAACCGCACAAAAGGATTGCGAGCTATGGGCATGGTTGGAAACGTCATCACTATGGATGTTGATCCGGATGGGAAAGCTAGTGGTGTGTTTCTGCGTGCTAGAGTCGCGCTGGAATTGGATAAACCGATGAGAAGAGGGGTTTTCCTCAGGATGAACAGGAATGAGGAGCCACGCTGGTTCAAACTGCAGTACGAGAAACTTCCATATATTTGTTTCTCGTGCGGAATGATGGGACATTCAGAGCTTAAGTGCGACACCCCCGCAGAGAGGGATGAGCATGGGAAGCTCCCGTACGATGCAGCTGCGAGCACCTGAGGAGAAAAGATGCCGCATTCAGTCCTTTGCCTCTGCAGCTGCTGAATCATACGGGAGTGGCTCTTCTTCGGCGTCTAGGCCGCCCAGAACTCAAAGCCACTCGGCTGGTGGAGGGTCCAGGTCTGGTTCACGGTTTTCCCAGAGTGTGGTGGGGGACTCGGAGGAACCTGAGGTCCAGTCTCCCGCAAAGGAAAAAACAACATGGAGGAGGATTCTGGTGCAAAGGAGTCTGCATCAGGGGTCAACAGGAAACTGCATATGCAACCTGAGGCGGAGGATCAGCGGGGACATGCCCGGAAGAGGAAGTCGAAGGTGGACTCTTCGGCAGCTCACACCCTTGACCCCAATATTCCGTTGGGGGACTCACAAGCCCTTGTGCTTGTGGGGCTGGTAAACTCTCGAGTGAACCAGCTGGACCATGGA